>QEPC01004913.1:1789887-1819551 GCA_003113815.1 Sphenodon punctatus
TAGCTACACTCCTGCTGAACGGTAGGGACTGGATCCATGGGCTGAATCCAGGATATGGGAAAAGGATGGATTTGGCCGATTGGGGTGGACGATCCATGGTCTACACCCTGGGTTCGATTCTGGACCGCTTTCCTGCTGTAGGAAAAGCTCTTAGTGACTGTCCTACTCCTGAAAGCCAGGCCTTGTTCACAGGAACGCTTACTCAGAGGTAGTCATACCTCAGCTTTTGTTCACACACAGGTCTCGATTCCCAAACCAATGGGATTACTCCCGGGTAAGTGGTTTGTGGATCGTGAACAGAGTGTTTAAAGCAAAACAGGTGTTGGTTACCCCTGGGGGGACATACTCCAGAATAACTTGCCGTCGGGGGAAGGATCATATGAACAGGAAAAGGGTGTTAACTATGCATGTTAAGGCACTTCATGCCCAACACTTGACTCCATTGAGTCCACCCTGGCTTGACTGAAGTCAGTGGTTAAACTTCCACTAGAGTCAGAACTGCACTCACAACCACGGGGAGCTGCTATTTGGGTAATTATTTATTTTATTTTATTTATTTTATGCATTTATGCGTCGCCCCATGTGCCTACGGCATCCCGGGGCAACGTACAACTAAAAACATTTATAAAACCATTTTAAAAAACATCAACAATTTAACAACATCACAGGGGTAGGAGAATAAATAATAATAAAATAAAAATATTAGCCTTTGTTTGTGCGAATGCTCGTAAAAGAGAGTGTTATCATCCAAGTAAGTATCTGCAGGGGGGGGGGCGAAGATTGGCTTGTTCTTGTGAACGTAGCCTATGCCAGCCAAAAATCCTGGTTAAATCATGGATTCACCTTGAGTAAAGAGATCAGGATCAGACCCCACAGTGGTGTTTGAGGAAAGCGGCCTTTGGCAGTCACTTTTTGGTGGTGTTAGGATCTGATTTAAAGCCCATCAAAGAATAGCGGACTCTTGTCAAACTCAGTGGAAACACCCCCTTGTGACCTTGACGCAACCCCCTGCTGGGGATGTTCTGGAATCAATGTCAGCGCTGACTTACGCCAAAGTTGACAAATGATAAATCAACGTAACAACATTGTCCAGCTAGCCCAATAGCCTGTCTCTGAACTGGCCAGCACGAGGTGATTCAGGGGAAGTGTCAAACACAGGATGGGGCCGACCGTTCCTGACATTCACGTCCAGCTTCCATCAGCCAGAGACTGAATCCACTGGCCAGCTTGGAACTTATCATAATAATTTCTGCTAGATGCAAGTACCTCTTCACTCACTGTAACCTCCTCTGTGTTCCCATGAATAGGTGGTATAAAATGAAACTCAAGGGGAGGTATTTACTGCTCCAGATATGTGGGAAGGGAGGTTTCTACTTCAGCAACAGTGATCTTTTGTACACGAGGGAGATTGCCTTCACTGCCAACACCCATTCCAGAATCCATCAGCATTTCCTGACCCCCTTGATATCTCTCTGCCTCACCAGATGCTTGTTATTTTTGCTGCTTCTAGCAGATTCCTGAACATTCCCAAGCAGGGAGATCAAGAGAAAGGAAGAGTGACCCGTTTAACGCCGGCCTGCTCCTCTTTGCTGAATGAATCTGTGTCTGGAGCCATGGCTCAAAGGGCTGTTGTATTAATCACATCTAGCAGCTTTCTCCATTTGACCTAATTCCTGGATGACTGTGTGGACAAGGGGAGATGGACTATTTGTGTGTGTTTGCTTTGAAAACATGGCAGGCACTGGGCTCCATATTAAAACCCAGAACCCTGAAAATCCTTTTGTTTTGTCCAGTTACAGAAACGTTAAAATCCTTGGCCGTGAAAGTTCATCTCTTTCACACCAACAGGGCTTAGCTGTATTAATGTGTCTATTTTGTTTCCCAATTTACTGGTCCCCAGGACCCCCCCAATGGTTGCAGTTTATAGTCAATGGGCTGCCTCTCATCTCTCTTCAGTATTCGCAACAGAGACAGTATTTGGTGAAAAGACACGCTGAGCCTAATATGCCAATTTTCTTTTTCTAAGTATTTGAAATGGAGAGGTAGTGTTATGGGGCCCCTCTGTTTAGTGGGCCAAGGGACCCATATGACCTTAATCCAGCTGTACTACTGTGCCAGTCCTTCCACCCTACTTGTGGGAACATGGGTGGAGGGAATAAATCCTTCAGAGTAACTGCCTTTGCTCGTGAGAACAATCCCATGGTTAATAGCCTTTGATGGACCTAGTCACCAGTTTTCAAATGATGTGTATGCCAACATAGGGGTTCAGATCAGTTTAACCAATTTCCCCTTAAATGCCATTTTAGTCAACCCAGTTTTTGCAAGCAGAGGAGCGAGGAGAATCAGGTCAGCTCTGAATGTTTAGTACCTTCATTCCTCAATCTCCCCACCTTTTCCCTTGTCTTGGAGCACACAGCCAACTGGAGACGGGTCCAAGAGCTGCCAGATGTAATCGCGTTCCTCTTTATGTCTTTCTTTGCTTGGGGGTTTTAATTTAAAAAAGAAAGAAAATGGAAAATAAAATTTGGTTGTGTTTGTTTTTTTTTCTTTTTCCCAAAACGATGCTAAAGGCCAAGGTCACGATCCACAAAGCGCTTACTCCTGAGTAGCCCCAATGCAATGGCTAATGTAAACACTTTGTGGATCGTGGCCCTAAGCCAGATAGAAACCGTTCTGCTCATTGGGGTATTAGATTGCAGACTCCTCGGAACAATCACTCGCTGTTTTATATAGCAATAGGCAATGCTCACCCTGGAACTGCATGACATTATTATTTTGTGGGGGACGGAGGAATCCTACCAGTTTTTTGTTTTTTAAAACAGCTTCGAAATTTAATTCACTTTAATTTTTATTCTATTTATTTATTTATTTGTTTGCTGCTGTGCCAACGGTAATCTCACAAGCTAGGTTTTTATCCTGCAGCGAAACTGTTATTCCTCTGCGTCTTGCAATTAGATTCGTTTGAGCTATTTAAGGTTTAATCTTTTCTTTTGGAAAAATAAATTAAATAAAAATAAAATAAAAGTCTTTATGTGTTTGACACTTTATCCCAACTAAGCTTGTGTCCTATGGGAATTGGGTTCCAGCACCTTTGCAGGGAGAAATGCAAGGGGAGATTGCTGGATAAAACACCATCCCACACACCCTCTTTTTTTGCATCCTGTTGACAGGTTTTACAAGGAGAGAGAGAAAAAAAAATCTCTATTTGTCCATGTTCTATTTGTTCATGACTGTGTTGTAAGTTTCTGCGGCTTTCTGTTTTCTTCAATAAATTATTTTCTAGTCATTCACCCTGGAGTGGCTTCTGTCGGACGATGGCAACACTGCGTTCTCCCCCCAGGGGAGCGCTCCTGGGCAACTTAATCTCCTGCCTTCGGCTCATCTTAAAGGGACCCTCTCATCCTTAAAGATCAAAGGTTTGGAGCCTCAAGGTGTTTGTAAGCGTTCGGCTAATCCAGGGCTGGCCGGGAGGTAGATCACGACAGACTGCTGGATCACAAGGGAAATCACAGAGTGTGGAGGGGAACCAGCCTCTTGGAGTTCGCCTCTGGGGCCGATACCCTAGGAAGTGTCTCCAGGAAAGAGACAGGCTAGGAGAGTTTCTCCAGTGCAGCAGGGAAGGCTCCTCTCCACCTTGAGACCAGTTGCCGAGGTCCTCAAGAGCTGGGAACCAGTGGGAGGGTCCTGGTAAAGCGCCTGAGACCGACGCCCAGAAATTAAGTGACGAGGGTGCAGCGTTATGTCTAACCACCCCTGCACTCACAAGAGCGCGGTAACCGGTGGTAACATCTGCTCGCTGCCACGAGTTCTCTGGGGTGGAGCCGCTACGTTGCTACTGTGCACTGCCCGTTTACGGCCAACGCGGAGGCAACTGGCGGCCCACCTTGCAGAGGAAGCAGCGCCATGCAGCTGTTCTGCGGCCTAAACAGGAGCTTGCAATGACGATGCTCCCAGGAAGTACTGAGCAGCAGCAGCAGCAGCAGCAGATGACAAATTAAACTGGGAGTGGGGAGAGGCAGGGGAAGAGTCCCTTCACTGCCTTACTGATGTGATCAATGGGTTGCCATATATGCACATCTTTCCAGGACGCTTATGAAAAATACATGTTGCGGGGCCTGCATTGGCGCCTTAGGCCAACATGTATTTTTCGTAAGTGTCCTGGAAAGATGTGCATATAGGGCAGCCCTCGTGGTCACGCCCCTTTCCGAGCATCGGGCTGTCACAATGCTCAGGAAAGGGTTGAGGGAGCCCATCCCCTGCTGCCTGTTTTCAATGTGACCCCGCCCAATTGGCTTGGAAGGGGTGAGGCCAGGGGAGTGTAAGACAAAACAATGAGCTAACCTGGGGCACTCACGGCTGCAGGATGTTGTGCAGCCCAATGGTATAAATGGAGTCTCGCCAGTGCAATATTTCCGTTTCAAACCCTAAGAGCAGGATGGCAACGGCTCCAGCCTGCGTTCTAGCACTCGGCCGAGTCCAGGGCTGTTGTGACAGGGGAGTGTAACAGGAGGGGACACCCTTGGAGTCTCCAGGTTGAGGAGGACCACGAGAGAGGACAGAGTCAGAGAAGAAGAGGAAGTCGGGGGCTGGGGAGGGAGCAAGAGGAGGATGTAAATGAGGAGCGGGGAGATGGGGGTATGTATGCGAACGTGGTGGGAGAGGGTCCTCAGCTACCACGGAAAAGAGAAAGAGGGTTCATGGTTTTAAAAACGTTTGACACACACCCACCCTGTCGGCCTAGAGGGCCCTAGGACAGGCAAGGCCACCTCAAGGGTCAAGGCGTTTGCCTCTAGGGCTGGGAGTTTCGGCAGAGTACTGCAGCAGGCGCAGGGTTTACCTAGGCCAGAGCGTGGCTGCAGTCTGGGCAAGGGCGCTGGCAGAATTACATTTGGGGGTGTGGGAGCAGGGGATGGGACCGACAGACTGCTGTAGTGCCCTGCCCCTTTCTGAAGGGGCTCCTGCCTCTGACATGACCACACCCCTTTTCCGAGGATCCGACATCACAATACTCAGAAGGGGGCAAGGTCAGGTGGGAGCCTGTGAGGACAACTGCCCCCTCCTGCTGCACTCCCCTTTCCAGCGCTCCCAAAGCCTGGGAAAGAACGCGACCCAAGGAATACTATGGAGTGGACCCTCCTGAAAAAGAAAAGAAAAAAACACTAGGGGGAGTGGGGCAACATGCTTACAGCCCCCGATCCTACAACGAGAGGGCTCCCAGCAAAGGGAATCCAGGAAGAGCAGAGAGGGGACCCGGCTTCCAGCCCTGGCATCTTAGGGGCCGCGCTGTCCGTTTCTAAACCCAGCCCCAAGAGCCTTGCGCAAGGGAGAGGGCATTATGAGAGGGAAGGAGGTTGTTACCTGCTGTCAGGAAGGCCCCTTCCTCCTCTAGGTCCTTCTGCACCTGCTGCCGGACACAGCTCGCTGGCCAGTTTGGCTGCGCCAAAACATTGGCCATGGGGGACGTTCTGTTCCCAACAACGCTTTCATCTGTTGCCATTTGGGATCCTCTGGGCAACTGGGTAACGTCCAGGACCCTGGGAATTCTCTGCTGCCGCTGCTGCAATCAAAGCCAGTTTTTGCAGAATTTTGAATTTGGCCAAAATTGTTGTGGAAATGACCTCTGGCAGCGCAGAATTCTAACCTGAGAGTGGAGCACAATGAGCTAGTCAATGGGGAGCCAGAACTTTGACCCAGCCAATAGAGTGACAGCACTGTGGCCTAGCCAATGGCGTGCTGGCACTGCCAGCAGCCGATCTATATTCTGAGGCAACGGGGCCCCGTGGCATGAAAGAAAAAGCCCGTGACTCCACAGAGAAGAGAACTTGCCCCTCCTGCTGTTCGCTTTTGAGAGATTTTTTGTGACACGAGAGGTTTCCTGTGGGTGGGATGGCAGGCTGGGAAACGTACTCGCATACAGAATTTGCAGGGCTTCAATAACTTGCATCGTTTATCCTCCGCACAGAATTGGACTTTTCTGGTTGCAGAACCGGGGAATCCAGACTATGCAGGGACAGGATAAAAATCCACATTTTTTAATTCAGCACTGAATATCAGAGCACACAAACCACCAGTCCTTTCCCTGGAGATCCGCGGAGGTATTCCCCCACCAACGCTCTTCTTCCTTGGGGCTGCATTGTTATTTCAACCAAGCTCAGAATGTCTCGTAGTAAAACCTCGCCCCGCCCCAGCCCTCCCCATGCCGCCAATGCGATTAGCTCCACTGCCTGCAAACCAACAGCTCCAGCAGGGACTGAACCCGCAAGCGCCTACTCCAACACGGCCAACCTCGTGGAGCAGTCCTGAGTCCATCCAGTAGAGGGCAGAGGCACCCGTAAGTCAACGGCAGCAACGGGGTTGTTTGAGTGACCTCTAGAGGATCAAATGAGTAGTGCAACTGGGTCACGCCCCAGGCAGAAGGGGTGAAATACAGGCGTGCCCATGCCTGACCTTCCGGCTCCCCTTGCCCCCAAGGGGGCTCTGGCATGGTGAGTTACAGCTGGAATCCGTGCTCTGCAGGTGGCACTACCGCTCTAAGGAAAGGTTTGGATTTGAAGTTGGCTTCAAGTGGGTATTGAGGTTTTCTTTGCTGGGCAGGGGGGAGCTGTGGGTGCTACACCAGCTGGGTACCTGGAGGTTCCGGGAGCTCTTGATGCGCAGGCTGGCGCCTCTCGCGATGAGGCCGGCATAGCCCTCCTGGTGCGAGAAGGCGTAGCTGGAGTGGCGCAGCACTGTGTCTCTCCGGATGTGCGACGTGAGTTCCACCGCGCCCTTCTCCACCGCCCGGGCACGCTGCATCTGCAGGGAGAGGATGTCGGAGTAGAGATCTGCAGTCTGGAGCAAGCCCTCCTGGTGGCCCAAGACCCTCAGACTCAGGCTGGGACAGAGCACCCCGGGGCCACAGAGTGCCGTGACATCATGACATTCCGTGGGGGCGGGGCTATCTCAGAAAAGGGGCGGAGTTAAGGCATTTCCCCCGCCCCCATGCAGGATTGTGATGTCATGGCGTTCCATAGGGGTGGGGGTATATGAGGAAAGGGCCACGTTAATGCATTCCCCACCCCTTCCCTCCTCGGGCTCCACCCCCTCATGTGGGCGGGGCCATCCTGTTACAGATCAGGCTCGGGCACCGAGGAGCCCGGCTGCATTAAGACTGAGCTCAGCCGGTCACAGGCTCAGGTCGGTCCAGATTAGAGCGGCAACTGGGTACCCGGCCAGTCAAGCACCCCAAATGTGGGGTGCCCAACTCACCCCAGTCATGTTTGGGCACCAACTGGTCCCCGAACGTGATCTGACGGGCTACCCAACTCCCCAGGCCCCCCGGGTGGACTCGCTGCACGGGCCGGGCCTGCTGCTCCCGATTCCTGGTTGCTTCCTGCTTCTTCCCGGCCCAGGTGCTGCTCAGCTGAGCGGGGAGCTTCCCCGGAGCAGTGGGGAGCGAGGCCTCTTCCCCTCTGTGTGCAGCCCCTTTCCCTGCTCAGCGGAGTGAGGCGCGGGCCGGGGAGAAGCAGGAAGCAACCAGGTGTCCAGAGGAGCTGCAGTCTGGCCAGGGAGGGGAGTCGGCCTAGGCACGCCCCCGTGATACCTGCATTTTGGGGCTCAGCTGCTACCAGTACCCGATGCTGCCGCTCTAGGCTCGGAGGCAGTCGGGCCTGGCCCAATTCTGTAGCCCCAATGCAGGGCTCTCCCCCAACGTGGCGGCACAGTCAGGGGATGGTGGCGAGGGCTTTGCCCAAGTGACTTTAGTTCGGTGACTGCCAGCTGCACCCAGCCAATCCCGATTCCCCGTGGCTTTCTACAGGGGTTTAGAGGGAGCAGAGCTGGCCAGGGCTTCTGGTGCACAGACTCTCTTCTCTGCTAGGTCAGGCTTGTGCTGGGTCAGGTCCCTGGAGTTAGAGCTGCCACCTTCCGTATCGGAGGAAAAGGCAGGAACCATGTTGGAGGGGCAGGGCAAAGGGCTGTCACACCCCTTTTGAATGTAACCCTGCCCTTTATGGAGGATCATGACATCAGGGGGTGTGGCCACATCAGAGGGGCAGGGCAAAGGGCTGCCACGCCCCTTTTGAATATAACCCTGCCCCTTATTGGAGGATCATGACATCAGGGGGTGTGGCCACATCAGAGGGGCAGGGCAAAGGGCTGCCACGCCCCTTTCCGATGCAACCCCATCCCATATGGAGTGCTGCAACATCAGGGGGGAGGACCATCAGGGGGAAGTCCTGTGTCTCACCACTTGCCACCTGTAGAAGCCCATGGCCTAAACCTTTTCCCCAGCAAAACAGGGCAAAGCGGCAGCACCACAAGAAGTCACGTACCTCGGGGATAACGCCAGCGGCTGTGACACTCCGCAGGAAGCGGACGGTTAGCGAGGGGACCGTGTTCACTACCACGGACAGCAGGATGACCAGCAAGACCGTCGGGTCTGTCAGCGCGTTCTTGGTGGCCTCTATGGATAAGGGACGCACGGGGTGAGCGGAGCTGCCCTGTCCCGTCCCCGTAGCACCCCCCCTCCCCACTGCGCCTTGCCCATCGCTGCTGTTACCGTACGTAACAGCAGCTCCTCACTGGCCCCCTGCCAAGGTTTGGAGCAAGCGACAAGGAGCATTTGAATAGTCAACACACAACAGGCTGTAATCAGACATAACTGGGGGTTGGGGGGAAAGGGAGAAACTGGGGTCCACCTGCTGGGTCATGCCTCCTTCTTTTACCTGCCCTGGTATATAGAGGCTGCAGGCAGCTGCCAAAGGGAACTGACCCTTAGGCCGGGACCAGGGAGCCGGCATCGTGTGGCAGAGGTTCCTGAAGCCTGGCCGATCTCCTGCACAAACTTCCGTTCCCCATGGTCAATAATCTTGTTATTGTTCTGTTTGCGGTATTTTTTAATGAGGCCAGGGAAGGTAGCATGAGAGTCAGAAA
Organism: Sphenodon punctatus; assembly: GCA_003113815.1. Lineage (NCBI taxonomy): Eukaryota > Metazoa > Chordata > Lepidosauria > Sphenodontia > Sphenodontidae > Sphenodon > Sphenodon punctatus. The sequence goes on from QEPC01004913.1 coordinate 1,798,801, forward strand.
TGCCACAACCCCCAGTGAAAAGGGGGATGGGGGGGTTGCAAGCAAGTGGACGGAGTTAGGGCTGGCTCGCAATAGCCCCTTCCATGTAAAAGTTCCGCAGAAGCAGAACAGCCCATGAAATGTCTATCGGAATTCCAATCGAAAGAGTTTTTGGATTGGAATGCTGATCTTGCGAAACTGTGAAAGTTAGTCTGATCGTTTTGATCGGAATGGAACTGCATCCATTCTAAATCGGAACAAGCGAGCCGCTCGGTTCCGACGGAATCGGAACACAGGTAGAATTTCTGCTTCACCCCCCGTAGACAGGGTGCAGGCCGCAGTGTGGAGACTCCTTGGGCTGAAAGTGGTAGTGGGTGGGTTGAGGGGGGCAGGGGGGGCATTTAACTGTGGTTTATTGCTTTGTTGTTGTATGGTAGGGAGGGAGGGGGATTTATGGGTTGGTCGCACCGTGAGGTTAGTAGGATTCAATTGATTTGTTATAAGCCACCCCGAAGCTCTTAAAAAGGAGGAGTATATATTATTGTTCTTAATAATGATCGTTATAACACTACAACTTATAGGGACAGACGTAGAATTCTTGGCAAAGGCCAATAAGAAGAGAGCAGACTGGCTAGTTAGACATACTGATACGTAGTGGGCAATTTGTATTTTTGACCTAGTTTGGGGGCCTTGATTTTGATCCCCGTTTCCTTTTTGATTTTATATTTGAATAATAATTTTTATTAAATTTGATTGGATTTGTCTGTATTGAATCTTTGCTGATGTCATGCAGTAAATTTATTCATTCATTCACTACTACTTGATTAATATTCACCCATCATTATTAACAAAACCAACCGCCACCTGCTGTGCACAGGGCATCCTAGCGCTACGTCTGGCAACAGCCTGAGAGGGGGGACCCTCCCACCCACACAAAATGGACCCCCCAGCGCCGCGGTCTCTTACCAGGGAACTGGAAGACGGTAGGAGCCAGCTGGAAGGCACTGAAGCTCTGAGTGACGAAGGAGAGGAGGCCAAAGAGCAGCAGGCTGGCGACAATGCACAGCACAGACAGGACGGTCCAGAATTTAATGTCCAGGATGATCTGCCAGGAAGGAAGCAGAAATCTCAGCTTCGAGGAGCCGCTGCAGAGTCCACTCGCCTTTGTAAGTCTTGAACCAGGATCCACGGGGTTAGGAAGCAGGGACTTACTGCTTCAAACTGGCCCGCTGCGGGCACGTGCGGCGGCTGAAGCACAAAGGTTATCCCAGAGCCGTCTCGAATGGGCTCAGAGTAGGGCATCACCTGCAGCAGCCAGCACGGTGCCAGCACCAGGCCACAAGTAGCGCCGGCTCCCTTGGAGGAGGTGTCCTCCAGCCATGCCAGTACCGGGCTGCAGGTAGCGTCAGCCCCCTTGCCTCAGAGACTGCTACAGCCTCGGCCAATCAGAGCCAGCTCAGAGGTCCACAGGGCAGGACAGGAAGCACCCAGCACTTCCTCCCCTTCCCCTATATAAAGGCAGGAACAAATTATCAGTGGCTTAACAACTCTCTCTCTCCTGGCACAACTTCCCTGTCTACCTGCACCTCATCTACCTGCCTCCTTACCTGCCGCCAGCTGCCCTGGTCTTCAGTCTCTCTAGGGCCCGTGCTGTCTGTTTCCCAGAAATCCTAGTGGTGCCCCAGACAAGCCAGGGAAATAAGAACCGATAGAGACTGGGTGGCAACTCCAGCTCAGAACCACCCCTCTTCTCCTGACTGGCTACGACCAGGTGTCAAACTTCCTGGGGCCACTCGGAGGCTTTGGTCAGATCAAGCCAATGGCTTCAGGCTTACTCCTCTCACAGCCCCCTGCCCCAGCTTACCCCTACCTCGCCCGTTCCTGCCCCAGCTTACCCCTACCTCGCCCGTTCCTGCCCCAGCTTACCCCTACCTCGCCCGTTCCTGCCCTCCCTGGATTGACCTGCTGCTGCTGCTGGTTCGACGACGGGGGTCTCACCTCAGCCACGACGCACAACATAGCCGAGGTGGCCACGGTCACCGCAATGGACTGGTAATCGCCAACCACCCGGGTGCTGGCCCGGTCCCCGAGGGCCCACAGGGCTATGTAGAAGTTGATCAAGGAGGTAACCGAACCATGAACGAAGGCGAGGAAGAAGATTCGGTAGTTGAAGAGGTTGCCTTTCTGGCCCACCTTGTAGAGCTCAGGGAACTGCAGGCTCTTTTTGGCGCTCACATCCTGCCAGGAGAAAGGGGAGCACCATGTGAGGGGGAAGGGAGAGGCCATAGGAAGCTACCCACATTGATTATTATTATTAATAATAATATTTTGATATAGCACCCCCCTGCCATGGCATTCAGAGCACTCTACATATAACAATTTAACACAACTTTTAAGCCTCACAACGACCCTGTGAGGTAGGTCAGGCTGAGAGAATATTGTGACTGGCCCAAGGTCACCCAGTGAGTTTCTGGCTAAGGCGACACTAAAACCAGGGTCCCCCCTACCTCTTGGTCCAAGTACTGGGGACTTAGCCATTACACCTCACTGTCTCAGTGATTCCACAAGAGACCAGACTTTCTTTCATGGTTCCCACTAGTCCATGTTCTAGCCAACTCTCGCCTTGACTACCGCAACCTCCTTACTGGCCTCCCCTGCTCTGATCTTGACCCTCCTCATTTCTGTTCCACACTCTGCTGTCAAGGTCATCCACCTCACCTGCTATTTGATCACGATCAATCCCTCCTCTCCTCCTTCTCCCCTTTCACATCCAGTGCAAACGCCTTGTCTTCACCTTCAAGGTTCTTCGTGACCTCCCTCTCCTCTATCTTTCTGCCCTAATTGCCTGCTACGTTAAAACTTTGCTCCTCCTCTGCCCACCACCCTTACCCACTCAAGTCTCCTGCTTCCTAACCCATCTTTGCTCCTTCTCCCAGGCCACCCCCTACCTCTAGAACGCTTTCCTCAAGCACATGGGCCTTGCTCCCGCCTAACCTTCCGGATTCCGATCTGGCCACCATCATCGATGCTTTCACAACCTCGAGGCTAGACTACGGTAATGTGCTCTACGTGGGGCTGCCCTGGAGGAGTGTCCAGAAGCTGCAGAATGCGGCGGCCTGGCTCCTTTTGAGGGTGGATTGCCGTGAGCACATTACACCTGTACTTTACCGTCTGCACTGGCTGCCTGTGGCTTTCTGGGCACTATTCAAGGTGCTGGGTCTGACCTTTAAAGCCCCAATAAGCAACCTGGGCCCCACCTATCAGAAAGTCTGCCTTTCACTCCATGCTCCGTTACAACCCCTGTGGTCAGCTGGGAGCGGTCTCTTGTGGGTACCATCTGCTAAGCTTGTTCGTACGTCCGCGGGGAGGCATTCCCGGTTGCTGCCCCAGTACAACGGAGCTCCCTTTCCCCGGAGGTCCGTCGGAGGCCGAGCGTTTCCCAGAGGCGGTGCAAAACTTTCTTCTTGGCATAGCATTTGGCGGGCGGGGTTAGGTGGTTAAGGTGGGAGGGTTTAGGGATGAGGGCAGGTTTCTTAATGAAGGTTTCCAATGGGGTTTTATTGTATTTTTATGATGTAAGACACCCAGAGCCTTAGGGGAAGGGCATGAAATTTGAATAATGAACTAACTAACTAAAATAAACCTTCAAATCCATCCTAAAACCATCAGGCTTTTTGCTGTTCTTTATCCCCTCAGCTGGCTCACTGATGCATCTCCTTCTGCTGTCTTATCCTCCAGGATCTCCCTGCTCATCCCCGCTTAACTAGGGCTGTCTTTATACATGTGTGAGAGAGGGGTCTGGGTACGTGTGAGCATGCGTGAACGACTGGGCTGTATGTTGGGCCGGGCCTGGGAGTTTTGAGCATGCATGAGGCGGCTGGTGGAGGGAGGGAGCTGGGACGCATGCGTGAGGTGGCGGGTAGGGTGGCCAGACCTCCCCTTTAAAAGGGGACGCTTATGGAAAATACATGTTGCAGGGTTGCATTGGTTCCAGTGCAGCCCTGCACCATGCATTTTTCATAAGCGTCCTCTTTTAAAGGGGCGGTCGGGCCATTCTAGTGGGGGGGGGAGGGTGCCAAGGTGCATGTGAGAGGGGGCTGGGGTATGTGGGGGACCCTGGGATACTTGTGTGAGGTTGGGTGGCCAAGAGTTACGAGCGTGTGCGATGGGGCTGGTGTGTGCATGTGGAAAAGTCACCGAGGTGCACGTGCGTGTGCATGAGGGGGGGGGGGGCGTGAGAAAGCGTTAGGTGGCTGGGGAGTGCATCTGTGCTCATGGATTCGGCTTGCTAGATGCAACCATTCGTTGGCATGTTTTACATTCTCCCCCTCCCCCCCCAGCTCCGTCCCACCAAAATGTTAAAGCGCCAGCTGGGAACCGGATCCACAGCGACACGATCCCCATCACTCTGCTAAACGCAGCGACCCAGGATCTCTGGACCACACACACACATTTCCCCTTAGCATGGGGCTCTTAACGCAACAGCAAGTTCTCCGTGCAGGCTCGCTGCCCCCTGCAGGCAGCTAGCAGGAAACGCTACCTGTTCCAGCAGTCCCATGGCGAGCACAGGGCAGGAGGTGTAGAACACGTTGTAGAGCGCAAGGAACCAGCCCTCGTACAGAGGCTAAAAGGGAAGAGAAGGGAGAAAGTAATTGGTGGGAATCTGTACCGCAAAAGTGGCACGGCAGCCCACTGCCCTTATGCAGGGGCAGGGGAACCCATTTCCCTTCCCGGATGGAGGGAAATTAGCACGAGCTCCAAGGGTCACATAGAAGTTGGGGGTGGGAGGGTCCAGGCGATGGATTTGTGCCATGGATCTGTCCCCGATCCTTGTGTGTCACGCCAGCATCTCTGCTCCCTTCCCACCTGAGCTCCGTCTTTCGGTGCTTGGAAGTAGGAATTGGATCCAGGGTAGGGTTACCATAAATGCACATTAAGAAATGCAGGTTGCAGGGCAGCACTGACTCCAATGCAGCCCTGTAACCTGTATTTCTCATAAGTGCCCTCTAAAAATTTGGCTCGATGGCCGCCCTAATCCACGGGTAACAGAAAGGGGCCAAATACAAACTAGCTATGGGTTGCCTTTGCCTAGGGCTGGGCAGAATCAGCCGTTCCGGATCGGCGGACATTTTCCAGGAAACCAAAACAGCAAATCGAAAGTGCATTCGGAATTCCGAGCATGCACAATATTTGATCAGAATTCTGATGGAACGAAAAGCGCAGGAACAGAACTGCAAACTGGCGGCAGCGCAGTGCCGTTTTGCGTACGCGCAGTGTGGCTGTGGCTATTTTGTGTACGGACAATTTATTCTTCCGATCAGCTCCAGCAAAACCGAGTCAGGATGTTTGTTTGTGCTTTGCTGGAACGGACTGAACAACTGGATTCCGCTGGAAATGGAATCCGGATGAAAATGAAATTTCACCTCTCAGGCCCGAGGGTTCCCCACTTCCCCTCTCGGGCATCACATGCTACTGACTGAGTCACCAATTATTATCGTTTATTAGAACTTTCAGAGATCTCCAAGGGCTTTACAATCCTTACCTAGGTCACCCTCACAATAGCCCTATGCAGCAGGCCAATATTATTTCTATTTTCCCCGATGAACAACTAAGGCTGAGAGACAGCAGTTTGCCCAAGGCCACCTGCAAGTTCAGGATTTGAACCCTGGTCTCGCAAGTCCAAACCCAACACCTTCTCCACTAGGGCTACACTGCTTTAATGCCAGAAGCCCCTACTGCCTTGACCTGGTCTGGATTCTAATCCTGACTGTGCAACAATCTTGCCAAGAACCAACTGTCCTTGTTGCGAGTTTGAATGTCAAACTCATCCCTTCTGACCTTCAAATCCATGGAAAGGTTTTGAGAGAAATGCAGCTTGTGCAGGTCACTGCTGCTTGGGCCTATTCTATGGGCCAGAAGGTATTCATTCCTTCCCGACTTGAAAGGAACTTTGGGGGGTGGCTCATGATAACAATGTTCAAAGGCTCTGATGAATCAGACGGAGAGCAATTGTTCTCCGATGCCACTAAGGCAGCGGTTCCCAAACTGGGTCCACAAAGCATTCCTTGGGAGTCCGCAACATGACCCAGCTGCTGTACGTCACATGGTTGTCTAAATGTATGCCAATTAGTTGGGGGTACTTGGCTCAAGTTGAAATGGGGGTACGCAGCCACCAACAGTGTGAGAACCACTGCCCCTCAGGGAAGGGCAACAGGCGAGGAGTTTAAGCAGCAGGATGAGAGGCTTAGCCTGAACGCAAATCGGGACCCTGATCAGGACAGAGCCCAGGGGTTGTGGCCAAGGTCATCTCTCCTTTAGCTGCTTCATTGGGACATTGGTTTTAATACTTCCTGTTGGACACAACAGAGACGCGCCTACCTCCCAGCTGTCAGGACGATCGGGCAATGGAACAAATTGCCCAGGGAAGTTGTGGGTAGAATCTCCTTCACTGGAGGGTCAAAAGAAGGTTGAGTGAATCCTGCTTTGGTGCAAGAGACTAGACTAAATTACCCTTGTGACCCCTTCTGGCCTTACAGTCGGTTCAAATCAGTACCAGACTGGATAAGAATAGAGAACAGGGGCACCCAAGTTGGGGGAATGAAGGGGGAGAATCGGTGCTATGGATCCATCTCCTAACCTTGTGTACATGCCCCCATCTCTGCTCCCTTCTGCTGAGCTCACTCTAGACCAGATCCAGGGGACACAGGAATTGGAAAGGGGGCAAATAAAAACAAACATGGGCTGGATTTGGCCCACGAGCCAGAGAGTTTCCTTTGCCCCTGCTATAAAGGGCTGCAGTTCTCCAGAGTCATTTTGGGTGCCCAATCTGGAGCACTTTAAAGGGCCTGATTTCCAGAAGGCAGGTGCCCCCATTAAAGCATCTCAAGTCGATGCCAGCTTCATCGATGGTAAGTGGTAACACATCTGGCCAAAAGGCAGCAGGAAGGACACAGGGAGCACTGCCACCTCTCCTGGATCAAATCCAGAACCTCAAGGCTCTGGGGGAAGCCCTGGGTCACCGGGTTCACCTGTGGCTAACCCAGAGAATTTGGAATTCTGGGGGCAGCAGGAAGGTGGCTGTGTTGGGAAAAGAGAAGCACGATAGGGGCCCACCCCTAGGGAGCGCTGTCGTGACACTCTGCAGGGGCAGAGTTACATCAGAAAAGGGGTGCGATCGGAGGCGACACAGAAGGAAGGAAGGAGGCTGCTGGCTCTGTCTCGCCCCCTGCTGCCAAAGACATGCCGCAGCCAATCCCTACCTGCCCAGTGAAGCCGTTGTAGAAGGCGAACCAGATCTGCACCATCATGCCGGCGAAGGTCTTGTAGAAGAAGTAGCGGAGGAACTTGCAGATGCGGATGTAGGACCACCGGCCGTGGACCAACAGGAGCCTCTCCAGGTAGCAGAACTGGGCCAGGGCGTAGTCACTGCACTGCACGGCTTGCATCCCCTCTTGCCCGCTGATGCCAACGCCAATGTCAGCAGCTGGACAGGGAGAGAGAAGGGGGAAAGAGGGCGAATCAGGCCTGGCACTCTTATGACAGCATTGTAGGCACAAGCCCTTCCTCTTGTCAGGTCCCCTGGCTGGACCAACTTGCTGAGATCTGAGCAAGCTTCCGGGCTTGCTGAGGAGAGGAGGTCACCAGGGAAACCTGACCAGCTGAGGCTGAACGGCAAAGAGGAGGCCCTTCGTTAACAGCGACCCGTCCCTGACCACTCAAAGATAAGACCAGGGATGCACAATGCAGATTGTCTCCTTCCGCACTGGTACCCGGAGGTGACGTAATAATCAGGTTCTGCACCTGGCCCCAGTTAATCAAGTCAAGAACCTGCTTGTTAAAATGGTGGTTCTCGGAGAGAAACATCTATTCCTCGTCATTTCAGCTCATGTTTTCTCTTTGTCTGCACTAGTCTGTATAATGTAAGGGGGGGGCACATCGCCCTTCGGACTCCTTTGGCCTGTACGTTTGTGGGGTCTCCTCTCCTGCGATGGTCTGTGCTGGCATCACGCCTCAGACAATAAGTATTGTCTTGGCACAACCATTGTGTTCCGTTCCATTGTCTCTCCCCATTGGGGCTGGCTATTGGTTCAGGCCGGCTCTCCAGCTGCTATACAACCCTAGCAGTGGCCAGTTCCATGAAGGTGTGCTCCGGCAGCGGGCTCTGTCTCTCCTGCTCACCCTCACGCCCTTGCAGCAGCCCACTCGAGTGGATACAGCGTTGGACTGGGAGCCTGGGGTTCAAATCCCAACTTAGCCAGGAGCTCACGGAGGGTGGCCAGATATGCACATTTCAGAGGACATTTATGAGAACTACAGGCTGCAGGGTTGCACTGGCTCCAATGCAGCCCTGCAATCTGTATTGCTCATCAGGGTCCTCTAAAATTTGCACATCTGGCCCCCTCAGTTCACTGGGTGGCCTGGGACAAGTCAACTGTTGTGGCCCTGGCTTCTCCGAGTCACCTGCCGACTCTGCTGCATCACTGTGGCTTGGATCGGGCTGCTCCTCTCCTGCCGTGGCTTGGCCACCCGCACACAGAGGGAGAGAGACTCCTCTACTCCTCCTTCCACTTAGCCTCTTGGCACTCCAGCCTCTCCCCATTGTTCTTCCAAGGGCTTCTCCTGGGAGGCAACCAGGAAATAGGGGCCCCAAGGCTTGAATAGGGGATCTTTGTGTCTCTCTGGGAAAGGGATAGCGGGATTCAGCACCCAAAGAGGGAACGGGATTTTCCCTCCTAAGAAGGCCTGTTGGAAGGAATGCGTAAGGCCCGTGTTTGTGTGAGCCATGAGATTAAAGCCGGTCGGACGGGGGCTCCCCTAAGCAGACCCGTCCCCCGAATCCTCTCTGGGGGAGGCCTCACTTTTGATCATGTTGACGTCGTTGGCCCCGTCCCCGATGGCCAGGGCGATGGCATTCTTGTGCTTCTTCACCAGCTGCACGATGAGAGCTTTCTGCTTGGGAGTCACCCTGCAGCAGATCACAGCCTGGCAGGCCGTGGCCAGCTCCACAAAGGCTTTCTCCAGCAGGCTGTGTGTGTCCTGCTTGCTCTCCGTCTTCCGCCGGCCCAGCCTCTCCAGGAAACCTCGCCTCTTCGTCGCCGTCTTCTCCCCGGTGTGCAGGATTTTATCCTGAGGAGGAGAAAAGCAAAGGAAGGTCCAGCAAACGGAAGACAGAGGGGGTAGGGAGGGGGTTAGCTCTGTGGTCTGGCTACACGGGAAGAGAAGATGTCACGACTCCTGGACTCTTCCCCTCACCCTGATACAGGTTCACCAGGCAGCCTTGGGCTAGTCCCTTCCACCCCACCCATCTCGGTGCTCCATTTACCTATCCATAAAATGGGGATAACAGCAGTCTACCTCTCCTCTGATAAACACAACCCGTGCACACGCAGATGTCGACAGTCACTGAATGCATAATACCTTTCCCCCTGGGGGCCAGATTTCCAACCCCCCCAAAAGGACTCTGTGGGCCAAAGCATCCTGCGGGTGGGAGGAGGAACAACGTAGGCGATAAGACACACACACCATGCAGGGGGTCGCCACGGTGGAGAGGGCGTTCTCGGTGGCCACACCACAGCTGTGGAACTCCCTCCCGGAGGAAGCTCACCTGGTTCTCGGCCTGTTGGCCTTTTGTCGGGGATGTAGGACCTGGTGGTTCGTCCAGGCCTTTGGGGGAAGGGTGGGGATGAGAGTGGGGGGGTCTTTATTGTTTTAGTCATCCCTTTTATGTATTGTTTTAAATATTTTGTGAGCTGCCCCGAGCTGCCGTAGGGCTGGAGGGAGTGGGATACAAGTCAAATACATAATAATAATAATAATAATAATAAATACTCTCTGGACCTGATCCTGCCATGACTCCAGCCTGGACCCCATCCCACACTGCGTTCCGGACACCAGGTGTGGGGCAAGCGCCCACTCTTTAAGAGCAGCGCTGGGACCTGCCCTGAGCTTTCAAGAAAAAGCGGAATATAAATTTAAACGGATCCGAACTCCCCATAAGGGAGACACAAGGGAAGGTCGTCTTACCAGCAATTCCCCCGTGACCACCAGAGCTTTCTTCCTGTGCGGCGTGACACCCGGGAGCTGCTGGAAGATCTGGTCGGTGCACAGGGCTTCTCCGCTGCCAGTTAAGCTGCTGGTGCTGACCCAGCAGGAATCCAGGGCCTCGCTGTGGGAGAAAAGGGGTGGGTGGGTGGTGGAGCCCAGCCAAAGCGGGACCGTTCCATGGGGTCACCCTAACGTGGTGCGGGTCGAGGGGGCAGAGAATAGGATCCCCTGTCACTATGGGCCCCCTTCCCTGATCTCCCCTCCTTCTGTCTGTTTGCAGACCCTGCAGGGCAGCGACCCAGGGCTGGTTTTAGAATCTGCGGGGCCAAAAGCAACGATAAAATACAGGGGCCCCGGTAGCCCCTCACCCTCCCCTGTATCTCTGCCCTGGAGGTGGTCAGGTTTGACGCCCCACTAGGAGCGGGTGGAGGCCCACCGCCCTGCCCTAGTGAAAACAGGGGCCGCTGCAGAGACCTCAGAAGTAGAGAAAATATTGGGGCCCAAGGAAGTCACCTCAGGTCGTCCTGTAGGGTCAGGCGGCCGTAACTCCCCTTTAAAAGTGGACGTTTATGCAAAATACATGTTTCAGGGCTGCATTGGTTCCAGTGCAGCCCTGAAACATGTGTTTTTCATAAGCGTCCTCTTTTAAAGGGGAGGTCTGGCCACCCTATCGCCCTGTGGTAAGGCCGGACCTACAGGGTCCTGTTGTCAGGTGCAGGGTCAGAGCCCAGGCTGAGCTTTGACAGGAACAGGGCCGAGACAGAGTCAAATCAGAGCGGAGCAATCCGTAAACACAGCTGGGGCCAAGCCAGAAGGTTGGGCCACACTGAGAAGGGGCAGAGACAGGCTGGGTGAAAACAAGGCCAAGAAACAGAGCAAGCTCAGTCAGGAACAAGGTGGCAGGGAGGAAGGGCGGCCATAGATGCAAATCTTTCCAGGACACTTATGAAAAATACATGTTGCAGGCCCTGCAGCATGTATTTTTCATAAGTGTCCTGAAAAACATTGCATCTATGGCCGCCCTAGAGGGAAGCCGGAAGCAGGACTTGGGGAACAGACTCAGAGCGCCTGTCACATCTGCAATGCCCGCCCCCCGGCTTTCTCTTCCTGTCAAATGGGTTTTAAACAAATAGCAGCCAATCAGAAGCTCTGTGGGCGGGGGAATCCCTTCAGGGTGCCAGAGCCAAGAGCCTAGTAGGCCGGGAAGAGCAGCCCGAGACAGAACACAGAGGTGCCACCTTCAGGGGGGGCCGGATATGCCAATTTTAGTGGACGCTTATGAAAAAGTCAGGTTGCAGGGCTGCATTCTCTCCAGTGCAGCCCTGTGATCTGTATTTTTCATAAGCATCGTCTAAACTTTGCGTATCTGTCCCCCCTCACCACCTTCTCACTATGGCTGGCTCCTCCCCACCCCGCACCCTAGGAGACTCTTGTGGAGGTGACAAGCAGTGACTGTGCCTTGGGCAGTTAACTGGATTGGGCCTTGTCAGGGTCTCCTCCTCAGTAGGGATGTAGGTGGCTTAGCGTGGGGGGCTCAGACATCCTTTAATCCATCCCTGAATTTCCCCCATGTTAAAATCAGTGGGTCATTTCCAAGGAGACCACCCTCCCTCCGTACAAGATCTGATTTTCTTCCAAGAGGACCATGTCGTCTGAAAGTAGCTGGCAGGCAAAGCCGATGTTCACTGCTGTCTCTGCAACACACAAAGCATCCAGCTGGGATCCACAGGCACTAGGATGAATTCCTGTCCTGCCTAAGCTACCCACGCTAGGCTTCCCAAACCCTGGCATGGACACTGTGCTGAGCTAGCACAACGGTTGCCAGCTCGGAACCTGTCCCTGCTGTGAGACTCAGTTTCCCCATCTGTAAAATGAGGGCAATACTACTTGCTACTACTAGAACTAGAGGGACTCTAAGATCAGGAGGAACCACCCCACTCATCCCCTCTTTGCACACTGGGCCACCAAATCCCATACAAGCCTCATCATAAAAATCTCACACAGAACCCCAAACCCCAGTTCCAATAAAGGTTATTCAGCTCTCAGAAAACTAAATCCTAGACAGAGCACAGGAAGAGCCAAGGGATGCTAGCGCCTGTCGGAGTTTCTAAAGAACATACACTTTAAAAATACACAAATAAAAAAACAGTTAAAAATTTCTTATCCCCAAACATTCCAACTATTCCCAGCTTAGAGGGGGACGGGGGAAATCAGAGCAGGGGATAGGGTCAGGGATCCATCACACTTCAGGGAAGGGAGTGACATCTAGTGGTTAGATAGGCATCGTTGGTGCCCACAGATTACCTCCCCGGGGTAATGCGTGACACAGTTAATGCCCCTTGAACACTCAGAGTCTCGGGGCCAAGCAGGAGGTTTTGGGCAAGAGATGGGACATCCCTGGTCCCAACTCGAGTATCCCTGGTCCCACCCCCCACCCCCCCATACCTTGCTTGTCTCCAGTCAGCACCCACACTTTGATGTCCCCCCTTTTGAGCAGCTGGATGGTCTCGGGGACCCCGTCTTGCAACTTGTCCTCAATAGCCGTGGCGCCGAGCAGCTGAAGAACAAGCAGTGGAGGAAGGCGGGTTACAGAAGGGGGGGGCGGGACCAGATTTGGGAAAGCTCCCCGCTGGATGCAGCCCCCAATTTGCATAAACATCTCACTTAACACAAATGAACATGGTTTTAATAAATTGCACACATTTAAAATAGCCCATCTGCCTATAGCTTTGAGACTTTTTAAAAATATACACATCATTTAAAGGCAAAGAAGAACATAGTCAGTGCCAGACTGGGTCAGACCAACGGTCCATCGAGCCCAGCATCCTGTCTCCGACAGCGGCCAATCTCAGGGGCCTAGGAGAAGCACCCAACAGGTCACCGTGTTATCCATTCCCTGTGGGTCAACCCCAGGCTCCCGACAGTAAAGGGTTTTGTTCCCCAATCCTGTCTGGCTAATAGCTGCTAATGGACCGATCTTCCAGAAACTTGTCCAAACCTCTTTTAAACTCAGCTATAGTACTGGCCCTTACCACAGCCTCTGGCAGGAGATTCCACAACCCAATTATATGCTGAGTGACAAAATATTTTCTTTTATTTGTTTTAAACTTGCCACCCATGAGTTTCACGGAGTGTCCCCTAGTTCTAGTACTAGCTGAGAGGGTAAATAATTGCTCCTTGTTTATTAGTTCCACACCACTCATGATTTTATAGACCTCTGTCATATCTCCTCTGTCGTCTCTTCTCCAAACTGAAGAGTCCCAGCCTACCAAGCCTCTCCTCATACAGGAGCCCTTCCATACCCTGGATCATTTTTGTTGCCCTTATCTGCACCTTTTCTATTTCAGCTATGTCTTTTTTGCGATGGGGCGACCAGAACTGCACACAATATTCGAGGTGCAATCTCACCATTGATTTGTAGAGAGGCATTATGACATCCTCAGTTTTATTCTCTATCCCCTTCCGAATAATTCCTAACGTTCGGTTAGGAACGTTAAGCAGTTGTTAAGGGCGGCCCCATGCAGAGTCATTTCATTTACTGCAAGATTGCCTATTACTGTTTACCACAGTACCGTTTACTGTCCCCCAGTTTATTTATTTGTACTCCCTCCGACCTGGTTTTATAGCGGTAACGGTAACCTTCAGTGATGCCGTAAACGGTAATATCGGGTATTCTGATCTGGGGGCTAACCAGTTAGTTACTGAATAACTGCCGAACTATCCACTGTCAATAGCCAGTATTCTGGTGAATCGTTTTGCCCTCTGTTTCAGCACGAGCTCTACCTTGAGATCCCACTCAATCTCCTCATAAACCTTGTCCAGCTCCTGGGCGCGGTTCTGCAGCAGGATGCTGGCTGCGTAGTGCTTCTTGCTCCACTTGGCATAGTCCTCCTCCTCTACCTCCTTGCTGGCCAGGCACAAGGTCCTCAGGGTCTCCTCTGCAAAGCTCTGCACAGAGATAGGGAACGGGGGGCCATTACACCAAGAACCTCCCCTCCCTTTGGCTCGTAATCTCAATCAGGGCAGGAAAGCCACTGCACGACAGCACTCCCAGCCCTGCAGCCTTCCACTCAACTGTCGGGGGGCGCGGGGGCCTTGGCTGTGAGGGCAGGACGAGTTTGTATTCCCCCCTGGTGGCTTGGCACCATGAGTGGGGAGCTGGAGGAAGAGACGCAGCAAGAGGAAGGGTGAGAAGTAAAAGAGCAATGCAAGGGAACACTCCCCAACCCACCGACATGCCCGGTGTAGGACTTACATCCAGAGCCTTCATCGTGTAGGCCTCAACGGGCCCGTTGTCATGGAGCCGCTCCAGGATAACCGTGTCTGCCCCCTTTGTGTACAGCCGGATCGTGTCTTCGGGGTCTCGCACTGGGGGGGAAACAAGACTATTTAGGAGCTCTGTGCCCCTACACCTCACCCCCTTCCCTGCGGCTAGGGGGCCCAGCCATGCCCTGATCTCAAACACTTGCCTGCTCCCTGTACTGGATGACACTTCCCCCTTCTCGCAGGCCCAGGGCCCCAGGAAGCCCAAATCTATTTCAGGAAAGGGCCACGTTGGCTCTCCTCTCACTCTCACTGAAGGCGCTTTTGAGCCACGCTGCCCCCTGTGAACCAGCCCAGCAGAGGCTGTGCTGCTGTGGGGGTGGCCACAGTACTCTGGGAAGCTCATTTGCACATTTTAAAAATTAAATCATTGGCATGTTTTGTTTCATTTGTGTAATTTAACCTGCTGGCAGGAACCGAACGGTCTGCTGGCAGAATTTGGAAAGTCATTTTTTTGCAGCGTACATAAGATTGGATGGTCCCAAATAGGGATCGCCATGTCTCCGAGCCCGAGTCGTTACAACTGACTCTACAAAGCCCCAGAGCTGGGCGGGACAGAACTACTAATGCTCTGCAGATCAGGCAGCCGGCGAGCGTCAGAGACAGGTAATCTAATCTCCCCCTTGAAGGGAGCTGCACCATTCCCAATCCTAGACCCTGGTCAACTCCTCCTCCCTCCCTCACTCACCCAGCACGGACATTCTCTTCCGGACGCTGTTGAAGTCCAGCATGGCCAGCACTTTGTATGTTCTCTCCACGCCCAGCTCGCTGATGGTGATAGTGTCTTGGGTCCGGGAGAGGAAGACGTACCCCAGGTTCCTGGCGGCTGTCACCAGGGCCTCTTCATCTGGCGAAGCCGCCTGGTAAATAAGCTGGTCTGAGAGGGAGAGAGATGGACACTCACATAGAATCGTAACGGGAGAGCTTGAAGGACCTCACTGGTCATTTAGTCCAATCTCCTCCCAGGAGGTAGGGTACCCTCTACCTAGGGCTGAAACAAAATGGAGGCTCAGAGTCTGTTTTTGAAGCTCTATGGGGTGTGCTCAGGAAGAAAAGGCTCTAGGCCAGGCCATAGTTCTGTCCTCTATCCAAGTTGTGGGCATGTCCTTGTCTCTGTTCTCTTACCCGGAGATCAGTTTTTCAGTGCTTAGGGGTAGGAACTACCTCTGCCTCTTCCCTCCCTTTCCCTCTTCCCTGTCGATCCTCATTGATGGGGTCACCATCCTTCCCATCCCCCAAGCCCGTAGCGTAGGCTTCATCTTGGACTCACCCCTTTCTTTTAAACCCTACATCGACTCTGTTGCCAAATCCTGTTGCTTCTCTCTCCATAACATTGCTAAGATTCGCCCTTTTCTCTCTGTCTCGTCTGCCAAAACTCTTGTTCACGCCCTGGTCATCTCTCGCCTCGATTACTGTAACCTCCTTCTCATGGGCCTCCCCCGCTCTCACCTTTCCCCCCTTAACTCCATCCCAAACTCTGCTGCCAGGGTCATCCACCTCACCCATCGCTTCGACCACGTGCAGCCCCTCCTCTCCTCTCTTCACCAGCTCCCCTTTCCTGAATGAATCCTGCACAAGCTCCTAGTCTTCACCTATAAAGCTCTTCACAACCTTGCTCCCCCCTACCTCTGTGCTAATTTCTCTCTGTACTCCAGTCCGTGAACTCTGCTCCTCCTCTGTCTCCTCTCTTGCCCTCCCACATCTCCTCTGTTTCCCTAACCGCCTTCGTCCCTTCTCCCTAGCTGCCCCCCATGCCTGGAACTCTCTCCCTGCCCACATCCGCCTCGCCCCTTCCCTTTGTATCTTCAAATCCCTCCTCAAAACCCACCTCTTCTGCTCTGCCCTCCCCGACTCCTCGCTCCCCTCACCTAACTCCTGCTGATACCCTCCATCCAGTACAATCTGTTACCTGAGCTCTGTGTACTCATATCCACACCACACGGACCAGCCAGCCAGCATTCTCGCTGTAACCAAGCCAAGCGCGGGCACCTGAGACCTCGCATCTTCATGAATGTTAAACCCCTTGTCTCTCCCTCTGTTCCCCTTCCTTCGTCTCCCCCCAGACCCCCATCTCTCAGACTGTAAGCCCTAGGGCAGGCATTGTGTCTATTCAATTACTTTGTAAAGTGCCAGGTACATTGCTGGCGCTATATAAATGTTTGCTAATAAAATAAAATAAAATAAAACAACAACAACAACAGCTTGATCCATCTGGGCGTTAGCAGATGGAACAGCGGCTACGTGCAATCACCTGCTCTCTTCTTTTTTCACCTGCAAGTTTTGCAGGGGACAAACTAGGAGCAAGCACGTAGCAGGAGGCGTGTCTGCACATATATCAGGTTTGTGACCAGAGCCAGGTAGCTGCATTTGCATTACATCGGATAAGACTTGCCGTGGGTGCGGGTGCTCTAACAAAACACATCCACAGCTCCAGCCTCAGCCCAAATTTCTGCCTTGGATTTGGGGCTGCTACAGCTGGGTTACTGCTACTACTCATCAGCCGTTCTGCAGGGAGAGTGTTTGGCCAAGCAGCTGATTTGGAGGCCATGGCCACTATCAAACTTAATCCAGCTCTGAGCATAGGCAAAAGCATGAGCTGGTGGAGTCAGCTGGGGGCTAGCAAGGTAGCTCCTTCCTCTACGTTTACAAATCAAGCACAGTACGTCTTGCATCAGTACAGTTTGCACGGGTTCACAGTGAAACGGCAGGAGTGCTACCCCCAGGGCAATCTTCCAGGGCTGGGCCGGAGGTTTCCTCTCCGGGGTAGCAAAAGCGCTCTCCCTTAGCAGCAGGAACCGAACAAGGAACAAGCCTCATTTCGCAAGGGGCGCTAAGTCTCCTGGCTGAGAGGGAGGGGAAGACACCCTGTGTTTTCTATTGTCCTTGCTTGCTTGAGCGTGTTGGGGATTAGTACAAGGAAAGGATCAGCTTTCGTGGGCTTGTCCCAGGTTCAGAAAGGTCAAGTTCCCCCTTCGTGTAACATCAGTCCAGCTGAACGCATGTGGTTTGCGGTGGCGGGGTGGGGTTGGGTGTAACCTGATCTCTAGGGATCAGGGCATGTGAGCCAAGCTCCCTGGTGACGCTGGGACGGGGAAGAGTTCGGAGTGCCCTCCCTGTTCTCCGAGGGCAGCATTTTCTGCTCTTCTCAACCGTCTTCCGACATATCAGGTATTAATTTTACAGCCCCAGCAGCGCACCTGGCACCGTGCAATCAGTAGCTGTAGACAGGTCCCTGCCCCAGGGGGCTTACAATTGGAGAGAGACAAGGGAGAGGCAAGGACGGAGACATTCATGAGGTTGAGAAGCGGCAGGTGCACGTGCTTCACTTAGTTACAGGGGAGAGATTAGGAATGAGAGGGTGGGGAACATAATTTCACACACAGGAACCAGGGAAAGTCTGACTGAAGAGGTAGGTTTTCAGGAGGGATATGAAATTTGGGAGGAAGGGGGCGAGCAGAACGGATGTAGCCAGGGATGGGGAGGGAGTTCCAGGCCTGGGGGGCAGCAAGAGAGATGGGGCAAAGATGTTTAGAAGAGCAAGGGGGTTGCAAGCAGGTGAATGTGGGGGCAGAGGAGTGAAGCTCCCAGGCAGGAGCGCAGCAGGATATGGGGGAACAAGGCCACGAAGAGCCTTGAAGGTGAAGACCAGGAGCTTGCGCTGAATGTGTTCATGTAGAGGGAGCCAGTGCAGGGCGGAGAGGAGGGGCTGAACGTAGTCAAAGCATTGGGCAAGGGGGAGGACGTTGGCAGCAGAGCATTGAACGGAGACGAGGGGGGTTAGATCAGAGCAGGGGAGGCTGGTAAGGAGGAAGTTACAGCAGTCAAGGCGAGAGAGGACTAGAGCATGGACTAGGGTTTTTGCAGTGGAGGCAGTGAGGCAGAGCCGGATTTTAGCAATATTTTCAACCAGTGGCAGCTGCCTGAAACTTAAATGCACAGCCACTCTCCATCATAAACAGGGGACTGCTGAAGTCCTGATTTACCACTTGAGCTACATTGCTGAAAGTTTATCCATGGCTATAAGTTGTGAGGACCATCATAGGGATGAACTTCTGTTGGGAGCTGGGAGTGACCAGCGATCAAGCTTGGCCACTGTCGGAGACAGGATGCTGGGCTTGATAGGCCATTGGTCTGACTCAATATGGCACTTCTTATAGTCTTATGTACTTATGTTCTTAAACAACTCACCATCTTTTTCATCCACCATGACAGTGTGACAGAGCGCCAGCAGCTTCAGGAACTCCCTCACCACCGTGTCCTTGTCCTGCCGGATGGTCTCCAAGAGCAGTGCGTCATGAAACTCCAGTTTCTTGTCTATATACTTGTTCCAGCTCAAATCGGCTTCCTACAAAGAGGTGGAGACTGGGCTGTTAACGTGAGCTGGGAGCCGACCCCACAGCCCTCACCCAACACCGTGGCAAAGGGGACACCTATGCATGGACAGAAAGGTGCCCTGTCTCTCTCTCATCGCCCCGTGCCCTGCCCGGTTAATTTCATCAGGTGTCTCCTTGTTCTAGTACGATGGGAAAGCGTGCGTAATAGCTCCGTTAACTATCTTTGTCCCAGTCAGTTTTATAAACCTCTATCCCATTCCCCTTTCGCTGGTCTCTTTTCTAAGCTGAAGATACCTCATCTCACGAGTCTCTCCTTGTACAGAAGCCGTTCCAGACCCTTGATCATTTTTGTTGCCCTTCTCTGCAGCTTTTCCACTTCTACTCGCTCCTGCTGGAGGTGGAGCAGCCTGAACTGCACACGGCATTCAAGATGTGGGTCGGTCGGTGCAACACTGAGAAGGCCGGCTTTAGAATTTGCAGGGCCCCGGGCAAAAATAAAAGTGCAGTGCCCCGATGACCCCACTCCTTTACCAATTGGCCGTCTGGTATTTGCTTACACATCCAACCACTCACCCCTCTTGCTCTCTGGCAGGAGGGATACAGAGATCGGTGATTCCCTGAAGGTGAAGGGAGGAGAGACAGGGCCTCACAGGAAGCAGCCACCCGAGGTCTGAGAGTCACAGGCAGGGAAAGGACCCCACAGAAATAGCCTGTCCGAGGGCCTCAGAAGAACTGGGCCCGAGGCTACCTGGACAGTCCTCCCAGCAGGGCCCCCGGACAGTCCTCCCAGCAGGGCTGTCCACAGTGGGGGGGGGGGGTGCCCCCTTCAGTCATTTTTTACCCAACACTTCCATTTCAGCCTATGGGAGTGTCTGGTAAAATACAACACCCCAGGGGGCAGCCCTAGACCACAGATATCGGGCCATTGCCCCAATTGGCCCTGCACAAGCCCACCCAGGTTTACACACCCATACAGTAGTTCATCACCTGACAAACCCTCCCCACCACCTTAGCCCCAAACATCACGTGACCATCAGTGCTCCTATTCCCAGTGAGTGCCCCCCCCCCCTTTAAAGGGCCCATATGCTCTATTATAGGGATGACTCACTGATGGTTCGCTCCTGCTGCTGTTGTCGGAACCTGTAGAAATAATAATAATAATCAAATTACTAAACCTTCTACAGTAAGCGCAGTGCGATGGACGTTCAGTCCAAAGTTTCCGAAGGGGACCGGTGACTTTGGCTGCTTCCAGTGCTGGGGGTGTCCATTAGCTAAAGCCTCGTCTACATGGGGATTTGAATTTAAATCAGTCTGGCTAAACAAGTGGAAACTCCCCTCTTCCCTATGGGCAGCAGGACATTATGGTGGAAAGGCTTGCATGCCTCGCGGCCAGTGGCATAGGAATAGGTGGGGCAAATGGAGAGACCCCTTGCCCCTTCCAGTAGCCAAGCATTCGGGATGGGGAACCTCTGGTCCACGGGCCAAATCCAGCTCAAAACAGTTTTTCTGTAACCCCCCTTTTCCAGTTCCTGGATCCAGCTCCCTACCGCCCAAACACCGAAAGAGTGAGCTCAGGGGAGGGGAGGGGAACAGAGACAAGGGCGTGCCCTCAAGGAAAGGGGACCGGCCTGCCACCATGATCTGGACTCTCCCTTTCTTTCCCCCTTCCTGAGCACACTATTTAGGCACCCCATCCTCAGCCCTTATCCAGCACGCGGAGCTCACACCAATTACCAAAATGGCCCCATGGGAGTGAAAAAGGTTCCCCACACCTGGTTTAAAAGTTTCTGCTTTTTAAAGGTGACCCTTGCAAAAGAACAGGCTGTAGCAGGGTGCCACTTAAGTGGACTGCTGCCCCTTGAAGGCGCTCAGCGCCAGCGGCAGCGAGGCAGGTGCTTATTCGGGGCAGACACTGCCAGGAATGGAGGAGCACGCCTAAATGCCTAGCACCCGGGCGTGGCAGGAGCCATCCCAGAGTATAAGAGCCCGAGCCAGAGGGAGAGACAGGAGCTGCCTAGAGTGCTGTCTCACAAAGGCTTCCGGCCCAGCAGGGGCACGGAGAGAAGCCAGC
>QEPC01004913.1:1832571-1861807 GCA_003113815.1 Sphenodon punctatus
ATGTATTTCTCATACGTGTACTTACCCCAGCAGCCTACGGCACCAATGCAGGCCCTGCAACATGTATTTCTCATACGTGTACTTACCCCAGCAGCCTACGGCACCAATGCAGGCCCTGCAACATGTATTTCTCATAAGTGTTCCTTAAAAATGTGCCTAGGTGGCCAGCCTATCTGCTAAACTGGGGGAAATAAACGGAGAGCCGAAGCGGACTGTTTGGGCGGATTCCGTCTCCAGCAGATCTGTCCAGTCTGATCCGTGATCAGAGAAACGGGGAGCGATCGCGAGCTGGCCCCCTCCCCATTTTGTCAGAGATCCACATCGGTTTCTCTGGCGCCCAAACAGCAGGACGGACGGCACCATTTGTGCCTATGCAACATTGAAAATATATTTTTTGCCCAGGCACAAGATGGCGCAATTCCTGCTGCTCTGTCTCCTGAAGCGCAGGATGACGGGCACTCTCTTGCACGGGCACTCTCTTGCACGGGCACTCTCTTGTACGGGCACTCTCTCGTACGGGCACTCTCTCGCACGGGCACTCTCTTGCACGGGCACTCTCTCGTACGGGCACTCTCTTGCACGGGCACTCTCTTGCACGGGCACTCTCTTGCACGTGTATAAGGCAGTCTGCGAGTTGGGAATGGGAAGAGCCTTCAGAGCATCATGGTTAATCCACGTTCGGTTGTAAAACCATAGATAAACCTCCATTTCATCCTCAAGGGGGAGCACTCGGTCAGAGCTGCTGGCCACTCACCCCTCTCTAGACACACGCGGAAGGGAAATAGATTTGTATTGTTAATCGTTTCTCTAGTGCAGAGATGGGGAATCTCGGGTCCCTGGGGCCAAATGCGGCCCATGGCAAGTCTTTATGTGGCCCTTTTCCAATCTCTACCCCCGAACACTGAAAAACTGAAGCCAGGGTAAGGGAGCAGAGATGACGGCATGCACCCAAGGAGAGGGGACAGGTTCAGGGCACAGATCCATGGTCTGGACCCACCTTTTCTTGGGCACACACCCCACCTCCAACTGACCCTCGGAGCTTGTACTAGCTTTCAAAGTGGCCCCTGGGAGGAGACACGTTCCCCAGTACTTTCAGTGTTCAAAATGCTTCATGTCACAACCCAATCTTTACCCTCACAACTGCCCTGTGAGGGAGAGCATTATTATTCCCAATTTACAACCAGGAAACTGAGGCATCATGAATTGTCACGCCACTCAGCCAGCTTATGGCTCAGATCGGGATTTGAACCATCGTCTCTTCAGGCCAAGGCCAAGGCCAGTACCTTCCCCCGTAGGCCACAGCAACCAGTTACAAAGCAGAAATGTCCGCAAGGTGGCTCCCCAGACCCCTCACCTTTTCCCCATCAGGATTTCACAGGACCGGCCATTGATCTCCCTGTCGCTCCTGTGTCGAGCCTGCCAAGAAATGAGAGATAAGAAGCGAATGAGGCTGCACTGGGGCTTCTGTTTCTGCCAGGTTCGTAGACTAGTGTCCCTCCGGGTACGGACAGAGTGTTCTAGCCCCTTGGGGAAGGACGGGGGGGCAATGGAAGAGAAGAATGCTCCAAGGTTGCAGACGAGAGGGAGCTCAGGTTGCCACCTATGCAAAGGGTTAAGGGACACTTATGAAAAATACATGTTGCAGGGCTTTCATTGGTGCCTTAGGCCCTGAAACATGTATTTTTCATAAGTGTTCTTACCCCAGCAGCCTACGGTGCCAATGCAAGCCCTGCAACATGTATTTTTCATATGTTTTTCTTAAGCCTTTGCATAGGTGACAACCCTAGAGTGAACCAAAGCCTTAAAGAGGCCAGGAGTGGGTCATCTGGTCACTTCCTCCAATGGGGTGAGAATAGAAAGGGAGGCCAAGGCAGGAAACCACACTATTGGGAGGTGGGGGGAGGCGGAGGTGCCTCAAGGGGTAGGGTGAAGGTTCCCCCTCCCCACCCTCTTCTCACCCATGGACTCCGACACCACATACGACTGGCCCATTTGTGCCTGGGAAGCAGGATGCTGGAGAGGGGCAAACAGAACGAAGTTCGGAAATTCGGTTCGGGTCGGTTCAGTTTGAAATTTGAGTTCGGAAATTCGGTTCGGGTCGGTTTGAAATTCGAGTTCGGTTCGGAAGTTCGGTTCGGTCGACGGAACAGACGGAGTTCGGTCCGAACTCCGAACCGCGTTCACCCATCCCTACTGGAGACCCCAAAGCTGACCCCATAACTCACAATATCATCAATGAGGTCCCGGATGCCCCGGATTGAGAGGAGGATGGTGAGAGGAAGCAGGAGAGCGAACCAGGGTAAAGTGGAGATTTCTGGGACGGTCTGAAACACAAAGCAACATCGTAGTCGGAGGGGTGGGGGCAGTGACTTTGAGTCTGGCTAGCTGCCCCTACCCCCATTAGACAAAGCCTCAGCCCTTCCTTATACTCCCCACGGAGGAGGCTCAGGTGGGGCAGGACTCCTGGGTTCCATCGCCAGCTGCTTGGCAAGGCACACTAGCTCCTTGTCCCACCTACAAACACACATGTGGGCATTACGTCTGCGTGTGCAAACGAGGGGCGGACATTATGGATTCGGATGAATCCCTAGCTGCTCATAACGGGCAGTTACCCATTAATCAGTAACAAACCGCAACAGTGGCAACGCTGATGCCGATATACATTTTAAAAAAAATAATATATATTTAAAAAATCATTGCACATGCACAAAATGACCACTGAACCCTTCCCCAAAATGGTGGTGGCGGCATCACTGCCATTTTGGGAAAGGGGAGTCATTCTGCACAGGCACAGACCGGTTGCCCTCTTCACTGATTTCAACGTGGGATGGATCTGAACGGGTTTATTATTACACCTGGCAACACCCAATGGCGCCAATTCAGTATTTGCACATGCACCATGAGCAAGGTGCATGCACGCGAATTTGCACTAGCGTTGTGATCAAAGCTGTCTCACAACACGCACACAGCCTGCTGCACACCGTTGCCTTCTACGCTGCTGGAAACAGAACGCAGGAGTCCTGGCTCCCAGTCCCCTGCTACTCTCCTTAGACAGAGTTCCCTTGTTGGTGATGCCTCCCTACGCTACACCCCACCCCCACCACCCCACCCCACCCCGCTGCTCAGGAAGCCTGAGGATTTCCCGCCTGCCACTGCCAGCGGGATGCTCTCACCTGCAGGAGGATGCAGAAGAGGAAGTAGAGGTTAGCCGTGCGTTGGAACTGCTCGTAGAGGTTGAGGGGCAGGAAGGTCAAGATGTTGTACTTGGCCGTCTTGATGGCGTTATCCTGTCGGAGGGGGGGAACAGTTAAAAATGAAACTCCCAGCATTTGTTGAGACAGGATCTCTAGGATCCTCTCTCTGGTTCCAGCTCAGTCTGATTCGGGCCTAGCTCAGGCTTGATTTTGCAGTCCATGCAGGGCTCTAATCTCGTGACTGTTGTTATTCATTGTTATGATTATAGCACCAGCAGTGTGCCTGGTACTGTATAGTCATGATTAGAGACAGGTCTCTGCCCCCAATGGGCTTACAATCTAGAATGGACAAGGGAGGAGAGATGAGGAGGAAGGGAACACAGGGAGAGTCAGGGATACATTCAAGACATCGAGAAGTTGTAGGTACACATGCTTAGCTTAGTTATAAAGGGAGGAAGGAGATCTTGGACGCTAAGAAGGTGTAAGGAAAAGCATGAATGAGCAATCCATGGGGGTGAGGAGCCTGATGGAAGAGGTAGATTTTTAAGGAGGGATCTGAAAGCCAGCGGGGAGTGGGATGTATGAACCCGGGGAGGGAGTTCCAGGTGTAGGAGGCAATATAGGAGAAGAATCTCTTTCCAATAGCCCTTCCGCTCTACTGTCAACGGGGAGGAAACGACAGCAGTGCCAGCCTCAAAGCATACTTTTAAGAGCATGGAGGTGAGGGGCATCTGGGTAGTTGGAGGAAGGTGAGGTTAGGAAGGGTGTACAGTCGGGGGCGGCTAGCAGGCAGGGTCAGAGTTGGAGAAAGGAGTCAAGAGGCAAGGCCCAGGCCCTGACAATACTCACCGCATACTTCCGCTTGCTCAGGCAGCAGTGGATCTTCTTCTTGAACTGGTCATGGAAGGCCCGGTCATTGGCTTTGACCACCCACGTAAAATCTGGAAAAGCAGCCAAGCACCACACCATCACATTGCTCTGCTAATCCGCTCACTAGGCTTACCGCCTGCCCCATTCCACCGGGGAATGAGACAGAACTAAGCCAGGCCATGAGTCTCCCAAAATGCTTTAGATTAGGACCAGTGGGAAATTATTGGTTTTCCCATGAGGAAAGCTCGCCTTGAAACCAATCGGAAGAGGCCACGGCTCTGGGACCTCGACAGGCTGGTTAATGGAACACTGAGAGGAAGCTCAATCCGGGGGTGGGTCGCTATGGACACGTTACATCTGTACTCTACAATCTGCACTGGCTCCCTAGAGTCTTCCAGGCACAATTCAAGGTGTTGGCTTTGACTTTTAAAGCCCTAAATGGCGTGGGCCCCGCCTATCTGAGAGACGGCCTTTCCTTCCATCCACGCCCCACTGCGGGCCCCTGCGGTCGGCCAGGAGCACTCTCTTGCGAGTCCCACCAGCCAATCTTGTCCATACAACAAGGGCCCGCAGGGAAGCACTCTCGGTTGCTGCTCCGGTGTTGCGCCGGAGCATAGTCCAGAGGCGGTGTAAATCTCGGCCTTTCGGGGAAGCGTTCGGCAGGCGGGAGTAGGGGTTGGAGGCAGGAGGAGTAGGGGTTGGAGGGGAGGGTGGGGGTTTTCATTGAATTAAGTTTTTAAACAAAGTTTTATTGTATTTCTATTTTATGTATTTTATGGAAGCCGTCCTGAGCCTTAGGGGAAGGGCAGGATAGAAGTCTAAATAAATAATAAATACATTCCAAGTGATGGGATGAATCCAGCTCTGGGGTTTTTTTCCTGTGTGATCCTCTCTAAGCACTAGACCGGCCGTACTCAATTACTTTTCATGATGGATCAGATTTTTAAATAGGAGATTACCTTGAGGGCCAAAGGGTAGATTTGCATGCACACACACAAAATTAAATATGCACATTTGAAGGTATTTGAAAAGAGCTGGTGGGAGAAGACTTGGTCATAAAGGGGCAGGGAAAAGGCAGAACCAAGTGGGCAGGGGAAAGGGACTGGAGTGGGAGGGAGGCTGGTGGAGCCAGGTCTGGAGGGATCGGGAGTGAAATGGAGAAAGGAGACCATGGACTTTCCTAACCATGGGGAGCTAAGAGAGGAACAGCTTCCCCTTTCCAAGGCCCATGGTTATTGTAGCTCCGCTCCGGAGAAGGAAGTGGAGAGGGCTCTCTGGAGCCTTTATACCCACCCTTTCCCAAGCCAATCAGGGATGAGTCACGTTCCCGTCCTCCAACCTGGAACGGAGGAGTGTGGGGTAAGAATGGGCAGGACCAAGTTCAAATCTCAGCTCCGGCAGCTTGGGCTGAGCTGCCTGTGTGTGGCAGAGAATCAGGGGCCACCAGAACAGGCTCAGAGGGCCAGATTTGGCCTCCAAGCCTCCTTCTGAGATATACAAAAGCTAGTGTGTGCCCGGCCCTGTGTATCTCTCTGAGGAAAGCCACAAAAAGACATTCTCAACACACACCCTGAGCAAAAGGGCCAGATGCCAGCTCAGCCTTTGTAATTCTGGTTCACGAGGTCATGGAATAACATCAGGCCAAAGTGAAGGGGAATAGCCCTCAAAACCAGCACTCCGCTCCCCACCCTGGATTAGAGCTGAAATGGTTATTGACTGCCGTTCGGGATCCGGCTGGATCCACTGTACGTGACACAGGCAGGGCCAGATTACTGAGCTGTATCTGTTTGTCATTCAGCAGATTAACCCGTTGAATCATTTTGCCGATTTACCCGCATAATACCACAGTGCACCGTATACCGTATTGCCCATAATTCCTTTCCTGTTTACTCCCTTCCCATCCAGACCCACTATCTGATTATTTTATTTATTTATTGAAGCTTCTATCCCGCCCTCCCCTCTAAAAAGCTCAGGGCGGCTTACAAAAATAAAATACAAACATAACATATAAAAACATAAATAAAAACATATTTAAAAACAGAAACAGTAAAATACAAACATAACTCCAGCAGACCCCACAACCCTCCACAAGATCCACCAATACCACCTCCCAATTCCCTACATCCTACTCACCTTCAGACCGCTACCCCGAACCCCCCCAGCAGGCCACCAACCCCCCATCCCCTATCCCCACCTGCCAAATGCCTTTTCAAACAGGGAAGTCTTACACCACCTTCAGAAGAGGCTAAGGTTCAGGCTCAAAAAAACCTCCAGGGGAAGGGAATTCCATAGCATCGGGGCAGCAACCTACAACGCCTCCCTGCAAGCCCGTTGTCATACGAACAAAACTAACAACCGTCCGCACAGGGAGGCGCTCCCGGCAAATCGTAGGGGCCGCAGTGGGGCATGGAAGGACAGGGGGTCTTTTAGATATATGGGACCCAGACCATTTAGGGCTTTAAAGATCAGAACCAGCTCCTTGAACTGTGCCAGGAAAGCTATAGGGAGCCAGCGCAGACTCTGGAGCACCGGTGTCATGGGCTCCCAGCGCCTCGCCCCCGAAAGAAGGTGAGTTGCCGCGTTCTGCACCAGCTGTAGCGTCTGAACAGTAATCAAGGGCAGCCCCACGTAGAGCGCATTGCAGCAATCTAGCCTCGAGGGGATGGGAGCATGCTGCATGGATGACAGTGGCCAGATCCAAATCTGAAAGAAAAGGCCGCAGCTTTTTCACCAGACGGAGTTGGTGAACAGCGCTCCTGGTCGCCGTCACAACCCAACAATCCAGGCACAACCAGGGGTCCAGAAACGCTCCGAGGCTGCAAACCTCCATCAACAACAAGAGTCCCAGTCCCCTCCAGGTTACAAGGCCGGCCAACCATCATCACCTCAGTCTTGTCTGGATTCAGCCTAAGTCATCTCATCCTCATTCAGTCCTCAACAGCAGCCAGGCACTGGGTGAGCACCGAGATTGCAGGGCGTGAGTTGAATGAAAGCAAGAGGTAGAGCTGGGTGTCATCAGCATCCTGATGGCACTTCACCCCAAACCTCCGAACGACCTCGCCCAGCAGCCTCATGGACACGTTGAACAAGACGAGAGACAGAACAGAACCCTGCAGAACCCCACAGAGGAGGTCCCGAGGGGACGACAAGCAATCGCCCATCACCACTCTCTGTGGCCTCCCTGACAGGCAGGTGCGGAACCACTCAAGAGCGGTCCTGCGCACCCCTGCCAAATCCCACAGTCGTGTCAAAAACACCTCACGATCAACTGTATCAAAAGCCACCGAAAAATCTAACAAGATCAACAGGGTGGAATTCCCCCTGTCAATCTCCAGGCGCAGGTCACTGACCAAGGCCACAAGCTCAGTCTCTGTGCCGTACCCACAACAAAACCTCGACTGAAACGGGTCCAGGAATCTGATGGTATTGAGATGAGCCTGGAGTTGTCGGGCAACCACCCGTTCAATAACCTTCCCTAAAAAGGGAAGGTTAGAGATAAGCCAACAGCTGGCCGAGGAGTCAGCTTTCAACATAAGACCATGAGACGTGCCATATGGAGTCAGACCAACGGTCCATCAAGCCCAGCATCCTGTCTCCAATAGTAGCCTTACTAGCCAATCTCGATCGCATGGGAGAAGAACCAACAGCCACAATGGGCAATCCATTCTCCGTTGTTCACTCCCAGATCCCAACAGTAAGAAGTTCATCCCGTAAGAAGTTTATCTCCATGTGTCGGTGAGCTGTCTCAGTAATTAGTTTACGACTGAATAACCATCAAACTATCCAAAATGGCAGATATTAACCATGAATAATAAATTTACTGTTTGGTTCAGCTTTACCTTGAATGCCTTCCACACCCCCACACCTGTCCCAAACCTCCATAGCACCAGTGCCTCACATGGAACACCCAACCCATATCCCACTGACCTGGCTTCTTCCTGTTTATATCCTGGCAGCTCCCGAGAGACTCCTGATCATCCATGCTGGCGTCTAGAAGGCAAAACAAGTGCATACCTTACAGCCACAGACAGCGATAGCAAGGCCTTTACATTGCTCTATCCAGAAGTCACTAGACGTCTGGCACACACGATCCGTCTGATTCGGGTGATCTGCCAGATAGTTCTTGGCACTCCAGGCCAGGACCCCTCCTGCTGGCTCCCAGCTCTGGGGCACCTCAGCAACTGGTCTCAGACGTGGTGTGGAGCACTACCCCTTAGAGACAGCCTTCCCCACCACACTGGCAGATCTCTCTCCTAGCCCATCTCCTCCCCAGAGACAATCTCTGAGAGGCTGATCATGATCTACCGGAGTGGAGACTAGCTGGTGATCCACCGGTACATCATGACCTACCTCTTGGCTGCTTCTGCTCTGTATGGTCCTTCTCCATGGTCATGCGACCCCCCATCCTGCTGGGTCTACTCGATGCTGGGGCTAGATTCCCACCTGGAGGGAGGAAAGCTCCATTTATTGGCTTCCAAGAACCCCTGACTCCTTCCTTCCAGGAGTCAAGGGACAGGGTATCGAGATGCCCTCTGGCACTTTTGTCCCAGTGACGCACAGTTGCCACTCCAGTTTAGCAGCCCCACAGTGCCCGCAAAACTGGAGCAGCAGAGGGAAGGGAGAGCCTCCGGTGCCACGAGATCATAAAAGCTCGCCTGGGGGAGCAAAAGGGAATGGCCCCCATGACATCCCTTGAAACCTGCCACTTCTCCTCCCCGAAGGCTATAGATTCATCTTTAAGGAACTATTATGGGCAGTCAGTCCTGACCCCTTTCACCCGAGGCAGACAGTTTCACCAGATTAGCATCGATCCCATTGCTACAGGCAGGGAACAAAGGCACAGGAAGATTTAGGAAACTTTCTCAAGGGGACCGCTCCTCAATCTCCACAGCGGGATTTTTTATTTTATTTTACTATTGTGATGTTTTTGATTGTTAAGGTTGTGGCGGTGTGGGGTGGAATAGGGCATGTGGGGAGAGCTTTGTGAGGGGTGGGGTGGGAGTGCTATGATGGGCAAGGATCCAACTGGTTGCCCTCACTGCCCCAGCTGTGCGGAACCACCCCTCCCCATGAGAGGGGGGGAACAGACTTGGATAAGTGTGGGGTTTTATGCCATGCCCCTTGGTGAGGGGAGGAGGCTATCGGCATTTGGAACAGGTGGCACGCAGGGGCGCCTGCGGATGAGAGATGTGGGAACGGGAGTGGGTGAACTGGTATTTGGTAGGTGGGGATTTTATAAGGATCCATTGAGGCTTTTTATTGTAATTAATTTGAGGGAGGGTAGCATATTGCCACACACACACACACCCAAGTCCTTCAGGAAAAGGGCAGCATAGAAGTCTAATAAATAAATAATATAGTCCCGGATCTTCTGCATCTGGTATCTTTGCAGGTCTGCTGACCCTAAGTTATGATTCAGCCTCCTCCACTCCCCAACAAAAATCACAAGATGTTTTTAAAAAAATCATAAGATTGTTTCAAAATGAAATCTGAGCTCTTAAGCACATAAGAAATGCCCTAAAGGGTCCGACCAATGGTCCATCAAGTCTAGCATTGTGTCTCTGAAAGTGGTCATCCTCCGCTGCTTCAGAGAAGTACCCGCAACACTCATGCTTTTATAAACTTCTATCATGTCCCCCAAGGTCGTCTCTTCTCCAAGCTGAAGAGCCCCAACCTATCGAATTTCTCCTCGTACAGAAGCCGTTCCATACCCTTGTCATCCCCCCCCCCCCTTTCTATTTCTATTATATATATTTTAAATGGGGCGCTCAGAACTGAGCACAACATTCAGGGTGCAGTGGCACCAAGCTTTATGATAGTTTCTATTTTATTCTCTATCCCTTTACAAATAATTCCTTACCTTCTCTTTGCTTTTTTGACCACTGACCCCGAGCTGAAGATTTCAATGAATTGTCCACAAGGACGCCAACATTTTTTTTTTCCTGAGTGGTAACCCTTCATTTAGAGCCCAGCATGGTGTAGGTGTAGTCTGGACTGTTTTTCCCTATGTCCATCAATTTGCACTTGTCCACATTACATTTTATCCGCCATTTAGTTGCCCGGTATCCCAGTCTTGCATGATCCTCCTATAATTCCTCACAGACCACCTTAGTCTTAACTATCTTGAATAACCCTCTGCTAATTTGACCACCTCACCCGTTACTCCTTTTTTGGTCATTATGAATGAATATATTAACACCAGGCCTAGTACAGATCCTTGGGGCACCCCACTATTTACTTCTCTCCATGGTGAAAACTGACCATTTAGTCCTACCCTTTGTTTCCTTTCATTTAACCAGTCACCAACCCATGGCAGGACATTGCATCCTACCCTAGGACTACATCGTTTCCTCAAAAGTCTTTCATGAGGGACTTTATCAAACACTTTCCGAAAATCAAGATAAAACTATGGCCATTTTTCCATGGATGCCCCCATCCACCACTGGGTGTGCAGGGGTGTGTGTGGATATCTGTGTAAATGGGCTGGCAGTGGATGGGTGTGCGCTGGGTGTCCGCCCATGTGAACACCACAGGCAGTGGGTGTGCGTGCTCCCGACGCACGAAACCATCTGGCAAACCGGAGGAGGCTCCGTGCATGGAGGTGGGTGGGTGTCCGTGTAAAAGGACACCCACCCAGCGTGGCAGAACACCCATCCCTCCACCCACCTCCGTGTAAAAACGGCCAATATCAACCAGCTCACCCGTGTACACAAGCTTGCTCACACCCACAAAAAAATCCTATTTGATTCTTCGGGATTCCGGTTTTCAAGATTTTCCTGGCAACCGGGAAAGCTAGGAAGGTCTTTTCCAAACGAAAACGAGAGAGCTGAAGGTCTCCTGATTTCATTGCCAGGCTCACAGCTTTAGGGTGTGTTCTTATAGTCACCTCTTCTAGCTTAAAAGCGCCCAGAATGATCCCCTCAAAACATATAACTACCCAGGTGTTCTCACATCTGGGGTAGATAAAACACGGCCATGGTTATTTATCACTGCACTTTCAGCACAAGTTGGAAACGAGATGAAGGAGCCAAGATGGGGCGCAAGGGGAGCTGGGACAGTCATCAGGCCACCACGCTATGGCTTGGGAGACAAACAAGACAGATAAACTGAAATATGTCCTAGTCAAACTCTGTGTGTGTGCATAGTGTAGCAGGGTAGCTGTTGCCAGCCCTGCTCCAAACCGCTCTGGGAGCAGCAGGTGTTCCCCGTAGGCGGCGGAGCCACAAGGGAGAAGCGGCAGAGCCGCCTGGGTTGTAGGGGAAACGCCGCCCTGAAACCGACTAGGTGGTTAGGCGGAACCCCGGCGCCGTTCTGGACGTAGAGAAGGGTGGCCAAGATGGATTACACGCAGGCCCTCCTGGAGAGCCTGGGGCGGCGGAGACTCGACTCCCTTGTGAGTCTGGAAGCGGAGACGGTCCTTCTAACCATGAGTAAGCCCTGGAGGGCTGCATCTGGGGCAGCCTCAGATTTCAGGGGTTAGACCCGTCCAGGTCTGAAGCCTGGGAAAGGGCAAGGACATTTTGTAGAAGAAGCTGTGGGCCCGCGGGTCTATCTGGGGCCAGGAGCGGCCTCTCCTGGGCCCTGAGGAAGGGCAAGGCTACCTGGGGCTTGGAGAAGTTGTACTGAAGCCCTACAGGAGCAAGGAGTGAACTTTAACCCCTTGGGACTGTATGAGGGCCGGGTGGAGCTCCTGGCAGAGTTTGAAGGTTGGAAGCCCTCAGATCCAGGGGCCAGACCAGTTCGGGTCTGGGCCCTACTACAGGGCTAGGACATTAACCCAACGGTGGGTCTGCAAGCCCAGGAATAACCGTATAGTGCAGCCCGGTTGTGGGGCTGAGATACTTCAATTTAGGGACAATCAGGGCACAGGGGTGTCCAGCCTTGAAGGGCCAGGACTTGGCTAGTCTGAGGGCCTGCGCGCCCACATCACAGGGACCTGTGGGGTTGGCTTATAGGGCCTGAAAGCCCAACTGTAGAGCCACGGTGTGGCTTAGTGGTATAATGAAAGCTTAAGTGACCAAACATGTCAGTTCCACTGGGTTCCTGGGGCGTGCGCATACCCCAACCTGCTGTGTGGCCCCTGTTCTATCTGTTCAAATTCAT
Source organism: Sphenodon punctatus (assembly GCA_003113815.1). Lineage (NCBI taxonomy): Eukaryota > Metazoa > Chordata > Lepidosauria > Sphenodontia > Sphenodontidae > Sphenodon > Sphenodon punctatus. The sequence goes on from QEPC01004913.1 coordinate 1,844,739, forward strand.
GGCCCCAGGACCACAAGTGGCGTTACATCATTTGCAGACTGGGTCACGAAACCTCATACCAACGGATATTTGCATGGCTTTGCTGCTGCCTGGGGTCACTGGATTCAGTATGTCTTGAAACTCAGGTCCCGCAGGGGAAAGGGTTGGGAATCTCCACCCTGTCCTAAAAACCCTATTGACTGAATCCCATATTAGCTCATCCATTACATATTCCAGGAACAGCCCGAGGCCCCTTGGCCTATAATCCCCGGGGCCATCCTGCTGGCTCTTTTGAGATACCACTGAAACTGGCACGTCTGGATGCTCTGGGCATAATTCACATGATTCATTTTTTCCACATTGGGAATTTCCTGCAGCTGATAACACTGTTGCCTGATATCACCGTGCCCGCATTGCATTCCAACGGATCTGTTTTCTCCCTCATACTGGACTTGGGAAAGAGGTTGGGAGCTCCCCTAGGTGAGAGGTGGTGGAGTAGGAGTGGGCAGGATGGGTGGGAATTTAGAGGGGAGATGAGGGGAGGGATTTTTCCTATGTTTGTTTTATATCTATTTTCTCATTAGTGTAAAGGGGGAGCCCTAGGCTAGGGGGGACGGACTCCCGAGTGAGAGCTGAGGGAGTGGGAGGGATGAGACGCTAGGAATGGCCAAGGGTGGGATTTATTTTATTTTATTTATTTAAATTTTATACCCCAGCTTGTGATGCATTTTATACCCCAACTTGTGATGTATTGTAAGCCACCTCGAGCCATTTTGGGGATAGGGTGGGGTATAAATTGAAAATAAAAGATTAATAATAATAATTAATTAATTAATAATGCTGTGCCACCTATTTCCATGATGCTGCATGGCCAGTTCCCAACGCATCTCTATGGTGCTTGGTGATTTAATGAGGGGAATGTCCCTGCCTGAGTTACCAAAAATGCGCAAGAAGAAAAAACCACGATTGTTAAAACTGGTTTTGCATGATAATACTTGCAGGTTAATTGTGCATTGCGTGTGAGGCAACTAGCAACATAATTAGTTCACACACTAAAACAAACCAGGGCAAATAGGAAACTGTGGGGCTTTTCTCTAACACGAATGCCCCCTTTGTGTGGGGAAAGGACCCCCTCCTCCAAATCTAGATTTGCAGATGTTCAGAATAACCATAGGATTCCCCCGCCGAGAACAGGCCAGGGGAGGGCAAGGGCGTTGCTATAATCGCGACAGGCAGTGCAGTGGTACCTGGGCCCGTGGAGCTGCATCCCCTGCGGCCGGGAGGAGGAGAGAAGGATGGGGGGTGGGGACGGGACATTCCAAACCTGGGAAAGGAAATTATAGTACAGCTTGGAAAAGGGCTCAGGCAGACTGAATTGAATGAGCTGTATCAAAGGAACGTGGCTTATTTGCAGCCTTCTGATAGCATCCTCATTAGTGCCGTTCAGCTTAACGACTGTCGCCCATTTTCAACCACAGATGCCCGCTGCTCTGCCTCATCTGCTTGTCCAGAAAGGACAGGCAAGGGGTAGGCAGGGCACGGCCTCATGGGAGTATCTGGGCCCCTTGGACGTAGGCTGTTTTTAGATGGACGCGGGGGGAGGGGGGCAGGTCTGTGTGTGTTCAGTGGAGCGCGCAGACACTTGCGGTGGGCAAGAGCGGCGAATAGGAGTGCACCCAACCACCTGCCGGCCACCCATGCCCCCGCGCGGAGCAACCCAGCCTTTTCCTGGTTGTTCCACGCGGGGAGATGGGTGGAGGTGCATGGGTCACGGGAGCGCACGGCCCACCCACTGCCACTTTTAAACGGGCAGTACCACACGTGTCCACTGGGTGGACTTGCGTGGTACCGTCTCATCTAAAACCAGCCATAGATAAGTGACAGGATCCTAACCCCTAGCGGCATGACCATGTGCTCCTCTCCCGCCCTTCTCCCCTGCTGCTGGTGCCGGGCTCTACCCACAGTCTCAACGCTTTCCTCTCGTCCTTCTCTCCCTTTCACAGCCAGGCACAACCCAGCGCTAAGCAGGAGGGAGAGGCAGGTGAGGGAGGGAGGGGGCCCCAAAGGCAGGGGAAGGGGCCCAGAAGCAGGGGGGCCCTGGCTCCCCTCCCTTACCCTGCTGCTGTTCCTCCCACAGCAGAGCTAGGCAGTGCTGGGAAAGGAAGGGGGAGAACAGGCACGCTCCTCGCCTGTGGTTGGAAAAGGGAGGGCGGGGGGGGGGGGGGCAGGGCACAAAATGCCACCAGCCCCCTTCCAGGTGTTGCAGGTCTCACCTGTGTCGCTACAACATGAACTTCCTCCCGGCTTCAGGAATCTGTTCCAAGTGGTGTTAGGAGCTGGCAGCGGTGTGGCTGGGATCTCCACAGCCGGCTCTTTGGGGAATCCCAGGGTGCCAACTCTCCTCTCCTGCCGAGTTAAAGATGCTTATGCTGGAGCACGCACGCCCGGTCTTGTTTGCAATGGGGACGGGATGCTATTTAGGCTACGTGTTCAGGGCTTTTGCAGAGGTCTTCCCGGAAATTAACCGTGCACAGAACAAGCCTGTGGCTACTGGACTCATGACCGTAATTCTGCCCCCTCCTTCGGCTTAAATCAAAACAAAGGGCGGGTTACCGGAACAACACCTGCGCTAAAGACGAGGTGACCAAACCTGTATTTTTACAGGAAGGGAAGGTCTGAACGCTTACTCAATAGGATTCGCATCATTGCAGCATTCTCTCCTGCTCATCTTATGCCAGCCCCCACTGCCGACCCTAGCTCCTCTTTTGTGCTCCCCCTGGAAAGATGACAGGAAATCGCTTGGAGCATCCCTGGACCCGCCCGCCAGCATTGCTCCCACGTTGCTGCTCGTCCCCAAAAGAGGCAGACACCTTGGCTAATCTGGGGCTCTCTGCCTCCTCACCAGCTTCATTTATATTTGCACAGGGCTTTGCAAGCTAACGATATCAAGTGTTGTTGAGATGTTAAATGCTAATTACCTCATTGTGAATAAAATAGTTATACGCTCAAAGCCTTTCCTGCTATTATCACTGACCTCGGCTCCTGCCTTCTGGTCCAGCCAGCCTGGTATCCTGTCACTATCAGAGGCCGGCAAAAGGGGGAGGAGTTGGGGAGTGCACAAAAAGAAGTCATCAAAGTAGTGATTCATCCCCTTCTGCTCATTCCCAGCAGTTGCGTCCCCCTTGACCAACAGCCACCAAAGGCCTCATCCACCGTGAGTCTTTCTTTGAACCTAGTTGCAGAGTGTCATGACTTGAACCCAAGACTTGAACCAGCGCACCTGGCCTCTCAGAGCCACCAGCTGACTCCACAGTGTCTCAGCTTGGGATTTGCTGCTCTCCTCCATGCTTCCTGCCCCTTGCTGTGGCCACACTCCCACTGGCTCCAGATTGGCTCTTTCCCATTTATAAGTCCTCCTAGCTCCCAGAGGAAGTTAGCGGGAGAAATGCTTCAGACTTCCTGTTGCTCACTGCGTGCCTTTACGCCACACCTGTGTTCCTGCCAATTTAGGTTTGTAAATACTGGTACGCAGCTGGCTACGTGTTCAGCACAAGTTGGCTTCTGAAAACGTGCGAGAGAGAATAACAGGAGTTTCCTACAAATACGTAGCCTCTATTACATTGAGATACATGCACGGTCCCAGTTCCAGTTCATTCTCATGAACCTGTATGGAAAGACCATACAAAAGCAGCCGGTGCATAGACTTTCACAGGAAAAGACTTGCCAGATAAAATTACCAATTAAACCTTTATGAACAGGATTTACTCCTTGGTGTTGCTGCTAGAGAGAAGACCGGGAGGGGACACTAAAGTTGATGGCACTATACTTATGGGGCTGACAAATGAAACACAGGGTATTTTCAGACGTTACGAGATCACGCTCAACCACAGTGGATCCCCACATGGTGATCGTGACCCCGTAACATCTGATGGGGGGAACGGAAGTTCCCCCGTGAATCATGGGGGGGAATCACATTCACCACGCGATCGGAGGTCCTGCCCGGATCATCTCCGTTTGCGTGTTGAATGCGATTCCCCCCCGTGAGCAAGGGGATCGTCACGTCTGTCCCCCTGCCATGGCCCGGAATCAGCGGCGGGATTCCGGGACGTGGTCACTGCGGGCGGGCGCGGCGGCCGCATTGGCCGCGGCACCCGCCCGTCTCCCAGGAGGGCGGGCGGCGAGGGAGCGTGAGGGGGCGGGGCCGTGCGGCCGCACGTTGTACCGCGCGGCCCCGCCCCCTCCCCGATTCCCCCCAGTTCTTGTGAGAGCAGGGAAATGAACCCTGTTCTCCAGTTAGCAACCCAACCACTGGACTAACCTGACTTTCTACAGCTGAATATAAAACCGGAGTTCTTGCAATTTAATCGATAGGATGACCAGTACAGGAGGTGGGGCAGGAAAGTCATTAATGAAAGCCAAATAAACTGTCCACTTTCATTTCCAGCCCTGAAATGGTCAATATTGGCCTTTCCCTGGTCTTTGACATGTTGACGTGCACACTCCCACTGGAACCATTTCCCAGGGCCCAGCCCCTCTCCCTCAAACTGAATTGCTGGGGCTGATGGCAAGCCCTCCTCCTCCCCAAATTAAGCTTTGGTTGGAAGGGACCTTGTGGGTCATCTAGTCCCCCGCAAGGGGGCTAGCTGCAATCCCCCTGCTTGGTTGCAGGGGGGCGGGGCAGAATGACATGTCAGGCATCAGTGGGGCACAGCTACCATAGGAGCAGCAGGAAATGCATGTGGCATCTGTGTGTGTTTCACGTGGGGGCGAGGGGTGCAGGCTGGGATGAGGGGACCATTCCATACTCTGCACAGGGGCCAATCCAGTCTAGCGATGCCCCTGAGTCACCAACAGCTAGAACAGCATTCTGCAAGGAGGGCAGCAATCTCCGGCAGTGGGGGAGGGGGCCAGTCACAATTGGGGGGAGTGGGAGTGGTCACATGGCCCGTGGGAGGAGATGGTCATGCAGCTGGTTCAACGTGAAGCTGCAATTATTTTCGTAGAACCAGCAATCATGATAGCGTCGCCATATTTAACACCCCAGGTTTTGTTGCAACACGTTTCCATCTGGAACATCAGCTGAGTCATTTCCCTTTTCCACCACAGTGGGTGCTAGCACGGCACCTTGTTCCCAAGCTTCACCGCGTACAGGACAGCGTACAGGATCTAGGGAAATCTGATCCCATCTCTTGTTTTAAGGCCTGATTAAATGGGGAAACACCTCTAGAAACGACGACTTTGCAGAGGCTCGTGGTGGGGGCCTGCACAGCTGATGCCACTGGATCCAAAGGGCATTTCATGGAATCAGGCATGTCGTTAGGATACTGGCATGGGAGGTGGAGGGCAGGGACGGCAGATTGTGCGACTAGTTCTTCAGACTAGAAAACTGAGGGGAAAAACTCAGGGCACTGGGCATATCTTATTTCTACAGCAAATAAATGCAAAGGAATGCCTCCTCCCCTGCCCAGTTAGGGTTGCCAAGGTGCCAATGCAGGCCCTGAAACATGTATTTTTCACACGTGTCCTGGAAAGAAATTGCATCTATGGCCACCCGAGGGGCGAGGGGGAGCATTCCTTTACCTTTGTTTGCCGTAGAAATATGCCTCTATGGCAGCCCTACCCCCAATGCCCTGCCTTAGCAACAAGTCTGTGTGAAGGCAGCAAGGTGTTCAAGGCATCCTGAGAGGCAGGGAATTCCATGAAGGAGATGGAGCGGCAAAGGGCTTCACCCCAGAACTCCAAGGCTCCCCTAGGCAGGGCACGTCCCACGTGCATCCTGTGTGGATCGACACCGTGCATGCTCTCCAAGGGCCAGGGCTAGAATGGCTGGGTGTGTCCTAAGGCCTGCCTCCTGCACAAACACTGCAAGGGGGAGGAGTAGGGTGGCCGTATATGCAACTTGTTAAAGGGCACTTATGAGAAATACAGGAGGCGGGAGACCTCTTGACCCTTCTCCTTTCTAACATAGCCATGCTGCAGTGCCCACCCACAGCCCCGTGAAGCCCAATTTCTCCACGTTATGCGGGCACTGCTCTGCCATACCACCCAACAATCCCACCTTGTGTGGCACTGCCCCGCTTCTGGAGTCCACATTGCACCCAGAGCGCGTCCTCGATGCAACCCTAGTAACGAATCATTAGCCCCTATTATTGTCTGTGTGTGGAAAGCTCATCATCTCAAAGCCTGGGATGTTCTGAGCTGCTGCCAAGATTAAATGAAGTTAGTTAAGTACCTGCCGGCGGCAGCTTTCGATGCACACTGTTGAAATAAAGGCTGTGCATGCAAACGTGTGTGTGTGTGTGTGTGTGTGTATATACCCACGGGGATTAAATGTCACTCCAACCTGGCATAGTGTGAAACTTCATTGTGTTAGGTGTGGGGAAAGAAAAGAAAAGAAAAGAAAAGAAGAGAAGAGAAGAGAAGAGAAAAGAAGAGAAGAGAAGAGAAGAGAAGACCAAAAATGAGTAGAAAGCATCCAGGAAATATCTCCACATAAAAACCACAGGCAGCTGGATTCCGAGATTGCAGTCTAAATATCACTCATCACCCAGATAATTAAAATAAAACTTATAATGCAGGCCTGCTAGAGCAGGCATTAATCTGATGGTAGGGCATCTTTCCAGTTTAGAGCTAGCTAGACGCACCTGGCAAACCACAAGCTACCAGAGCCTTCCATGTAACCAAGCCAAGTACACGCACCTGAGAATTCGCATCCGCCTGAATGTTTGTCTGTCTTCTCCCCTGTCTCTCCCGCTGTCCCCTCTCCCTGTCTCCCCCTCCTTGTCTTTTAGATTGTAAGCCACAGGTAGGGACCGCATCTGATTGTATGTTCTGTACAGCGCCAGGTTGCAACTGGCGCTTTATAAATGTTTAATAATAATAATAATAATAATAATGGGGAGAACTGGAGAAGAACTGGTCTAAAGTAACCCCCAGGAATCCTGATCCTGTTGTTGCTGGGCCTAACCTTAGCAATTTTGCCCTTGGGTGGTTTTAGATTTCACATTAGCTACAGTTCTGAATACGGAGCTATTTCCTTTCTCCTCCCCACCCCACCCCCCGTTTCCCCCCACACTTTTACATAGAACAGCTCTTGCAGAGCAGACCAGGGGAAGGACCTCTGACCTCGAAGTCATAGTGGACAGTTCATTGAAAACATTCGCTTAATGTACGGCAGCAGTCAAAAAAGCAAACAGAATAATAGGAATTATTTGGAAAGGGATAGAAGATCAAACGGAAAATATCATTAATTATGCCGCTATCCATGGTGTGAGCAAACCTTGAGTACTGTGTACAGTTCTGGTCGCCTCATCTAAACAAAAGACATAGTAGAACTGGAAAAGGTCCGCAGAAGGGCAACCCTTCCATACGAGGAGAGGTGCAATCCCACCCTGTTTCCCCTTCCTCTGTCTTCCATGCAGCTAAATGAGAACACCTGCACTGGGCATGGATGTGTTGCTCTCCGAGCCTGGAGCAAGGGCTGTGGTGGAGAGACCACATAGAAGCCCCGGAAGCATCTGCTTTGTGTTGCAATTCACTGTGTTCGCCTGTTTCACAAAGTCAAGCACTGACTTAGTTCAGCTTGTCATTGAGTCATTGAACTCCTTGAACTTCATCAGAGCAACTGAACTAAGTCGAAATTTGTGCAAATACTTGAGTCTCAAGGGCGCAAGTTCAAATCTGAATATTCATGCAAGGGAGCAAATACCCGGATTTGATTCATTCTTTGAAAAGTTCTTTCCAACCTCCTCCTGTGTATCTTGGCAAGGGCCACCCAGATCAGATTGGTTCAGCAGCGTGTGTTTGGCAACAGGGGTCAACGAGGCATTAAGTCTGTTATTTACATGTATACAAATTGTATACAGTTCATACAATGAACTTAAGAATGTGAGTGTAGACAAGATTATACAATTCGTTGTACAGAATGAAGTTCTGTAGAAACAGACTTAATGCACTCTGAAAAAATTGTTCCTTGTCCTATCTATAGTCATGATGTTGCTGTAGGAGGCGGCATTTGGATCGTATCAGATGTGTAGCCACAGCAAAGATGTCATCATGTCATTGGTCGCCTCCGCCCCCAGAAGGTTTTCCCCGAGAGCTTAGTGAAACACATTAGAATGCAAATCTCATGCAAAGAACATCCACACAAGCCTCCCCCTCAGATGAGATTCTTAAGATGAGAGAACAAATAAGGGCAAGTGGCTTAAGATTTTGCAACTTCAGTGGTAGGAAAATGCTGACAAATGCCATGCCTAGAGAAGGAAACTAGACCATGTTCTAAAACACGGACAACCTCCAGTGTTTTACAGCGTTTTTGATGATAGATTTATTATTGTTGTATTTTATTTCTATTTTATGAATTGTTCGCCGCCCTGAGCTGCCTTAAGGCTGCTCGGCACCCTCCCCTAGGTAAAGGAGGCTTTAACAATGCTTGTCAATAATGGTAAGCCACCCAGCACTTGCCTTTAACAACCAGGACGGGCACAGGTCGAGCCCAGGTGCTGCGCCTCAAACATTCCCACCAGCACATGGGCCTCCTGCTTAGTAACCCCTGGTGAAGTCAACCAGGTGAATACAGGTGAATACAGTCCCTCGGGACATCAAAAGGTCCAGAGTGTTCCGCCGAGAGACTGTTGTCAATCTTCTGTGTGAAGAATGAAGCAAATTCCTTTTTCTGTCCCTACCCCCGAAATCAAGATTAAAATAACAAACTGCCACTCTGCTTATTTTCTCTCAGAGCTGAGTTCCAGACGGTCGCTGGCAACTCACTCTCTCCAGTTATGGGATTTACTCCCCTCCGAGGATACCAGTCGCCTGGCTATCCTCCTCTTATGCCTGTCTACACATTGGTACACAAGTCTGAGCGTAACCCTTCTCATTGGGCGCCACTGTCACGGGTTGGAGGTGCGCACCCCCACTTTACCGGGTTTGAGTGACTCAGTTTCCCTCGCTTACAGCCCACTTGAATCAGTTTTTCTCTCTGGCTGATTCAATCCTGAAGCAGGGACAACACCTTTGTCACCCAAGGGCCCGATCCTTCCCGTTTACAGACGCTTTCTTCTCTGGGTTCGCCAGTGTTAAGGCACTGGTGCTCAGCGTGTTTCCCAATGTCACACCAGACACTGCTTCTCAATAAAGAAGTTAGTTGATTGATTACATAAGCAAGATAGTTGATACAGAGTGGTAACTAGAAATCAAAGGCAAATATAACGCATTCCTAATCTATACTGAGCAAGCTTCTAGCTAAAGACACCCTATAGAAAGTCCATGGAATCAGCCCATACACAGTCAGTGATGTCAGTTGACTGGACGCTGGTTCTTAGAGAGTTTAAATCAAAGTCCCCTCTCTCAGTTCATGGCTTGCTTGGCTCAGCCTTCCTGGCTGCAGGATGTTGAGTGAGTTCCCAACAGTCACTGCCCCCAATGGGGTACACAACTCTCTTTATATCCTTGGGGGTAAACCCCTCGTATCTTCTCGAGGCTTCTAGAATTCCTTTTGTTCTCTCTCTCAGCTTTCTGTGTCTGCTTGCACCGCACGTAGGCAATGGCTGCCTGCATTAGCATTTAAATGTCTCTGGCCATCAGTCTGGGGTGAATCCACATCTGGTCATTTCCTGGATTTCCTGGTTCTCCTTTCACAGTACATGAATTGAGTTTTACAGGTCTCAGTTGTAACATCACATACATGTTGAACCTTTTGCTTTACATATTTGTTAGGCTTGTAGCCTACGTGTAGGCCAGTGTCACACATGTGTGATCCTATGTTCCTTCGTGACACGCTGCCCCTGTCCTCTTCAGCAGAGGCAGGAGTGGAGTCGGGGGAGGCCGCGTCGACACCGGGCAGCAGTAGCGGGGCAAGTACAGGGAAACAGAGCTCCAAAGCTTTCTCAGGCAATTTTATTCTCAGCACCTCCCCAGTCCTGGCTCGGGCATGCAAGCCCAGGTCAAGACTGACTTTATAAGCCGCTTGGGCGGGGGTAGGGTAACCACCTATGTATATTCTTCCAGGGCCACTTATGAAAAATACATGTGCCGGCTTCTCATTGGCTAGCTCACAGCGCTCTCATGCCACGCAGTACAATAGCAAGCTCCAGTCGTCATCTTGTTTGGCCATGCTCTGATGTTATAGCACCCCCGTTCTGCAATGTCTCAGTAATAAACCCACTTAGTCATGCACTAAGGTAGGGCCCAGACACCCCAGCCAGGGTTCAAAGCCCTCATGCCTCGTGCCACACATTCACATGTAGTCAATAGTCCTGGTCTGTCTCCAAGAGCTTATGAAACTGGGCTTAAATAAGAAACTGTTTCCAGGATCCACCCAGTAGGGTGGATGCCTGGGCAAGAGTCATTGTGGAAACTTACAGCGGTGACCCCATTCTGGCTCTCTCTCCCTGTCCACACCCACTGAGCCATGCGTGTACTATGACTGCAAGCGCCTCAGGGCAGGGATCTTACTAAATGGAATGGAGCAGCCGCATGAGCAAATCCTGGGGTATTTCAGCATAAAACTCTGCCACCCGCCATGGGAAAGGAACAACATGTGACCATGGCACCCCAGCAACAGGGAGACTCCTAGGGTGAAAACAGACATGACGCTGACTCCACTTTAATATTTCTTATGCAGGTTGCAGGGCTGTATTGGTGCCCTATGCAGCCCTGCAACATGCATAAGAAATGTTGAAGTGGAGTTAAACTGTCATGTCCATTTTCACCCACAGAGTGTTTTCAGACACACACCCACCCCGGTGACCCATCACCCATCATGTTAGTTTAGGGGCCCGGTCCTGGCCGCGATGGCAGCCCGTCTCTGGACCGGGTAAGTCCACGGCAGTGCCCGAGTGCCATCACATATGAAAACACCCAGTGCCTGGTCTTTGATTCCCTCTAGCACCCGACAGGGGCTATGCTCAGGGGGGCAGCCATGTCCAGTGGGGCGGGGATGCCAACACAGGGTGTTATGGCTTTGGGGGCCTGCTGTGCAGGGCAAGCAGCAGCACGTAATGGAGCGAGAGACAGCGACAAGTAGGCAGAGTATGGGGACTATCAGTGGAGACCGCCACTCCATACCACCATTGCTCCCTGGGACCCACCTCTACTCCTTCTACCATCACTTGCTGCTCCCCAGAATCCATAGGGTCCTGGGGGCCAAGCAAGGAGCAGTGGTGGTGGGTCTCTGGGAGTGGCTGCGATGGGACGATGGAGCATGGCCCAGTGTCCTGGAGAATGGCAAACGGACACTCCTGGGACCTTCTCTCTGCTCCCGCCACCACCGCTGCTGCATCCCAGGCTGCTGCCTTCAGAAAGCCCTCGAACTCCTCTGGCAGCCAGCTCATGAGTAGCCACCGCTTGTCCCAGCTGGTCCGTGGACACAACCTGGCATGTGCTGAGTACTGAGGATTGCCCATGGATTCACACCCACGGCCACCCCCTGGCTCAGACATAGTCAACCAACGCAGCCTTGTGCTTGCACCGTCTTGCCCAGGGATGCCAGGGGTAGGGGCAGAAGGAGCAGAGCAGGTGGGAAGCCGGCATCCCCATATAATCCTCAGCCCTCAACCGTCCATCCCTCTCTTTTCCTCTGCATCAAATTCCAAAGTGCAGGACAGCAATTTTGCTCTCCACCTGCTGCTGCTCCCACTCTACTCCCCCTCCAAGGCCAGACATTTCTGCACACCGCTAGAACAAGCAGACCAGGAAATACACTCTGTCCCCAGTGAGAATACCAGCCACGCCAGGGTGAACTCAGCTGCAGTGGAAAGCACTGTAAAAGCAACCACCTACACACTTGAGATACAAGCCAAGCAGGTCATCGACAGTGGGGAGAGGAAGGAAATTTCATCTCTTGCCACGGATGAAGGATCCTCTTCGTCACTCACAGCTCCAGAGCACGGCTCTGTGAGCTACATGCAAACAGTAACGGCTGGAGGGAACGCTAGACAGGTAACCTCAGGCCTGCTTCCCGGCCTTCATATTTGTGATTCCGGGACAAAACAGCCACGCTTACTAAGGGTGTAAACAGACATGACACTACCCACCCACGAGTGGGTGATTTCATGTTAGTTGGCAGAATTTGGGGGGTGAGTAGGCATGCTGTTTCAAGGCTTAGTGGTGGCTGCTGCCAGGGTAGTGTCACACGGAACAGGGGCATAGCTATCGTGGGGATAGGAAGGACTTTTGACCCAGGGCCCAAGCTGGGGGGGAGGGCAAATCCTGTCCTGTTGCACCGCAACTGGGCAGAGACTGAGCTAAGCGGAAGCGTTTGCGATGTGCAGCGCGCCTGGGACTCGCCAGGCGAGCAACACAGAACGGAGCCAGCACCGGCAGTAGCATGAGGCAGGCAGCGCAGCCACAGTCTTTGGGGCGCAGGCGCAGCAAGCAGAGGGGGCGAGAGGCGCTGGGGGTGGGAGGGAGGGAGGGGAGAGGGCAGGACAGGAGAAAGGATGGTAAGTGGTGGGGCCCAGGGCCATATCTTGCACCTGGGCCCATTCCAACCTAGCTACGCCCCTGAGAGGGGAACTGAGCAGGAGCCAATGGGTCCATTCCCTTTGCCACTGCCCAGGGGGGGCAGCATCAGAAGCTGCTTGGGCTCCTGTCGCCAGGATAGCAATGGATCAGGATTAGAGATTAAATGAATAGTGAAAAAACCCCACAACACTTCATATCTGGTATTCCAGAAAGGATACGTTCTTTCATGTCCGATTCCTAACGTACAACCCCTGCACACCGAGCTCAAAAGTGATGTGTCTTCTCTGTCCCCACCCCTGACTTTACACCATAGTGCCTAATGATTGGAGGGGGGGGGGCTGTAAGTTCCTTGTGGCAATTTAAGAGGGCTTGAGCAGCTGTTCTCTGAGAACAAAGCCTCTTTAAGGCATCCCAGGCTGAGCACCCCAAAACCAAGGCCTCCCCATGCGTCACTTTCTGTAAGCCTCAGCCACAGGGTTTGTGCTTTCCTCGCAAAGACCCCTGTCCGTTGTCCAACAATGTCCAGAACTAGATTCATCTACAGCACTTTGTGACTGAACTTTGCTTCCTCCCTCTCCACTGTTCTTTCATCCCTCTCCTCCACCGCCTGCCCAGACTCTGTTGTCTCCGCCTTCAACTCATCCTTTTCCTCCACCCTTGACTCCCTTGCTCCACTCTCGTGCCGTCCTATCTGTCGCATAACCGCCCATCCTTGGTTCACCCCCTACCATCCACCACCTTTACTCCTGCTTGCAAGCCACTGAGCGCCTCTAGCAGGAGTCTCCTGAGTTGGCTGACTTCCTCCACTTAAGTTTGCTCTTTCTGCATTTAGCGATGCGCTTTCCCTGCCCAAAGTCTGCTGCTACCCCACATTAATCGAATCGCACCCCCACTGTTTCTTCTCAACATTGACTTCCCTTCTGAAGCCTCCCTGTCCTCCCCGCTTCCTCTCTCTCTCCTTTTTCAACAACATGATTGATAAACTCCACCTTGCTATTGCTTCTCAACTCCCTCCCTCCCCCGTGTCCTTCCCTGCTATTCCCCCTTGTGCCTCTCTTCTCTTCTCCTTCTCCCCAGCTTCCCTTCATGAGGTCACCCCCCTCCTCTCTTCATCCAACCCCTCCATCTGCCCCCTTAGCCCCATACCCTCTCACCTCCTAACAGCGATTACCCCCACCGCTGCGCCTTCTCTGTTGCACATCATCAATCTCTCCTAGTCTACTGGGCCATTTCCATTGGCTTTCAAACACACCACCGTCTCCCCTAACCTTAAAAAGGCCATTCTTGACCCCTCCGACCCTTCCAGCTGTCGCCCAATTTGCTCCTACCCTTTGCTTCCAAGCTCCTGGAGCGGACTGTCTACACACGCTGGCTTGATTGCCTCTCTTCTAATTCCTCCCATGACCCCCTCTAATCGGGCTTCCACCCTCTCCACTCAACTGAGACTGCCCTCGCCAAAATCACCAATGACCTTCTCCTAGCTGTCCGAGGGCCTCTCCTCCATTCTCGTTCTCCTCGATCTCTCTGCCGCCTTTGATGCTGTCAACCCCGATTTCCTCCTAGATTCGCTGCGCTCACTTGGTTTTCGGGACTCTGTTCTTGACTAGTTCTCTTCATACCTCTCAAACCGCTCCATCAATGTTTCTCTTGCTGGTTCTTCCTCTATGTCGCTCCTCCTCTTTGTGAGAGGTCCCCAAGGCTCTGTCCTGGGCCCTCTTCTCTTATCCCTTTACACTCTTTCTCTAGGTAAACTCATTGACTCTCATGGCTTCCAGTATCACCTGTACGCAGATGATACGCAACGCTCTCTCTCCGCTCCCGCGCTCTCCCCCTCCATCTAGTCTCGTATCGCTGACTGTCTCTCCGACATCTCTGCTTGGATGTCTCGCCATCAACTCAAGCATAATATGGCCAAGACCGAATTCATTATCTTCCTGCCAAAACATTCCTCCCCTACTTCCCTCTCAATTTCCATTGAGGGTGTCACCATCCAGCCTGTCGCACCATCCCAGGCGCGTAGTCTGGGAATCATCTTTGGCCCTTTTCACGCAGACGCTCCAACACTGATAAGATGGATGTTATGTTTTATTATACATGTTGCGGGGCACCCATAGAGCACACCTGCAGCCCTGCAACATGTATAATAAAATATAACACCCATTTTATCGGTGTCAAGAGAGTCTGTGTGAAAAGGGCAATCAACTCCTCCCTCTCCTTTACGCCTCAGATCCAGGCTGTTGCCAAATTGTGTCGCTTCGCTCTGTAGAATAGTGCTAAAATCCGACCCTGCCTCCACTGCCAAACCCCTAGTCCATGCTCTAGTCCTCTCTCGCCTTGACTGCTATAACGTCCTCCTTACCGGCCTCCCCTGCTCTGATCTCATCCCCCTCGTCTCCGTTCAACACTCTGCGGCCAAAGTCATCCACCTTGCCCGACGCTTTGACCACGTTCAGCCCCTCCTCTCCGCTCTGCACTGATACCCTCTACGGGAACGCAATTCAGCACAAGCTTCTGGGCTTCATGTTCAAGGCTCTTCATGGCCTTGCTCCCCCATATCTCTCTGCTCTTCTATCCTCCCACGCTCCTGCCCAGGAGCTCCACTCCTTCTCTGCCCCCACCCTCGCCTGCTCGCACCCCCCTTGCTCCTCTAAACATCTTTGCTCCTTCTCTCTTGCTGCCCCCCAGGCCTGGAACTCCCTCCCTGGATACATTTGCTCTGCTTCCTCCCTTCTAACTTTCAGATGCCTCCTGAAAACCTACCTCTTCCGTCAGGTTTTCCCTAGCTCCTCATGAGTGAGTTGCATCCTCTTCCTCTCCGATCCTCAGAATCTCTCCCCTGTAACTAAGTGAAGCACGTGCACCTGTCACTTCTCAACCTCATCAACGTCTCCTTGTCTCTCCCGATGTTCCCCTCTCCCTCGTATTCCCCCTCCCTTGTCTCTCTTAGACTGTAAGCCCCTTGGGGCAGGGACCTGTCTAACAGTGTCTATAGCTATGGATTGTGCAGTGCTGGGTACGCTGCTGGCACTATATCAATAAATAACAGAGACAAGGGCATAGCATAGCTATGACAGGGGCAGGCAGTGCAGTTGCACCGAGGAACCCATATTCCCTGGTGTAGCTGGGTCCCCCGTCATTGGGAGCCAGGGGCATGGGGGCCCCAATCCACCTTCTGCACCAGGGTCCACTCTGTATGGAGCCATGGGGTGGCTGGCTTCCTCCTGCAGCAGCCGCTGGGTCATTTCCCACTTAATGCTTAGGCTGCCTCTGTACTCCGTGCGGGGGTGTCCAGCAGGATAAGGGCAGCATTTATTAGCTACCCACCTATAGTTCTCAGGGTGGGGGGAGCCTAAAGACCTGCGTGTGAGAAGATTAGAGCCGGCAGTGACCGAGTGCTTGACACGGGGAAAGAAAGGAAGAGAGAAAAGTGAAGCTGTGTGACAGGCGGACAGACAGACAGACAGACAGAGAGAGAGGTGACGTGGTGCCTGGTGTACAGACAGTCAGCGCGATAGGGTCGCAGACACCTCTCGGTTGCCTCTCCTCGCTGCCTCAGAGAGCGGGTCCCTGACATAAAAGCTGCCCTTTTCCAGAGCGACGCAGCATCCCTCGGCCTCTCTCCCCTTTCTTGGCAGAGTCCCAGTCTGTGTCCCTGAAACAGCTGCGTTCCCTCACCCCCAGCGCGCACACTTCGTCCCACGGGCTCCATAACTAGATTCCCGTCTGGATCTCATCGTCCCCGCCGCCCCCGTGCCACTCACCAGCCCCTGGCAGAGATGCCCCGCGCCCTGGCAGAGTCTGCCCTCTGCACCGGCAGCAGGCCTAGGGCGATGGCTCTTCAGCTATTAGCTAATGAGCCAGTCGGAAAGCGGCTGCTTCCCCAAAGGGCTCGTTAGAGATGGAGCTACGGGCGCCTCCTGTCAACGACTGCCTAGCGACCCAGCCGGGGGCACCCCTCTTACCCGCTGCAGGGTCTTACTGGGTGCTGCCCGTTGCTGAGCGTGCTGTGAAGTCAGGCAGAGGAAATCTGTCCCAACACCTGAGGCACACGCTGGCTTTAAAAGGCAGCCAAGTTGGGGGGGTGGAGGGGGGGGGGAATTGCTGGCAGGCCCCACCCCGAATCCCTGCCAGCAGCTTTTCCCCTGACGACACCGGCACGGCTCACCTGTCCCTGGCATGCACATAAACCCTTTCCATTCCCTGCCAGCGCTGCCGCTCCTTTCCGAGCAGGGATGGTTGGGCCGACCTTCTGCCCCCCACATACACACGCCCTGTGCCTCCCCGCAGCCTTGATCCCCACCCCAACCTGCCTTCTCTTGCCACTTACCCACAGCTCACATTTCCCAGCTGTAACCTACCTGCAGCAAGAACAGCATCAGCCCCCAGCTTTCAAACCCAGCCGCCTCCTGGGGCTGGCTGGGCGCAGAACCCTTGGCTGCTTTTCACACATGAGGGAGGGATGGGGTTCCAAACCCACGTTTCCGCGTCTGTGCGAACACACGAACCAGGCTCTGGCTACACGGGCAGTTGCTGCTTGAACATCTGGAGGGATTGCCCGTGTGTATGGCTCCCAAGATAATGGGGGACCAGTCCCCTCACAGCAGCAACCCCAGTCCCAAGGACAG
>QEPC01004913.1:1863627-1874374 GCA_003113815.1 Sphenodon punctatus
AAACCGGGGGGGGGGGGGGATGCCTCTAGTCACCTGATTGTGCGAACAGGCCCTTCCCAAAGGCCACCAAATCTTTCGCTCCATCTGCTCAACCTCGCTCCGTGTTTGTTAGATCCCCAGAGCGAGGCCCTACGCTCGCAAGCGCCGCGCAGAGCCCGAGCCCAAAACCGTTCCTGCCCCGCGGCGCTCGCCAGCGGAGAGAGGATGGGTCGATGGGACGGACAAAGCAGGGGGCTGGATCCAGGGAAGCCGAGGCTCCCAGTGAAATGGCCGTGCGTAGGCCCCACATGGGCCCTGGGCCTTCCTCACCCCCACCCCCCCTGCCATTTCAGGGCTGTATTATTCATGGGCTCCGTGGAGTGAGGAGGGGGGGGTGGCGTGTCCCCTCCCAGCCCACGGGGCCTGCGTGCCGTCACGATTCGCACTTACCTGGCTCCGTCCCTGCGCTGCGCTGGCGGCCTAGCCCTGGTCGAGCCTTTCTCAGGCATGGCAGCAGAGAGGGGGGAGCCTGGCGAGCTGTTATTACTGCATGGATTCCACCCACCCCCACCCCCGACGGCCGGGCCACCCCAGGAGGAAGTGCCGGCCACATCCCCTTGCAAGAGAGCTGAGCCACACAAACCACCCACACCCCCTCCATCGGCCCGGCCCGGCCCGGCCCTGTGCAGCTCACAGCCGCTTTCGCCACTGCTAGCAGAAGCAAGACACATTCAGCCCCCAAAGGAAACGCACCCTCCCAGCAGGGAGGGAGCCACTCGGGCGGCCATAGATGCAAATCTTTTCCCAGGGCACTTGGGGGAAACCCGTGGGGGCAGGGGCCTGCCTTGGCCCCTTAGGCCCCTGCAATGGGTCTGTTTCCTAAGTGTCCTGGGAAGATTTTTGCATCTCTAGCCGCCCCGCCAGTCAAATGCAAAGCCATGAGCGGGGGAGAAGGCGGCCCACGAGCCCTCCCCAACACTGGGACCATAGGCAGAGCAGCAGCAGCAGCATTCGGTCCTGCCAACCCCTCTGGACCCCTGATACCCTCCCCTTCGCCCCCATTGCTCCCTGGGACCCACCAAAAAGGGCCTGGAGGACTAGTGCTTTGGGGGACTGAGTGGGCTGCGATTCCACTTAAGAGACCTCCCTCGGACTTCCTGCACTGCACCCCCAGTAGGGTGGCCCTACCTCCCCCTTTAAAAGAGGGTGCTTATGAAAAATACATGGTGCAGGGCTGCACTGGCAGCAATGCGGCCCTGCGACATGTATTTTTCATAAGCATCTTTTAAAGTGGGGGGGGTAGGGCCACCCTAGCCCCCATGCCGGTTGTCTTTGCAGTCGGGGGCACAAGGCAGGGACTCTGACAAGTGGGACGGGCTCTGGCTGGAAGGTGCAGCTAAGTGGGTTTGAGGCAGGTGCTCTGTAATGGAGACGGGCATTGACGGGAGGAGGTGCAGCGTGAGGCAGAAGCACCGTGCAGTAGAGGATGTGGGAAAGTGCCCTCCAGATCATGGGTCCGTACCTGCTACCGTTTTAAGCGGCCAACGAGAGACAAGCCCTGTCCCCCTCGGCCAATAAACTCCACCCCTCAAGGAATAAGCTCCGCCCCTTCTTGCCCATACACGCACACGGAGACATCCCAGCGTTCCAAGGGCACATAGAGAGGGACAGACGCCCTCCTGCCTCTCATGCTACTTAGTTTCTTGTCGCTCCGTCCTCTCCCCCATTGTCCTCTCAACCAGGACAGAGGCGCCTGGGGCTACTTTTTGCGTCTCTTTCCTCAGAGAGGGACTTTGACACACACATACCGAAAGAGGGACACTGGGACACAGTACCAAAAGAGGGTCTGTCCCTCCTAAGTAGGATCTGTGCCACGGTCGGACTCATTCCCCACCTTTGAGTGTATACCCTACGGGGTTGTGGCACTTTGTTGTTTTCGCTATTTCGACAACGAAAACAGAATTTTCATATTACGTTTTCATTATTACCGTAACGAAAATGAAAACGATGGTAACGTTTCTCGTTATTCGCTTCGTTATTGCCTGACAGCGTGGCAGTTATTTTTTGGAGGGGAAAACGTGGAGAGGGGAGGAGGGAGCAGTGTTGTACTCTTGACCTGGGGCTGTGATGGGAGCGGTGAGCAGGCAGCAAGGACCTGAGTGATGGATGTCACTGCTGGCCAATGAGCAGCGCAAGCAGGTCCGAGCCAGTTGCATGGCACCCTGTGATTGCTCAGTGCCTCCTGCCTCCTAGAACCAATCATGGGGGCTCTGGGGAGGGCACTGGCAGTGCACACCGCAACACTTTATAGTGTCAGGACTAGGTTGTTTGACTCTTGTTCTGTGTTGGCTCTTGCTGTGTCTAGTTGCGTTTACAGAACTAAAAATCTTCCCAAGCACTCAGTGTTATACATGATATATTATATATTATGTTATACATTATATTATACATTATAAAGGGTATAAGGAAAGTAAGGTATATAATGTATTATACATTTTCCCTTTTCCCTTCCTCTGTCTGTCTCCCCCTGTACATAGATATAGATATGTAATCTATAGGTATAGATTAGATAGATAGATATATACACATTACAGATATAGATATAGATAATACAGATTAGATATACCTTATTGTTTTTCCTTTTACCTTCCCCGTCTGCCTCCCCCCACCCCACCCCCCCATCCATATTATATATAGGGTGAAAACAGACATGACGCTAACCACCCTTTAACCACCCTTGGTGGTTATTTATGCATGTTGCAGGGCTGTATTGGTGCCCTATGCAGCCCTGAAACATGCATAAATGACCCCCAAGGGTGGTTAAAGGGTGGTTAGCGTCATGTCTGTTTTCCCCCATAGATATAGATATTAGTTATGAGAGAGAGATTAGATATTATATAGATACTAGGCTGTTTTATTATATCTATTAGGATTCTCGGATAGGAATACATAGCCTCTAGAAGTTTATTGATATAGATACTTCGATAGGACTAGATTGCATACATGCTATAGGTTATTAGGTTTAGGTTAGATTCTGCACATTCATATTACGTATTGTGCTCTACTGCATCATAATGAGAAAGGGAGGAAGGAGTTCGGAGAAGTCTGGGGCAGGTGGCTGACGAAAACAGAAACAAAACCGAAAACAATTTTTTTTGATGTGGCGCGCGATACCGATATCGTAACGGTAACGAAAACAAATAACGATGTGGATCCTTGGCTGGTACACATCTCTAGTATGCCTTGCCCTCGCCTCCACTGCCTTCTCCCTGAATGCCTTCATGCAGGACTTGAGGGTAGGAACTGGATCCCTGAGCCAGACCGAGGAATTAGAAAGGGGCCAAATAAAGAAACAAAACAAACCCCAGTCCCAGGTCAGATTTGGCCAGTGGGCTAGATATAATCCCACTAAGCTCGGAGCTGTGGCTTGGAGGGAAACACCAAAGCCTGCAAGAGTCTGTCCAGGTAAAGCCAGGAGAGTTGGCATGTGGCTTTTCTCTCCCCTCAAGCTTCCTTATGATTCTGGCTGTGATTCACAGTATCCCTTGGATACCCTAGATCAGATCAGGGCTCCTTGGAGCCAGGGACACAAACGGACAGGGAGGGCCAAATTACCACCCCTTGGCCAAAGATACATCAGAGTCTGACCCCCAGCAGCGGAGGGTTCATGTTCCCTCTCTCTTGCTGCAGGAGGGAGGGACAGACACAGGAGCAACAACAGCAAGGGAGGTGGGACCCAGAGCCAGGGAAGGGGAGCAGGAAGGTCTTTGGTTCTGGGTGTGTGTGTGTGTGTGTGTTCCTCCATCATCCTGCTGTTGCTGTACTTGTTGTCCCCCCCCCTTTCCATGACACCCCCCCCAGAACCCAGAACCCACTCCCAAACCAAAGACAATCAGGCTTGTGGCTGGCAGCCTGTGCATGGAAAGCGATCTTATTTTGCATGTTGTAAGGGCCTCATTGCTAGATTATAGTTTGACATTACTGTACTATTTGGTTTACTTTATAGAAAAAGTCCAAGATAATATTTTTTTAAGAAATCTACTTTAACTAAGGACGACAGACAATTCTCAAGTTTGGCCTATCTTGATTGTAATAGCTCTTACTGTCAAGAAATTAGAGCAGTGTACAATGTGTTTGTACTAAATGAGGAACCCATTTCAGGGATGGTGACTCTATAAACAGCTAGCTGTACTGCGCGTCCATGCAGCGGTTCAGCAAATCCACAATCGGGTGTTTTCTAAGAGACCCATTTTGGTGTGATCATACACAGCGCACTATACAGCATGCTTGCACAAGTATACGTTGCTGTTTATAGGGACCAAAGTACTTCAGGGTTTTTTTGGTGACAGAGTGGCTTCTGGGTAACTTCAAAAGATACGACTGAATTTCAGGATGAAGTTCAAAGAACTGGCTGGCAAACAACTCTTAAGCCTTTTTTCAGCACGGAGGAATGAATGAATGAATGAATGTTTATTCAAATGCTTGACCATAGGTCTTGGCATTTACACAAGACAAGTAAATAAATACAAATGGAGCATAATAAATAAATAAAATAAAATAAATAAAAATTCAAAAATAAACAGTTCTACTGTGGGATCCAAACAACCAAAAAGAACACCAAACTGAACCGACCGATTCCGGGCCCCATGTGTGCTCTTATACTCTACGCCTATGGCAGGCGTTTGGCGGCAGCGAGTGTTATAGCAGGAGTACTGTCAGCCAATAAGATTAGAGGACAAATGAGCCTCTCTCTAACATCAGTGTATAAGCTATAAGGTATAAACAATCAGGTGTGGGCAACTGTCCCCACCTCTCCCGATCCACAAGGACAAACTCTTAAGTGGAGCGGTACCCCCTTAGATCAACCCTCCCGAAGGGCTGAAGGGAAAACGTTTAGCCTCGCCCTAAGGAACATGGCTCTTTGTGTAGGAGACAGGAGAATGACCAAGTACGTTGCGCTAGACTTCCCAAGTGGCATTATAGATAAATAACCAATGAGGGATCTTGCCTCGTGTATCTTCAACGTTTCATCCTCGTACCCGGTGTCGGTAAGTCGTTGGAAAAGTTCCACTCTGGCCTTTGCATATCCCTGCGTTATTAGATAGGGGATAGAAAATCCCATTTGTTTGATCTTGTCCTGTATTTTGATTATCCAACCACTTGCAGAGCTATCAGAAAAGATCAGTGGCAAAAAGCCTTCTGGATTTAAAAAGGACAATCTGAGCCAGTAATTCAAAGCTGCCCCAGCACTTAGGAGAAATGTGCTTACACTTTGCAGTCTGCAAAGTGTAGAGAAGTCTCAGGCTGCAGAATAATGTTCCAAGAGAATCAGTAAAAGATGCCACTTACTGAAATTTAAAACAGGAATGACTAAGGCACTGATCAAATATAATGGAGTGACCAATTTTGTCATTATGTGGCAGTCGGTTTGAGAGCCTAGTATGTCTTTTGCATCTCTAACTTCTGTGCAGTTCTCTTAACGCAGAATAAGATTTTGAATTTGATCCTTATGAGTGTATTCATAATAATCCTCCTCATCCCAAACTAAGGTAATTTCAATGATCCCTTGCATAGGATTTGATTCCTATATGCGTACTAGAAATTGCAAATAAAGTCTGCCTTATGTATAGATGAATCTTCTGGAAGTACGGAACAGTCCGTTGCACAAGTGCGCCTGCGTGAGACCCACACTTCCTTGTTTCCCACGCGACGGGAGCTGCGCTAGAATTGAATAGGACAAGCTCCCGCCGCACCGAGACAGCTCATGGGAAAGAGGCCTAAGTTAAGGTTCCTGCCTTAACCTGCACACCATGTAAGCACTAAGCAGTAAAGACGCTGGACAGTCTCCCATATTGTGCTCACTTACAACTTAGGCTCCGTGCACCCACACTTTGCCTTGGTCTTTCAGCCCCAATCCTCTGCCTCTGCAGGGTAGGGATAATGCTGAAGCTGAGGACAGGAAGGGATGTGCCTCCTGACCCAGTCCTTTCTCTAAACACTTTTATTTGCATTGGGGGAATGGGGTAGCTGAGTACGGGGGGGCTGTATATGGGGAGAACAAGGTTGATGGATGTGGGATGTGTACACAGTGAGAAGACTTGGGGGCAGCTAGCCAGTGGGGGGAGTGTTTGTAGAGAGAAAGGACAGCCAGGAGTTGGAGTGTTTATGGAGGACAAGGTTGAGAAATAGTTGATGTATATGGACAAAGCCAGAGGGCACGTAAGGGTGGGGGTATGTGTATGTACTGGGACCAGCCTGACAGGTGTTGGGAATGGTGTATATTGGGGGAGAAGCCTGAGAGATGGGTGATGGGTATTCAGGGACAACGTTGGGGGATCAGCTGCTGCTCCCTGAGAGGGGAGCTAGAAATGAAGGAGAAATTGTGGCTACAGTGGATCCAGAGATCAAATCTTAATACTGAGGCTGGGAGGAACTGGCTGCCCCCAGCGTCAGTGTTGCCCCCAACCTGCAGAGGCAGAGGATTGGGGCTAAAAGACCAAGGCAAAGTGTGGGTGCATGGAGGCTAAGTCGTAAGTGAGCAGAATAAGTGAGACTGTACAACGTCTTTACTGCTTACATGGCGCGCAAGTAAAGGCAGGAGCCTTAACTTACCATTTCCACGCTTTCTGCAGCATGGTTGAATTTGCTAGAGCCTTAAACCAAAGGGTTTTTGATCCTATAATATTAATTATTATGATTTATTTAGTGCCAACAATGTGATCCATGTGAAATGTACCATTCATTGTCTTGCCTGTTCTGGTCTTTCCTCTGCCTTGCCTCCCGCTCCTCTCAGTCCTGGCCTGCAGGGATGTAGCTATAATAAATGCAGCCACAGCGGGGCCCACACGCATGTAGGATGCGCCTGCACACTGGAGCGGATTGCTCCAGCAAAGGGGCCCGTTCCACCTTCTGCACCAGGTCCCATTCACACCTAGCTACACCCCTGCTGGTCTGGCTGCCTCAGCAAGGCAACCTGCTTTCTGAACTGGCTTTTAAACTTCCAATTCCTGGCTCTGGTTCTCTGCCCCTGACCTTGTTTGACCTTGGATCTCTTGGATTTCCCCCACGCTAGACTTTGGCACACCCTCAACTGTAGCCCAGGCCTCCAAGCTTGACACCCGATAAAGTGATTTCAATGGGAAAACAAAGGCATGGGTTCGTTCTGCAGGTACGCGCAACCCTGCTGCTTGTGTCACTGACTTGGCAGGGAGGTATACCTGTGAGTACCTCTTGTTCATGCTGACAGCACATCCCTGCAGAGAAGCAAGGTGAGTCAGCAACAGAACAATTTGGCTTGGTTACTCAAGTTACAGAGCAGCCCTGGAGACAAGGGACTAAGGACACAACAGCTGCAGCAGATCTGACTAAATGTACAAAACTTCTGGTCCACCTCAGCTGTAGAAGAACAGGGGAGAACTGGGCATGTTTCAGTCCAGGGGGGTTCTAGATCAAAGTGGGGAAATAGAACCCTAGCCACCTGTGACATGAGGCTATGATTTATGCAATGTGACAAGCCTGTGAGTGTCAGAAATATGCCATGTGGTCACGTTGGGTGTCAGTTTAATCCATGCTTCTCTCCCATCCACCCACCAGTAACACTGGAGGGGGTGGGGGTGGGGGGCTGTGTTCAGATAGAATTAAAAGTTCCAACCCAAAAGGTTCCTATTGTCTTAGAAATTATAATCAACCTGGATCTTCAGTGGCGATGTTGTGCTAATATGAGACCTGCCGTTCTGGATGCTTCATGGGACACCAAACATGTTTAGATGTTTTTCCCTAGGGGGCACGGGGGCAGGCTCTGCTGTGACTCCTCCCTGGCCACCTGCTTCAGCTCCAATCCTGACCAGGGCCACACACTTGCAATGAGGTGTTAGCACTAAACAGCTGATTGCCAATTCCCATTGATAGTGCTAAACAGTAAACCAAGCTAGAGCAGGCTGCACTAGGTTCCAGATGTCAGAACTCCTCCCTCACCATGCTCCACTAAAAGCTTGTTCTCATGAACAAGGGGAGAGTAACTACCTCTCTCAATCTTTCTTCACACACACATGGGAAACCAGGGGTTAAATAGCGCTTTCCTTCTCCTGATCTTCCTGCTTGGGAATGTTCATGGAACTGCCAGCAGGGGGAGCTACAATAATTAGCAGCTTGAGATAGAGAGTTGCTGAGACAGGAGTAATTACTACCCCCTGCAGTACAGACAAGCATTCCCACTTCTCACTGGAGTAGGAACCTCCCACCCCAGTGAATCCCCCACTTGTTTAGCGAGGCAACTACCTCCTCTTTATCCTTGCCTCAACACGCTTGCCCGTAGGAACACCGAGGAAGTGGTTGCAGTGAATTAGGAGGGATGTACCTCCCCAAAAGTGCTCATGAGAACAAGCTCTAATAGGGGATGAGGTAGCACAGCTCCAGAATTACCAGGTGTTCAGACTTGAAGTGCCCTGATTAGTGAGGGTCTGGTGGCTGGGTTCATTTAGTACTTCTGTAGCTTGCCAGTGGG
This sequence comes from Sphenodon punctatus, assembly GCA_003113815.1. NCBI lineage: Eukaryota > Metazoa > Chordata > Lepidosauria > Sphenodontia > Sphenodontidae > Sphenodon > Sphenodon punctatus. Next base: position 1,872,110 of record QEPC01004913.1, read on the forward strand.
AAGCCTTGGTCACCCCAGGGGTCAAACAGCAGCGGCCACAAAGCTCCGCTTCATTTCCTGTTCTCTTCGCTCCCGCGTTTGACAGAGAGCGCCTTCGATTAGTTCAGTCCAGCTCTGACAAGTGAGCGGACTAAACAACTTGTGCTTGAGATATCTTTTTTTTTTCCCAATGGGTCTTTGATCTGATCTTGTCAAACAAGAAAACAATGTTGAAGTCCGGAAACATTCCCAGCAGCGTGAAGCTGAATCCAAAGTTTCACTCAAGGGAATTGCTTATAGGGCTGCCGCCTATGCAAATCTTTATGAAAAATACATGTTGTAGCCCCTAAGGTGCCAATGCAGGCCCTGCAACATGTATTTTCCATAAGTGTCTCTTAAAAATGTGCCTAGTTGGCAGCCCTAATTGCTTATGATCATAGAGTTAGGAACTGAATCTGGGGATTGTGTCTCCCAGCGGCGGCAGCCCCTGCCAGTAGGCAGGACAGGGCCTTACCACAGAGCAACCTGGGGCAACCATCCCAGGCCCCACACTAGTGTTCTCTACTTCCCGGGGCCCCATTCCCTCTCAATGGGGCCCAAACACCACCACCCCTATAGGGCCCCGCAGAGGGGGCAGGGGCCACTAGAGCCCCCACTTTTATCTTCATTTTGGGCCCCACAATTTCTAAGGCCGGCCCTGCTAGTAAGTCACCTGGAAAAGAGTCTGACCCAACCAATTTGCCTCACCCCAGCGTGGTTCCAGCCTATGGAATAAGGAAGGGCAAAGGGAGATCTTTGTTGGGGACCATCAAAATCTGAAATTTTAGGCTGCAACCCAGTCCTTTACCTGCAAAGGAACAAATTTGCACCAACCTTTCGCCTCTTGTCTTGAAGAGATCCAGGAAGTTTCCTTGGTGCTTCTTTCTCAAAGGACCCATCTAAGGCTACCTCCAAAACCCACCGCCAGCTGGATTTCCCCAAGCATCGCTGCAGAGGAACCCCCGCCCCCACGAGCCGGAAGAGTGGTTGTGGTGGGTGAGAAAACTTGGCAGAATCACACAGAGAGAGGCCCCCCCTGCCCACCCTCTGCCAAAGCGGCTGCCTTTGCTTGGCTTATGTCACAAAAACCCACCAGAAAGGCTTGCGCAGACACAAACCAGGGAAGTCTGAGGGTTGACCGTGGTCCATTAGCTCAACAAGCTTGGGAAGTGCTGGGTTAAAGGGAAACGCACACACCCAAGGGTGCAATTATTTTGTCCTCATTGGAGTCAGTGGCTCAGCTCCCTACTGCCTGTGCCGGCTGCGGGAAATCGCACAAACTCACGTCGCTCAAACAGGAATCGGTGTCAAAAGCGAACGTGAATTCAGAGTTCCCAAAAGGTGCAAATCCCGATGAAATGAGACATTACACTTGGATTCTCAAATCCCTAGCGTACCTGTGCCAGCCGGCACTTTAGTGACAAAAATGCTAATTCGTCATTTGTAGCTTTGAGGGGATTTTCTGAGCTTGGGGGGGTCCCTCCCCTTCTCCCTCCCCTCAGGGCTGGGCAGGCACGTTGTCCAGACACTTCCTGCCTGGCCGGGTTTTAAGTAGTTGGAGACAGCTAATGGGAAAGGCCACACGAGACATTAACCCACCTCAGCCTGTGATGGAGCTGGCCACCGAGCCAAACCAGTGCTGCCAGTCTGTCGCTCATTTCTGTGCCTGGGTGTAGAGGGGCCACCACGGCACATTTTAAAGGAACTCTTACAAACAATGCATGTAGCAGGCCCTGCACTGGCGCCTTAGGGCTACCAGGGCTCAGCTAGCCGCTGTGCAATGCCTCCGCCGGAGAAGGCCGGTGACGCATTATGGGCTACTGTTACCCAACCCAGCCCAATATGGGGCAATGGGCCGCCGCCTGCCGTGAGGCAAGGGCCGAGGATCAGGCCTGGAGGAGCATGTTCACCCCGGCCACCAAACAGTTGATGGGGGAGGGGGAGTCCAGAGGAGAGTGTGCGCTCTCTCCCTGCCGCTAAACAGCTGATCGGGGAGGGGGGCCCGGAGGAGCACAAGTGTGCTCTCTCTCTCTGCCGCTAAACAGCTGATCGGGGAGGGGGGCCCGGAGGAGCACAAGTGCGCTCTCTCTCTCTGCCGCTAAACAGCTGATCGGGGAGGGGGGCCCGGAGGAGCACAAGTGCGCTCTCTCTCCCTGCCGCTAAACAGCTGATCGGGGAGGGGGGCCCGGAGGAGCACAAGTGCGCTCTCTCTCTCTGCCGCTAAACAGCTGATCGGGGAGGGGGGCC
>QEPC01004913.1:1874979-1915843 GCA_003113815.1 Sphenodon punctatus
GAGTGGTAGGGTTGCCATGTATGCATTTGTTTTTCCGGACACTTATGAAAAATACATGTTGCAGGGCCTATATTGGTGCTGCCCTGAAACATGTATTTTTCATGAGTGTCCTGGGACAATTTGCATCTATGGCAATCCTGGGCAAGGGGTGGGGGGGCTGCTTGTTTGGATTGCCCTCCCCGCTGGCCCAACATGTTGGCAGGGGCTGGCCCTGTCTGTTGTGTCGCTTTACCCAATGAGGAGAGCAGAGCAGGCACGCCAGCGAATCAGAAGCCTTAAGCTACACAGCAATACAACTGCAGGCCTCGGTTTTCAGGCAGCCCTGAGGTTAACGGGATCCTCACGACAACCGCCTTCCACCTTGCAGAGTCTCCCACAGACTGGCAGCTCCGGCAAGGTGCCCAGGACCAGCTCCAAGAGTCATGCCGGCCCCTCGGTGCCACCCCAGCGACGGCGAAACTTGTGCAGCAGGTGGCAAGGCCTCAGCAGTGCCATCCATCGAGCTGCAAATCCACTCCCTTCTTGGGCTGCAGGGGCCAGTAGATCAATCCACTCCTCAGTCTGCCAGCAGCTCCCGAGAGGAGCCGCGGCCTTGACAGTGACCGACAGTCCTGCTCTCTGAGCCCTTCCAGAGTGACGGGCCTTTAATCTCTGCGGTGACAGAGGAGAGACCAGGGGCGCCCACTCGCTCAGCACGCCTGACAGCGGATTTAAAATTCCTGGGCGCGCGGTGGGGAAAGTCAGCGACACGGTGACTGAGCACCGGACCTCGTTTCTCCACAGGGCCAGCACGGGAGCCCCGCGGGGCAGGGAGATGGAATCTCGGCCCAACCTAATTCTCTACTGTGGGGCCAGGCCAGGGGGAGGGTGTAAGTTCGCAAGCATCCGCCCCCACCATTATCTGGAATGGAAGAGATTTAGTACTGAGACAGCGGACCCCCCCCCGTTATGTGCTGTGGTGGGGCTAAAGCAGGCCCTGCAACATGTATTTTTCATAAGTGTTCCTTAAAAGTTTGCATAGGTGGTAACCCTACACTCATTACTCAGTTCTTCTCAATTCACCACTCACTGTCCCGTGGATACCCCATTTCACCGCCCATTACCCTAGTCGCAGTCTCTCTCCCATCAACACCGCTGAAGGTCCCTCTACAAAATGGTGTCCGCGTAAGGTATCGGTCCTCAGCCCCGTAGCTCACAAGCGATCCCCGTTCATGTTGCTCATGACAGCTCAGCAAATAAATTAAAAACTAGTGAGAGGGAGGGAGGAGGGAGAGACGGAAGTGGCAGGGAAAGGTCTAAAATACACCCAGTGCTCCCCAAGCTCCTGGAAGAAGGGAGTGCGGGAGCTAGGGGAAGGCCTGAGCTGCTGCTGCAGGGGGGAGTAGCAGCATTTTAAAACCATCTTGTCGTAGGATTATTAATTTTTAATGATTTATTTATTTATTTATTTATTTATACACACTTAATACCTCGTCCCTCCTGACACAGAAGCTCAGGACGGCTCACAACAATAATAATAAAACATTAAAAACAGATAAAACAACACAAAGCAGGAGGTTGAAAAAACAACAACCCTCTCCCACACACTTTAACCCACTCCTCCCACTCTTCGCCTATCTCCCCTGCCAAATGCCCGGCGGAACAGCCAGGTCTTACAGCTTTGTCGAAAAGCGGGACGGTCCGGTGCCCATCGGGTCTCCACTGGGAGGGAGTTCCGCAGACTCATTGTGGCCACAGAGAATTCTCTCTCCATCGTGGCCCCCCCGGAAGACTCAGGGGACCCCGAGGAAGGCACCCCCGGGCGACCGCAGGGTCTCTCTCTCTCCGAAAGAGAGAGGCAGGTGCACTAAAACAAACTAGGGGGGAAAAGGGTTGTTTTCATCTCTACTTGATTCCTATTTTCTACTTCCTCAAAACTGCAGAACGTAACCGATTTGCACGACTTCACTTTCAAAATAAAAGTTCTGGCTCGCCATAAATCTTGAACTTGGAAAGTGGTTCACACAGCCACAAAAAGGTCGGGATGCACTGCCTCAATGGGTCTCTTCGGCCACCAACACACTGGAGCATCCGCTGTCCTGTGGCAGCACCGCACTCCCCCGAGTCAGGAGTCGGGGGAGCTTTTCTCTCGCAGGGGCCCCTTTGGAAATCAGTGCAAACTCTGAGGGCCGCATCATAGTGGGGAATTGGTGGGGGTAGGAAGAGGAGGGTCCAGGTCATGGATCTGTCTCCTGTCCTTGGGGGCAGGTCCTCATCTCTGCTCCCTTCCCTTGAGCTCAGTCTGTCAGTGCTTGGGGGGTAGGAACTGTAAGGGGGGTCTCATAAAAAGTAAAACTAGCCATGGGCTGGATTTGGCCCCAGGGTTTGAGGCCACCCCCCTGCTCTAGCTCTCCTGATTTAGGGTTGCCACCTAGGCAAATATTTAAGGAACTTATGAAAGATCCATGTTGGGCCCTGCAACATGTATCTAAGTGTTCCTTAAATATTTGCCTAGGTGGCAACCCTACTCCTGATCCTTATAGGGACCTTCAGGCCCAGCCTCCTCCTTCCCACCCCTTCCTTCTCCTAGTTTCTTGTTCCTGCTGGATGAAATGAGAGCCGCTCTGTACCCCACCCCACCCCCCCATGGGGCCTCCACCCCTCAGAACCAAAACCTTGAAGCCGTCCACTCCCCCCTATTCTATAGAGCTGGGAGAGGGGCTCTAGGGGGCTGGGGTGGGTTGGCCCCTGTGGGGGGCCACAGGGCTCTGTACGAGGGCGAGCTTGTGGAAGTAGACCGAGATCCTGAACGCTTCAATCCGCCTTCCCTTCAGCTCCCTGCCCCCAACCCGACAGCTCCCTACCCCATATTGTCAGGGGGTGGGAAAGCCAAGTACCTCCCCAACTCTTCCTCTTTGGGTCTCCCCAGTAAGAGAGGTGGAAACCCAGTAGAAGTGAAAAGGGGCAGGCCTAAGGAAGGGTCATGATTTTGCCCCCAAATGATGGGTGGTCCCCTTCTTAAATCTGCCTCCCTGTGGCATCCGCACCACTGTGCATGGGCACACACAGCCCAGCTCAGGGGGTTGCTTCGTAATAGCGCATCCCAAGCCTTCCCCTCCACCCTCGCCCCCGCAAGACCAGGGACCAGCTCCCCGCAATCCATCCCGGAAGAATCTCTGGATGATGGAGGATGAAAAAGCTGGTGCCAAGGCCCAGGAAGGCCAGGGGACCTGGCAATCCAAAGAAAGAAAGAAGCCACCACAGAGAAACAACAAAAAACCCAACCCTTTTATTGTGACTCAAGCTGTAGCCAGACAACGTCACTAGACCCGCACTCGGCGCAGAGAGAGTAGGAGAGAAAGAACCCCCGGCCCGGCCCGGCCCGGCCCGGCCTACTGAATAAGTTCACATCAGCACCACGCTCAGCCCAAGTGGGACTTCCCAGACAGGCAGGACCGGTCTCTAGGCTTGCCACCTCCCTGGTTCCAGGAACTGGGAGGGGGGGATCTCTGAACGGTGTCCACATCAACACAGCCCCAGGTGCCAAATGTCCTGAAGTCGGTCGGTTCTGCGAGGATGTGTGTAGGCTCTATGGGGCTGTGGGGAGGGATCGGTTCTAGTGGGTCTTTCTATGGGGCTCGGCAGAGCTGTGGGAGGGGTCTTGTCTGTGGAGCCAGGGGGAGGGTGTCTCTGCACAACAGGGCTCGGTGCTGTTTGAAAATAAGGAACATTTTTTTTTTTTTATAGTCTATCCTCAGTGACATTTAAAATTTGTAGCAATGTTCATGTACCGATATAGGCAATCCTAGGCTAGGGTGGCCATCGAGGCCATTTTTTCCAGAACGCTTATAAAATAAATGTTGCAGGGCCCGCATTGGTGCCTGTGCAGGCCCCGCAACATGTATTTTTCATGTGTGTCCTGGGGAAATTGCCTCTGTGGCCACCCTGCCTATGCAAACGAACCCTCCGAGTTTCTTCCATGGGACTGGCAGCCTGGGTCAGGAAGGAGCCAGCTCGACAGCCAGGCAGTCAGGAGTGGGCCCAGGGTGACCCAGCCCGCAGGAAGGCAGAGGTCAAGGCCGCGTGTGCGTGTGGGTTTCCCCTCTGGGTCTAGGCAGATGGCCAATAGGCCGGGAACGGCAGAGCCGGCAGGAAATCCAGTCTCCAGTCACCCCCACTTTGGGGCTGCGTTCCCAGCCATGGGGCGTCTGGAGGGGGCCGAGTCCTAGCAGCTGCCGCTGGCAAAGGGTCTCCAGAGAGATACCAGGCAGATGGCTCCAGCCTGTCCTTCCTCAGAGAGACGAGAGGGCGCTCTGCGCCCGGTGCCCCACGCGGCCCCAGCAGGGGGCACCTCTCCACGCTGCTTTCTCTCGCGGGGTCTTTCCTCAGCTGCCGGCGTTGACCCTTGCGGAACTTGGCCCGGCGGTTTTTGAACCATACCTAATGAGGGAGGATCCATAGCGGGGAGGTTAGGGGTCGCGGGGAGTCTGCACCAACATGGGGTCTGATACCGCGGAGGTTCAAATCAGGGGACTCACCAGGGGACGTCCCTCCCACCTACCAACTTGGCGAGAGCGCCTAGCGGCATGTCCCCGGCCCAAGTATTGGTGAATGCATACCTCCCAATTGTTTTCGGGGGGCAGTGGCTGTCAGACCGCCGGAGCTCTCCAAGTGCAAGAGCGCTCTGCCAGAGGTTGCACGCACACAGGGCGGCCATAGATGCACGTTTTCCCAGGACATTTATGAAAAATATAGTTTGCAGGGCCAAAGGTGCAAATGCAGGCCCTGCAACATGTATTTTTCATAAGTGTCCTGGAAAAATGTGCATCCATGGCCGCCCTACATGCACGTTCACCACCAGGGGGCCTGTGGCCCTACATGCACGTTCACCACCAGGGGGCCTGTGGCCCTACATGCACGTTCACCACCAGGGGGCCTGTGGCCCTACATGCACGTTCACCACCAGGGGGCCTGTGGCCCTACATGCACGTTCACCACCAGGGGGCCTGTGGCAGGCCCCACCCACCTTACCACATCCTTTCCAGATGCATGTGAATGCATGCGTGTTGTGTGTGTCTGTGTACAGGGTGAACACAGTGTGTGTGTGGGCGGGGGGGGGATGTCTAAGTGTAGGTCAGGATTGAGGTGTCCAGTTTGTGGCCTGCATGGTGGGGAAGGGTGCTGAGCAGGGAGCTCCCCACCCCCCACCCCCTTTATGCCACAAGTTCTTCAAATCTGGACCCGATTCAGCTTCTAGAAAACTCCACGGAAAAGCTCCCCATGGACCCAGCCGTGCCTGCAGCCCCGTGGGAGAACCTGCCACTGGGAGTTACCTGGATCCTGGCCTCGGGAAGGTTGACGAACACGGCCAGGCGCTCCCTGGTGCCCACATCCGGGTAGTGAGTCCTCTCAAAGGCTCTCTCCAGCGCCTCCAGCTGGTGCCCTGTGAATGCTGTCCTGCTCCGGCGCCGCTTCTGAGGGAGTCCATAGTGCCATTCCAGCCAGAGCTCTGGAGAGAGTGGAGAACGGAACGGGAATCAATGAGAGGGCTGCATCCCTCTTGCACGGTGCCACATACGACACACGCAGGCTCTGTCTTGTTCACTCGCTCCTAACAGGCAGCCAGCTCTAGGCTGGAGCACAGCAACACTGAGCCAGAACCTCGCACCTACAGCTAACATGCAGCCACCACTGGGGTGGAACGTCACGGCTGTGAAACAGCTCACAGCAACACAGAACCGCTGGCTGACATACAGCCACCTCTGGGGTGCGGCAAATAAAAACAACGCTTTTGAGGGGAGTTGAAATTTTGGGGCTTTTCTTAAATATTTGAAACTTTTTCTCCCTCCCCCATCAAAACCTAAACATTTTGAGCATTTGGGCTTATGTCAAAACCACACACAAAATGGTTGTTTCCTCACCGAAATGCCAACGAGTGGGGGAGAAAAAGGAAAAGGAAAGCAGTTTGGTGTTAAACATCTAACTTGCCTCCAAAGGCCCTGCCCTCGCCACTGCGTGGTAAGGAGGGGAGAGGACTATACTCTACAAATATCGGACAGGCTGCCTTACGGATAATGGAGGGCAACGGTTCTCTCTTGCTCGGAAGAGCAGGAGAAGAGGCAAAGGGTAGACGCTGCAGAGAGGGAGAGTTAGAATGAACCTCAGAGGAAAATTCCCGACAATAAGGTCAGTCAGCCACGTTCCACCAAACAGTTAACTCCGTTTTATTCCTGAAGCGTTCACACAGAGTGCTAAAGTGGAGTTATTCAGGAGTCAGAAGAGGAGTATATACTTCCGAAAGATCAGGAGTACATACTCCCCTTCTGTCTGTATTTGGAAGTATCAGTGTGAGGGACACAGAGACTTGGTTTCAGGGATCGTTACGTCTCAACAAGGTGAGGAAATGGACACAGCATTACTTCCGTTTACACTGGCTGAACACTGCCAAAAGGAAGTGGTTACTTTGATTGCATGAAAATCAACGTAGCTCCTTTGGTTTGCGTCTGTAGGGCGGAACATGGCTTCAGACAATAGAACAGGCCATCTAGGGAAGTTTGTGGCTTCTCTAAATAGCCATAATTTAAAAGCGTCACGGGGGGCTTTTAAGAAAGGCTGGATGAGCTTATGCTCTAAGGCAGCGGCATAGCTAGGTTTAAGAGGGCCCTGAGACAAGCCAAGTTACTGGGCCCCTTATCAACCAGGAAGAGGGGCAAAGGGCAGGCAAGGCCCAAGGGGGGAGGCCAGGGCAGGGAGAGGCTGGAGCAGATGCTCTGAGTAGGCAGTGAGGCATGGGTATGGGGAGGGTTGCCAGATAGGTATGTTTTTCCTGGCCACTTATGAAAAATACACATTGCAGGGCCTAGGCATGGGGCGCACTGGGGTAGGAGAGAGAAAGTGAGGCCCCAGGGCGGTCTGGGGGATGCTGGGGTTGGGGAGGCGAGGTGTGTGGGCAGGGTTGGGGTGATGGGCATGGCGTGGCATGGCAGCTCCTGACAGGCACGGCACCGGCTCACTGGGGAAGGCGGCACAGGCAGTTTCGGCAGAGACAGAGCAGGACATTTCACGTTTGATGGGTCTGACCCTTCTAGACCCCCCTGAAAGCCTGGGCGGGGGCAGTGGCTGGCTACGCCCCTGGATTTAGGTGCGGCAGATCCTGCACCAAGGAGCGGGCTGGGCTCTATGACCCTTGCAGTCCCTTCCAACTCTCTCATAGCCATTTCATTGGCCACAAACCAGCCTCACAACAGAGCCTCAAACTGTGCCACACCCAGCCACGTGCCCAGTGCTGCCCTCTCCTACCTGCCAAGCGATCCACCACAGTAACCGCATGGAACGGAGAGCTGCAGGCCGTGGGTACCCGTGCCAGCGGGTAGGGTTCCGCAATCTGCTGGTGCAGAGCATACCCCAGGGGACTGAGTGGGTAGGGGTTCCCACTCAGGTAGTACATGCCAGGCGCAGGTTGGAGCGTGGCCACCGTCTGGTGTCGCACTCGGGCAGCCTCAGTCCTGCGAGCTAGAAACAAAAGGTGGCTTTTAAAAACACAGTCCCAATCCCCAGCAGGGCAAAGCAGTCAACTCTCTGGCTTCTGGGCAGCGAGGTTTTGGGCTGTCAGGCCTCTTTGGGGTGCCCAGAGCAGGAATCAGAGGATCTGGACCAGGAAAGAGGTGGGATACTAGCATGGCCCTCTGACCCACTGACTTCCCAAGGAACAGCCTAGGTGATCTCAGCATTGGAACTGGTGCCAATAGCGTACCTAACCTCCCAACGTCTCCAGTAGCCAAGAGGGACACACGCCCCAGCCCTTCCCTTCCAGCGCTGAAGGCAGCAGAGACGCAGTGTGTGCACACTCACAAGGAGGGACTGGATCCACAGACCAAATCCACGATCCGGACCCTCCCCTCCCTTCCCTGGCCCTGAGCCCCCATCTAGCCATGCCGTCTCTCAGCCCGCCTGCCCCACAGCTCTGTACCACACGAGGATCTTTCTGCTGCCCTTGCAAAATCCACGAAGCTTCTGTTCCGGCATCAAAATAACCCCGGCCGGATCTCCAAGGGAAGCCCTGATTTCTCCAGGTCAGTAATTCAGAGCTCATCAGCAGGGTGGTGGGGGAAGCAAGGGGCTGCAGATGGGGACGGAGGAGGAGCGCTAGGAGAGCCCAGGGCTAGGAGGGCAGGAGGGCTATGGGTTGAGACAGGGGGCATCGGTGGAGCTGGGGGAATAGGGTTGCCATATGTGCAAATTTAAGGCACCAATGCAGGCCCTGCAACATGCAATTTTCATACGTGTCCTGGAAAACATTTGTCTCTATGGCCGTCCTGTGGGGGAGGCCAGGGCTGAGATAATAGGGGACTGAGGGACATCAGCAGAGCTGCCTTCAGCTGGTTTAATCAATGCCCAAATTAACACCTTCTAGTTAGAAAAGGGAACATGCTCCAGCTCTCCTACTTCACCCAGCTTGGTGCCCATTTGCCTAGAGCAACAGTCCACGCTCATCCCGGGCGCCGACGTATTCTTTGCTGTTGCCGCTCCCAAACCCCCAGCCGAATGGCCCCAGACAGCCTCACCTCCTCCAAGGGCCCCGACAGCACCCGACCTAGCACCTCCTGCGGCTCTAGAGCGTCGGCCTGGCTTGAGCGTAGCCCGCCTGCCCTCGCCTCTATTTAAGAGACAGCGGTTTGCCCCCCTCACTCCCCCAATCCCCACCCGGGCGACTTGCAGCCAATGGGGGCAGGGGAAGCTTTAGCCGGATTAGGGGGTTTTCTTCCTCGCCAAAGGGAAGAAGGGAGGGGTTAAGCCATGCTTGCAGGGGGCCCATTCTTCCTGAATCGGGCGGTAGAGTGAGCTCAGGCAGGGGTGGAAGAATGCCACGGTTTGGGACACACACACACACACACATGGGCTGTCGAGAGGGAGTACTGCCCAGTGGGCTCAACCCCCCCAACACTCCTGAGATCTGGTCCCGGCAACTCTGCTCCTACCTGTGGGATTCGACCCCTGCCGTGGCCTCCGAGACCCCCAGGCTGCCCTGCCGTTAGGCTGGCCATGGAGGCAAATCTTTCCAGCACACTTATGAAAAATACATGTTGAAGGGCCTAAGGTAGCAAGGCAGGCCCTGCAAGATGTATTTTTCATAAGTGTCCAGGAAACATTTGCCTCTATGGCAATTCTACCCTGCCGTCCAAGGACGGCAAAGCCAGGCTCCTGGTGCTAATGGGTGGTGAAACTGCTGTGCCAGGACAGCAGCCAGTCCAGACCATGCCCTCGGCAGAACCCAGGCGGGAGGAGCCAAACTGGGGGCCGAGTCATATGCACACGCATACATGTGCATATGGACACACGTGTGTGTGTGTGTGTGTGCGCCATATACATGCAAACAGACAAAGCAGCCCCCAAATAAATGCCTGCGTGTGTACACAGATATGTACACACGTACGAAACACACAGGCCTACACCCATGAACACACACAGACGTGTGCATACACACATGGATGCTCACGCCTTACATGTGCCCAGCACATACATGGACACACACGTCACGCACACGCACAAATGCCTGTGCACGTGTACAGAATGGATGGATCCATCCACAGACACACACACGTGGATTCACGAATGTCCGCATGTAAAAATGCAAAAACGCCCCCGCGCCCCCACACAGACCCTGCCCCCGGGTGCGATTCACACCCCCACCAGCAACCCTGCAACAAACACAGCATTGCTGGCGGTCGGGGATAACCGCTTGGCAGGTGCCAGGATCGAGGTTTGAAGGCACACAGCAGCATAACGCAGGCGGCAGGGGAACCCCCCCCCCGACTTACCCTGATGGCAACGGCTGCCTGGGCCTGACTCTGCAAACGCATTTGCCACGGCTGCCCCCCCCCCCATCTCACACACGCGCACCCCTGCAGCGCGGAGGAAGTCCAAGCCCCAAGCCCCTGCGTGCCTGTCACAGCCCATCAGTGTCCCTGGCAAATAAGTCATTTAGCCGGGTCCTCTCCTTGCAAATCCCCTGGCCAGGAGCAGGATTAGGGGCCCAGGGGCTTTCCCCTGCCTTCCACTCTGGAGGATTAGCAAAGATTTGCTGTTTACAGGGGAGGGGGAGCTCATCCTCCCTTCTCCCAGCCCAGCACTAGGGCCAGAGGGGGGGAGAGAGCCGTACAAAAGGCCAAGGGAGTCGGGAATGCCCCAGAACAAGCTATCCATGCTAACTGGCTCCTTCTGGGTTCAGACAGGAGCCCAGGGTGATGCTGCTTGCTCTGGAGCGCAGTCACACAGGGGAAGGTGTGTGGCCAGGGCTTGGAGGCCAAGCTACCAGCAATGACCCACTGATTGAACAAGCAGCTCTTGCCCCCTGAACTCAGGAGGCCTGGTTAGTTAATACAGGATGTTTTGGGCCACAAGTAGGGTTACCACTTCTTGTGGTTGGACCCCAAGACTCCCATTTTGGGCCTATGGGGGTCTCGGGGTTGAACTGCGAGAGATGAAGGCCCTAGCCTCAAGAAGAGCTCTATCGTCCTCTCCAGTGCACCTTCTGTTACGACATTGTGTATCCCAGTTTAGCTCCGGGCCTTCCGTCCCCCTATCAAGTTGGGTTAAAATTGGCCCATGGGATCCAAAGTTATTGAGGGGAAAGTCACAAGGAGGGGTTCTGGGTTTACGGGCTTTGAAGGGGCTCCCCCGCCCAAGAAGCTCCAGGGGACGGGGCATTCAGAGAGGCAACAGCCGCCCGCTTGCTCACACCCTCTATTAGGAGTGAACGCGCACCACCCCCTGGGAGCTTGGAAAGCTTGCGTGCCTCCAACTGGAATTGGTTCAGTGAAAGAGATGGCTTCACTCCTTTCTCTCGGTTGCCCATAGTTGGGACGAACACGGCAAACTCTGCTTTCTCTACACGGCTCCTCGAGTGGCATTCAGGCCGAGGGATTGGGGGGCGGTGGTTCCTGTAGGCCTGCCCCCTTGGCTTCAGCAGTACCTGGCTGGCTGGCTCCGCTAGACGAACCACCTCCAGGGTCAGGGCCTGCCCAAAAACTGCTGGGAAGTTTTTTCTGACTATTGCAAGACTTTGGAGACCTCACCCGTACGGTGCCCGCCCCCTCTGCCTTCCTGTGCCCAACCCAGCATCCCAGGCCGCCGAAAGGCCGCAGGGGCTGGAGATGCTGTGTGACACTGCGCAGGCCTCCCTTGCCCCAGGCTGCGGCATCACCCAGCGCTCAGACTCCAGTTTGGAGTTTGCACGGACCAGCCGGAGGATTGCCATGGAAACCGGCTGTACTGACGGCACGACTCGAGGTCTGGGGATGCTGTAATGCAGACTCCCACAGCGGCCCCACAGGCCGGGGGGCACAGCACAGCACAGCACAGGAATTCACAGGGGACGGGAGAGGCTGGTTTTACACGCTACGATAACTCCGTGCTCAGGATGGCCAACGCGGACATTCCTGACCACGGAGCGGATTGCGTATGGCTGTTTCTACCGGGGTGTAGGGGTGTGTATGGAGCGGCGGCAGCTGTTTTTCTGTTGCTCCTCTTTCCGTCACCATCCCTCCTGCTCCTGGGCAGCGTAGCTGTCATGAGGTCTAAATGCGACCTCACACCAGCTCCACATCAGCGCTTGGGCCGCGTGGGAGTGCACCCGCCACCTGGAAGAGAGCTTTGCGCCGGTGAACGGGAACTGGTCTCTTTGCCGACATCCCAGAGGAAAGCCCTGGTTCCAGTGTGACCCTGAAACATGTATTTGTTATAAGAGGCCTCTTTTAAAGGGGCGGTATGGGGACCCTAGTTTAGGGAACCGCACTCGTTGTGAGCGGTTACTGTAACTTGTCCAAACACCCAGAGACTCTGGGCCGACCTGCCCTCCCCTGGGGTTGATGCTGCTTTGTCAGGGACACAGATGGAGTCTTAGAGGCGAATGCAAATTTTCATTCAGCTACCCACTAGGGCGGCCATAGACGCAACTTTTTCCCAGGACACTTATGAAAAATACATGTTGCAGGGCACCAATTCAGGGCCCTGCAACATGTATTTTTCATACGTGTCTTGGAAAAATTTGCATCTACGGCCGCCCTAACTACCCCAGGCTCAGCCCCGCGTTCTGCTGCCTCCCATCCCTCCTCTACAGTGTCTAGGGATGGGTGAACAGAACAGAGTTCGGAAATTCGGTTTGTTTCGGTTCGGTTTGAAATTCGAGTTCGGAAATTCGGTTCGGTTGACCGAACAAACCAAGCTCGGTCGAATTCCGAACTTCTGAACCAAGTTTGGCCGTTCAAAACCAGGTTTTTTGGTGTGTGTTGCCACTAGGGATGGGTGAACAGAACGGAGTTCGGAAATTCGGTTCAGTTCGGTTTGAAATTCGAGTTCGGTTCGGTCGACGGAACAGACCGAGTTCAGTCCGAACTCCGAACTGCGTTCGCCCATCCCTAACAGTGTCCCGTCTCCTCCTCGAAGGCCCGCTGCTCACTGCGGTTCCCATAGCGGGGGGCAGAACTGCTACGGCGAAAACTGGGGAAGTCCCCTCTGAGCCAAGCGAGGGCCTGTGGCCACAACATTCCCTCGGCTTTGGTTTGAGCAATTCAAAATCTCAACAGAAAATGGCTTTCCTCCACTTTTCCACATCCCAGATGATTATCAGTAAGAGGATAACTTTTTCCTTCATGTTTTTCTTGTCTTCCCCCTCAGGGTGTTGTACCAAACATTTCCTTCTGTGTTTTTTAAGGTCCCGTAGACAAGCTACCCTTGTGCAAACTGCCACTGGTTTCAGAGCGACCTGTGCTTGCAAGCAGTCACCCTGGGGGTGACCTCAAGGGCCGGGTCATTAAAACCTAGGCCTCATCCATTAAAACCCCCGTCCTCCTTGCAAATTCCCCGCTTGTTTCTTAATCTGTGTTTGCCTTGCAAGACATTGGGCGTTTTCAGACAAGACACTCTTTCCCCACTATCCACCCACCTGTTATTATACATGTTGCAGGGCTGCCCTGTGAGTGCCCTGTAACATGTATAGTGGGTGGGGAGTCTCTTGTCTGAAAACACCCACTCGCACAGCTGCTGGTTTTCCTGCTTTTTAATGGCTCTCCCCTTGCCTCAGGGGGCAGAGAACAAGGGGTAAGGATTCACACAACCCTAGGAATGTGGGCTTGTGCTACTGCCCCCACTCAGAGGGCTGTGTCAATATATCCCCCATTCACTTGCTCCAGGACGAGGCCCGAAAGAAGCAAAACGTTGGTGCAGACAAGGCCCTAATGCTCCACAGGAAAACTAAAGCTTTCTAACTGGGACTCTATCAAATCAAACAGGGGTTTGGCATCGTTCTCCACAGCTGACCGAGTTGGGGTCCCCTGCTGCTAGGGGACGCTGCCCCCAGCCCCAAACCACAGGCTGTCAGAGGCTGGACAGAGCAACAACGGGGCCACTGAGTGCATCAGCCTCACAAATCAGCCAGGCCATTTCCTGCGGAGCATTGGGACCGTGTCTGCACCAACTTTTTGCTTCTTTGGGGTCTTGTTCCGTAGCATCTGAACGGGGGCTTATTGACACAGCCCTCTTAGAGCGGGGGCAGTAGCACAAGCTCACATTCCAAGGGTTGTGTCAAAGCCTTGAATGCAGGCCCTGCAACAGTGTCCTGGAAAGATTTGCATCTACAGCCGCCCTATGGGGGAGCCACCGAGGGCCAGAGCAGGCGAGTGGGGCTGGGGTAATGGGGGGAGAGAGGCAACCAGGAGGGTGCTGCAGAGGGAGAGCAGATGGGTTTGGGGCTGGCTGCCGTTCGACCCCCACCGATCAATGGGAGAATGTGCCATGACACCCGGGTGTCACTTGGTAAAGAGCTTACCCCGCCGGCCGAGCAGCAAATTTCTGATCAATACTCCCTCCCCTCCTGCCTTTCACTGGGCGCGTTAACGGGGCCTCTCAGTGCAGGACAAAAACGCGTTAAAGGCAGGATCGATCCTCTGCGCTCACCCCTGACCCCGCAGCCGCACGGCTCTATGGAGAGGGGTCAGCTGCACAGACGCCCTCTGTCAAAGCCACGCGGCAGGGGGACCTGGCTCCATGCTGGGCCGCCGTTCATCCGGAGTGCCACCGACAAGGCCAGCCAGGAGGCCCCTTCCCCCCTTGCACTCGCCTCCCTCCGACACAGCATCCTTTTAAAGAAATCGTCCCCCAAGCCAGGCTGTTTCTTGATCCAAACAAAAATGCCACTCTTGTGGGCCTCCAGGCAAGGTAGCAGCCAGGGGCAAGCTGTTTTGAGGTTGGTACCATGTTACAGAGGGGAAACTGAGGCACGGACAGAGGAGGCAACTGGAGGCACAATAAGTCAGTGGCAGATTGGGCATCAACCCCCAATCTCACGCTTCCTTCTGTAACTAGAGAGCTACAACCCCTGTTGCCCCCCGTGCACACACACCGGCTCCTGCAACAGATATTTTTGGCCTCAGGGAAGGCAGGTCTTAATGGGAGCTGGGGTTCAGACTCAGTACCTCTTTCCATGTTGGTGGCCTGCTCAACCCTGGCACCTCTGAGTCTTCCAGATCCTGTGACTCCTGCTACACGGCCCCACTCGCAGCTAGATGCCCACTCTCCCCGACAGAGTTGGGACTGATCGGCATTTCCAGACACAGCTGATTGGGGTCAGCAGCACCTGCTTCCAGTCTCAGCCCCATAAGTCTGGCCTTTAGCAAGGGATAGCAAAGTATGCGCCGGATTATGGGCTGGTGGAGCCGGGTAATGGGTCTTCTGCCAGGGCATCTCTAACAGCCCCTCTGAATCTCCCCATACACCTGGGGTCAAGGGGTGGGACTTCCAGGGTCAGTTTGAGCTGCAAAGAAGATAAGAATCCCAGCCCCACCCTGCCTGTTGGCATAAATAATTAGCCAGGGCAGACTCCTAAACAGGCTCCCACTGCTGCTGCCTCTCTGCTTGGCCCTCAGAGCTACGGCATCCCCTGGAATCCACTCCCCTAAGGAGGGAGAGCAGCCTTCTGCTGCTGAGTGGAAAGCAGGGCAAGGGTACTCTGCGGTGATATGGGTTTTATTGGAGTTGAGTTCCCCAAAAGTCCTGGTTCCTGACATTCAACAGGAGACTCACCCACCTCCTGCAGTGTAAGCCCCAGACTGGGATTTGCATTGCAGGGGAGGGAGGGGTGATTTGGATTTTAGAGAATAAAGATATGGCGCCCATGCCCGTCCATCCGCTCGTAGGCCCTTTTCACACAGACACTCTAACACCGATAAAATGGGTGCTACATTTTATTATACATGTTGCAGGGCACCCATAGGGCACACCTGCAGCCCTGCAACATGTATAACCTTAAAGGTTATTTTTGTAAAGCGCCAGGTACATAGCTGGTGCTATATAAATGCTTATAAAATAATAATAATAATAATAAATAAAATCATCATCATCATCATCATCTAGTCCAGCCCCTTGCTATTGTTAGGACCCCTGGAATAGTGAGCTCTGGTGCCCACCCACCTGGGAATGAGATGAGAGCAATCCTCCCATCAGCCCAACATCTGGAGAAGAAACAGACGCAAGCCCCCTACCGCCCTTCTGCCCCCTCTCTAATCGGAGGAGTCCTCCACCGCGGAGCCTCTCCTCATCCAGAAGCTGTTCCATGCCTTTGATCTCCTTTGCGGTCCTTCTCGGCACTGGTTCCAGTTGTGCTAGGTTGTTGTCATTATTTATATAGCACAAGCAATGGACTTGGCACCGTACAATCCTGAATTACAGGCAAGTCACAGTCGCAGAGGGCTTACAATCTAGGAGTGTCCGGCCAAGTGGGTTGGAAAATGCATGGAGCGAACAACAGAGCATGAGCCACTCATTCAGGAAGCATCCAGTACTGGCCACTGTCAGAGACAGGACACTGGGCTAGATGGACCTTTGGCCTGGCCTAGCATGGCACCGACTGTTCTGTTGACTATGACATCAGGGATCCCCACGGGGGTCAAAGGGGACTGAGCTGATCAATCCCAGCGATTGGGAAGCCTCTGCCTTAACATTCCCCTCCTTTGTCCTTTCATGCTGGTGCTCCATGGGGGGGCCATTACCAGCCCCAAAGCCGTCCATTGTGGCGTATCGATCAGGGCGCTGAGCCTCATCTAAAGCCCGTCTTTAGTTCATTTCCCAGTGTGAGCGCTTTGCTGGCCAATTCGTGCCACTGGGAGCCGGGGTCCGCGCACTTGGTGACCCGCTGGCGCATTGACAGGCCTGTCAAGGCTTGTTTCGGCCTCCTGAAGGGTGCGCGGGGGTGGGGAGGGGAGGGGTGCTGAGATCAGAGGTAACAATTGGCTCTAGTGACAGGAACGTATTTCTGCCGGCCCACCTGCCTTTGGGAAACTTTCCTGGTCCCAGCTAGACGGGGGGGTGAAAACAAGATGGAACATGCTGCTTAGAAAGGGGGGGTGCAAGGCATGGGCCCCTAATGTTTGGACCCTAGGACTCCCTTGGGCTTGGAGGACCAAAATTAAGAAGTCCCCCTGCACCTTCAGCTCAAAGGGGACCCGTTCCCTCTGTTTTTACATGATGGGTCGAGGCTGGAGCTTTGGGGGCGGATCTGTGATTCCCTCACTTGGATTCCACACAGCACGGAGGTTGCTTTCCGGACCTTTAACTGGGCCGTGCTGTTTTGTTGTTAACTGGGGTTTAGAGTGAGACGAAGCTCTAGGGGAGGCCTCTGTCACACACCCCACACGGTTCCTGTTAGGACCACAGCTCTCCCACAAACTTTCAATTCGCCGTTGCATCTTTGAACCCCTCCGCGCCGGCGGAGGACGAGCGTCAGGCGGCAGCCTAGAGGCCTAGCTCTGCTTACCGGGCAGCTAGCTCACAAGCTTCGCTCCCCGTGACATGGGGCAGAGGCACGCGGTCCGCAACTCAGAAGAATCGCGGTTCAGTCCCCTGAGTCAAGCTGAAGTGAATGTTTTCAGCGGAGCTGGAATTGGATGGATTTGCAGCGGTAAAGCTTAGGGATGGGCGAACAGAATGCGGTTCGGATGTTCGGTTGGAAACCCGAGTTTGGGTTCGATGGTTTGGTTCAGCCGAGTTCGGTTTGGCCGAATATTCAAAAATAGCGAAACCGAAGCAAAATCGAAACCTAACGTTTGGCCCTGGAAAGAGGTTTTTCCTGCCCCCGAACTCATCCGAACACGACCGAACTGTTCAGTCATTCGAGAGTTCGGTTCAGACGTCCGAACAGACCGAGTTCGGCCCGAACTCCGAACAGTGTTCGCCCATCCCTAGTAAAGCTACTGCTGCTGCTCATGGGTTTTGTTGTATTTGCAAACTCTTCATCAAAGCTTGCAAAGGAGCTGGCTGCAGTCCCTCCGTTAGTCTGCCGTTTCCTGCCCATTATAGTCAGCTAAGGGGGGGTGGAGGGAATAGGGTGGCCATAGATGCACATTTTTCCAGGACACTTATGAAAAATACATATTGCAGGCCCTGCAACATGTATTTTTCATAAATGTGCATCTATGGCCACTCTAAAGAAAGGCGAATTTGAAAATTAACACAAGCTCCACAGGCCAGAAGGATGTTGGGGGAAGTTACAAATCATGGATATTTATTGAATTTGCATTTATACCCTGCCCTTCTCATTAAGGCTGAGGGAGGCTTACAACATATAAAACACACCTTTAAAAAAAATCTCCTTAGCCCCCCCCCCCAAAAAAAATCATTTCCCTAACTCAATCCCATCCAGCCCTATCCCCACCTGCCAAATGCCTGGGTAAACAAAAAAGTCTTATAATGCTTCTGGAAAACAAGCAGGCTCAGACGTAGGCAGATCCCCAAGGGGGAGTTCCTAAGAGATGTCATGGAACATCTGGGTGCCCACCCCCGCTATCTCCAGCGTCACAAAGGGAGGCCCGCTCCAACCTAGCTTCACTCAACTTCGTTTCACAAGATCCTAACAAACCAGGGCCGGCCTTACCACAGGGCAAGCTGGGGCAGCTGTCCCAGGGACGGCTATTTCCCCTCCTTCCCAGCTCCCGCAGTGGCCTGTTTTCACCAGGATGCACGGCCCCAACCCCCTCCCCCAAGAGAGCCCCAAACGTGATCACCTTTAGGGTCCTTCTAAGGGGGCAGGGCTATAGGGGAGGGGCCACTACAGGCCCCACAATTTCTAAGAGACGGGCACCGTATCAAACATCCTGATGTCTCTGCTCTGACTGCACCGCAATCCGCCCAGTTCTGTTTGATGAAGAGAGGCGCACAACTGAGTCACCCCCCCACCCCCCCTTTACTTATGCAGAATAATGTAGGCTCCTAGGCCCCATAGTCTGCAGACCAGGGAGTTGGCTAATGGGGAGAGGTAGAGCAGCGGGTTGAAGGCCACCGGTGAGTGTCCTGGGACTGTAGGAGGCCCACGAGCTGCAAAGCAGCGATGTTGCATTCCCTCCTGCTGCTGCTAAGGGCTAGGTGCAGCACGGGGAGAGAAGCCCCATCCCTGCTTCCAGTCACCGCCTACCAGCACCGTACTGCTCTTCTCTGGCCACTTCTAGGCCTAGATTTTATTCTATTTATGGGGGGGTGGGGGTTTTGTTTTGTAGTAAGGCTGGCATGGGGCATAGCTAGGTTGCCATGGACTCCACACACCCCTTCCCCATCCTCTCGTTCTTCGCCCCAGCGCCTCTCCCTCCCTCTGCTTGCTGCACCACCCTGAGCCCAAGGCTACCTCTGCTCAGCAGGATTGGTGTCCCCCACCCGCAGTTTGGGATCCAGGACAAATGCCCCTCCTGTCCCTATGCTAGCTACACCCCTGCCGCCTTTGAAAACAGTAGTGCAGCATCAGGGGCTGCTGATCCACTCAGAGCCTTGTAGTTTGTGTGTATATATATATATATATATATATACACACACACACAGAGACACAGGGTTAGGCTGGGCAGGAGGCAGACCCGGAACACTGGCTTCTGATAGGAAGATGCCATGGGTAAGGGACATCATGCCTTTAAAGGGGTTTGGCTGCTCAGGCAGCCTGGGACAGACAGGTGTCAACTCCAGGTTCCCCAGCTCTCCCTGCTGAACGGAGAGAGCCCGCTCCCTTAGAACAGGGATGGTCAAGGGGTCAATCAGGGCTCCACTGGAGGATCATGAGTCAGCCCCTAGTAGAGCACCTGCCCCACAGAGATTGCCTGGAGGCAGCAGAACAAGACAGGCTTGGCAAATATCTCCAATGCAGTAGGAAAGGCTCCTCTCCAGTCTCGAGATTGATGGCTTTGGTAGTCTAGGGGTGGGTGGGGTGTGTGGAACCTGGAGTGCCAGTATCACGGCTGAAACCACTCCAGCGACTCCGCTGCACCAGCGGCAGATGTTCATATTTAAACAGTCATCAGCAGCTGCAGCACTTCCCATTCCATCCCTGGAGTCCCAGCTCAGACTGTTTATATTGGGCCCCGCTAAGCAATGGGTGCCGCTTTGCTGCAAGGCTCAGAAAGAAAACCAAGCTATTGCAGGAAGGGTTAATAGTCCCCAAAGGGGCCTGTCCACCGGGTATCAACAGAGGGAGGCAGGCTGAGGCACCCAGGATAAACACTTCTAGCAACAGCCCAGGTAACTGTCACCCTTTGACTATGGGTCACCGCTGGAGTTTCAATTGAACACAGAGCCCCTTACTTTTTAGAGCTGCATTATTAAAAAGCGGCGCTGCTCTACTCGAGCCCTGGCTGCATTTCAACAGAAAGGAGGAGCACATCTTTACTTAGGAGCACCTTAGCACGGACACCCCCAGCTCCATAGCATCCCCATGTTTTAACAAGGCAAGCACGAAACGAAGAAACTGGAGCTCTAGCTCTGGGCAGTAGCACTGAAAGGAAATTTGACTGTCCCTGCCCCAGTAACGGGCCTGACGCGGTACAGCCCTGAATACAAAAGGGCCTGGGCGAGAGGGGCTTTTAGAGAGAATGGACAAGGCAGGGGAGGGGAGAAGATGATTTGTTAAACTTAGACTGTTTTGCTAGAGGCAACAGCCTCTTCTGGGAGAGACTATTCTGAGAGGTGTTCTCTGTGCTGGGCGGATAGAGCCCCATGGATTCTGCCAAGAAATGCCCAAATTCTGCAAGAAACATTATACAAATTGTTGAACGGCAAATGAACTTCCCGGCATGACATTCCATCAGTGTTGGCCATCTCTCTAACTGCACCCTGTCCGAGAGAGAGAGACAGGCCACACTCAGACCCAGCAGCAAGCACAGGTCTTAATTGAACACCATTTTATTAAAAATTACAAAAAAGTAACAGGTTACAGTTTATATACAATCAAAACCAAAATGCCTACCGACGCCATTGCTTTTATTGTACAGTGTTACAGCAATCTGATGCGGTTTCGAGTGCGTTAGTGAGGAAGGGGAGCCAGCCCGCCCGCCCCACCTCCCCGCGGTGGTAGCAGCAGCTACAGGGAGCAGCGTTAGTTAGATGGTGAGAGAGAGTGAGGGCCAAGAGCTGGGGGAAGAGGATGGGAACGGGAAGAACATGCAGTTAAAACAAGAGGCCTAAGCAGGGTGAGGGTGCTAGGGCATAGGCAGGCAGTGGTCTATGGCGGGGGGGACGGACAAGCCCACAGAGCATGTGTGACCCTCGGCCAGACCCAGCTCCTTGTGCTCTGGAGATGCTGCTCCAAAGGGAGCAGGCAGCTGTGCTCCCCAGTCCTTAAACCATGGGGCCGGGGGTGGCTCTCTGGCTTGGCTTGCTGGGGTGTCTGGCACCACGAGGCAATCGACAGCAGGGATCCACGGGGAGGGAAATCTACCCGTCGATTGAAACGGAGGCGCCAGCCCCCTGCAGGGCCAGGTTTGCACTGCAGCCGTAGCCCCTGTACAGGCACGGCCCCGCTGCCACGCGTGCGCGTCGCCATGTTCAGAGCCGTGTCCCTTCTGCAAGGCAGAATGACTGGAGAGTGAAGGGGGATGGGGCCAATAGGAGAGTGGGGAGCGGCGTGGCCCGGGAGGGGGAGATGGAGGCCAGCTGAGCTGCATGGAGCCCCAAACCCGCCAGCCCAGGAGATCCACAGGGCTCTTTCGTACCTTAACATTTTTGCAAACAGCAACTTATCAAGTGGCAGGGGTTTCATGTGTGTACACACACACACACACACACACTCTTCATCCAGTGGGGAAAGTGCAGGAAGCAACTACTCCTGTAGCCCCACCCGCACTTCCATCCTCCGCCAATATCCCAGGGTACATTAGCAGGCAAAGCCCTTCCTCCCCATCTTTTCCTCCCATCTCTATTGTCATTAGAGGACTAGGAGATGGGGGGCAGGCCCCTGGTTGCACTCACACATTACACTGGCTCCAAGTTAGTGCATCAAGTAACGTGTGGCTCCACTTGGAGAGGATACAGACTGGGGAACTCGTGTTTGAAAATGGGGACCGGAGGGGGGAGTAGGTTTGGGTCAACAGCTGCTTCAACAAGTGCAACAGGGAGCCATGCAAGTTCCTTCTAGACGCAATCCCTCTCCTCCAAGTCTACATTTGAACTGACAGGTTGGGAGCAAGGGATCCATTCCCACAGCAGGAGACCCGGCTCACAAACCCTCCGGCAACGCAGACACAGCTGCCCGCAGCCCTCTCAGAAAGGCCTAGATATCCGCTACAGCTTCTCCTGCCCTGGCCCCTCAGTGTGGCCGCCTGCGCCAAGGGACTGTCCTACGCGGAGGCTGCCTCCCTTTGGGGAAAGCCGACACGGCTGCTAACCAGGCCCCTCGCCTTCACGGTCCATCCGGGATGGTGAACCACCAGCCCAGGAGCCAAAAGGTGGCCCACGACTTTGTCAATCATCATTATTTGGTCCCTTTCCAATTCCTGGATCTGCCCCATGAATCAGGCATTCAAGAATGAGCTCGACGTGAGGGAGCAGAGAGGAGGGCACGCAGTCAAGGAGAGGGGACGAATCCCCAGCACAGAGCCATGGCCTGGACCCTCCTCTTCCTCCCATCCTGAGCACACTTCCCCTTCTCCCCCAACTTACTCAGCCTGGACTCATTTTTAAAGCGACCCACAAGGAGGAAAAGGTTCCCCTGCCCATAGTTGAACCCTGTGTGGATTTACACTAGTCTCAGAGGGGTTTATCCTGGTTTGCCTCATCCTGGTAAATTTGCCATGATAACCAAAACCGATACCAACTGGGGCTAACCCAGTTAAGTGTCCATGTGCACGGAACTGGCTTCGCCGACACCCCCATAGAGCGCCATGGCAGAAAAGGGGCTGGGAGTGCTGTAGCCCCGCCTTTTTCTAATGTGGCCACGCCCCGTGACATCAAAGCATTCCACAAGGGGCAGGGTTGCAGGAAAGGGGCAGGGCCAAGGTCTCTTGCCCCCTAGTGGCTTGGGCAGGAATGTGCCTGCTAACAGGGATATAAACAGACTGGGAATCACTGGTTTCAGCCACACGGAGGGAACCGCTCTGCACTAGTCCTGAGATTTTCTGTTTCCTTCTTCAAAGAAAGCCAGACACACCCCTTGAAGGCAACAGCCTAGCTGGAAATCTATCCCCTTCCCCGGGCGCTCGATAGCAGGTTGCTGTGCTCTGAGGTTCTGCTGCAACTTGCTGCCCTCTCCCCGCTGGCAGCTCTGAGGCAGCGCCTGGTAGCAATGACCAGAAGGCAGGCTGGAAGCTTTCGCTACTACTAAGAGCCTGCTGGGGCCAGCGGATGGCGGGGCTATACAGCAGGAAGGAGAGCCTGATTCTGAAGGCTAATGCTAGCTACAAGCCTCCCTTAGCCAGAGCACAGGGGGCTGTTTTAGCTAGAAATACAAAGCAGGAGAACTGCGCTCACCACTCTTTGGAGTTTCCGACAACAGCGCAACCCCCCCCCCCCCCCCCCCCCCCCCCCCAACAGCTAGCTCCACCTCCGAACCACCCAGCAAAGAGCAAGGTCTAACACCTCAGCCTGACATTCACATGCTGTAGCTCCGCTAATCCGTCTCCCCGTCTTCAGTGCGGGGACCGGTCAAACCGCACTGGCTCCGCTTCCTAGCAACAGGCTGATGGGAGCCACTGGGATTCCCCCACACTCGCATGGCTTTCCTTTGTGCCGCCGGCTGGACGTCTCCCAGCAAGACCCAGGGACGGATTTGTTTTGTACAACACGAATCTGGACTCAGAATCCCCTGTGCCCCTAAGACCCAAGGCAAGCTTGCAAGCAGGACAGCAGCGCAGGAAGGAGAAGAGCAGCAACGTTTGTAGTGTCCGTCATGATCTATGGGCAGGGTGTGTGTGTGAGAGAGAGAGAGAGAGAGAGAGAGAGAGAGGCTCTCAAGGTGGGCAGCGGCAGGAGAGGGGCATGCATCTCAGGCTCAGAAAAGCTGTATTTTCTGCCTTTGGACCAACTCATTCTGTAGAGCCTGGCCTGTTTTATAAAGAACCATCATTCAGCAGGAGAGGCGGCTTCCCGCCAGACAGCAGCATCTGTTAGCACAGCCCCATGCCCCTTCCACACTCAGGGCGCCACTGACTCCAGGGAACAAACCAGTCCTAGGAGGACAGCGTGGCACAGGGAATGAGCAGACGCGCCGCTCCCTGTGGGAACGTGGGCTTTTAGGGAAGCCGGACATCCTCTGGGAGGGCACAGGCTGCAGCCCTTCACTTAGCGTAGCTGCTTAAAAGGGGTTGCTGCTGTTAAGGCAAACGTGGGCCCGTCCTGTTGCCTGTGGGGACGTGGCTGCTATTTGGGGCTTCAGGAAGAAAGCAGATTAGTCCCCCTGGAGGCAGATGGAAAGAGGGTAGCGACAATAGGCAAATGCAGCATATAACTGGCTGCTCCTCCCATAAAACAACCACCCGCCTACAAGGATTCGTTGCGTTGCAGCGAGAGGCTGTACAAGAACAGGGGACTTGCGAGTCTTTAAAAAACAACAACGTTGTTCTATTCTTGCTGGACCCGCACCAAACAAATTAGTCGGCCCCTGAAAACCCAGATAGAAAGCTGCCTCTTTTGGGGAGGCTTTAATAGCTCAGAAGGGCCCCACCTTCAGAGGATGCCCCTCCCCAGCAGTGGCACGTTGCTGCGTGCCAGACGGTAGCCAGAGAGTGTAACACACACACCCCCATACACCATCCTCTCCTGCAAGAGGGAGAAGCTCAGCCCCTCCTCACTCCCGGCACGGGGTGGGAATAGTGCCCAAAGAACGCAAGACACTTGTGGCAAGCCAGGATCTCTGCACCGGCCAGGACCGGCCACTCTAGCCGCCTCTCCCGTGCCCACCCCGTCCGGCCCTGCGGTGTCTCATCAGGGCAACAATGCAGGAGCCAAGCGGCAGATTGCTACTAGGATCCCCTCCCCCTGCCCCATCAGCATTTCCCGTTTCTCCGCCTCCAGTCACGTTTCCCTGCTGTCCGGTCACCGGGGCAGCTCCTTGCTTCTCTCCATGGACACAAGTGCTGTGCGACACTTCCAACTTAAAAACAGAATAAGTTATCTACCTTGAGCTTCAGAACAACAAAGAAAAAGGTGTTTTCCAGCTACGGCCGCAGCGCCCCACTTGGCATCCCCCGCCTCTCTCTCTCTGGTGAGACTCCTCCAGATCTAGGAGGCGGCGGCAGCTACAGAATGTCCCCGGCGGGGCCGAGCCCGTCAGCTTTGCCAGCAGCAGCTCAAGTCCCAGAGGTACCTGCCAGCGCCGCGGAAGCTGGGGGATCCGCACGCTGCTGGGCGCACGGAGGGAACAGGGTTATACTCGGAGTATTTATTGCACTACTTCAAAGAGGTGAAGGAGGGAGAGGCGCGTCATCGCTTCACTTTAGCGTCTTCTTTGATCTTCCAGATCATCAGCTCCATGCAGGCTCCGGCATCCTCGCTCGAGTCGTGACCTTCCACTGGCAACGAGAGAGAAGCGACGTGGTTAGCCCAGGCCGAGAAGCCCACCCCCTGCAGGGGCTCGTGGTCTGCAAACTTTTCCGACCAGGACGGGGAACCTTTTCCCTCCCACGGGTCACTCTGAAAATGAGGCGCTGGGGGCAAGGTTGAAGGGGTGTGCTCAGGATGTGGGGAGGAAGGTCCAGGTCAGGGAATCCGTTCCCTCTCGTTGTGAGCCTGCCCTCATCTCCACTCCCTTCTCCCTGAGCTCACTCGGCTGGTGATTTGAGGGGAGGGACAGGATCCACGGGCCAGATCCAGGATCAGGGAAGCACAACAGCCGTGGGGCAGGTGTGTAGCCCATGGCTTCTCCACCCCCGTTTTGGGTTGCAGAGCCCTTTGCAAACAGTCTAAGTAACCTCCTCTGGGAGCAGGGAGGGATTTCTATGAAACGAGGAGGAAGAGAAGCCTTTGCCAGTTAGTCGGCTTAAGTACTTATTGAGGTTAATTAAATGTATTAAAAATAAACACATACCAATGTAACGAATATGCCTGCATTTCGTCTTGAGCGCTGACGCACTCATGGAGATGAAGCCTGCCCTTCCATTGTTAAAATCCGTAAAGAAGTGCAGCGTCTGCTATTACCAGATTTTTCACGTACCATCTGGCAAGAGCTTGTCGACCATTCCCCCCACCCCCCCATCCCCAGGGTACACGTACCAGAGTTTGGAAGTCACTGCTCTAGACTCCGGCCACTTCCCATGAACAGATACTTCGATGTGGGTAAACCTTACATCACTTTGACTCCCGAATCGTTCACGCATCAAGAACTATTCGGGAGTAAGAAGGGGCGTATGTAGCACGCACTCTCCTTCAGTTTTTACTCTCCCAAGTATCAGTCACGTCAACTCTTAACTTTGACAAAATGTGCAAAACGTTGCTTGTCCTGATCACTGGGGAGGGGGGCTGTGTATAGCTGCAGTGTGAACGGTACCAAATGGAGCAGCTACTCCTGTTTCCCACCATTTGTTGGTGATGTGGCCTACGGGGGACACTGGTGTCCCCAAGAGCTGCTCTCAGACAAGATGCCTCCAGGACCACCACACCCTCTAAGCCAAGAGAAACAGAGAGGCAGGGTCCATATCAACCTCCGCACGGACTGCTGCTAATGCCTCCCATCCGAGGGGTCGGACAGAGGCCCAGCCGCCTCACCGGCATCGGGAGCTGCGTGTTTGATCGGGCCCTAGTGCTGGCACCAAGATTCAGACGCTCAGGGCTTATCCCCTGCTGTGCTACAGAGTCCAGGGGTGACCTTGGGCAAGTTGCTTAAACTTTCCAGGGTTTTCAATGGGTGGTGGTTGTTTTTTGCGCCTCCCATCCTGTGTCTATTAACTAATATTCCTTGGGGCATGGTCTGTCGGGACGGGCGCTAGATCCAGTGGGGCCCAGATTTGGGCAGGAGCCTAAAAGACACCACGGATGGGTAAACTTTACCACTTTGAAAATTAGTACAAGCTCCAAGGGTTGGAAGGGGGCATTTTTATTTTTAAAGGGAGGGTGGGTGGGTTTGTTTGTTTTTTAAAAGAGAGTTCTTGCATATTTTTATGTCGTCAGCTGCCCTGGGTCTTTGTGGCAGGGCCAGGGTAGACATTATAAACGTTAGGAGCAGGGTGGAACAGGAGGCTCCACTTCATGGATCTGGTCCATGAATCTGTCCGCCGTCCTTGTGTGACCTCCTCTTTGCTCCCTTCCCCTGAGCTCAGTCTTTCA
The DNA here is from genome assembly GCA_003113815.1 of Sphenodon punctatus. Lineage (NCBI taxonomy): Eukaryota > Metazoa > Chordata > Lepidosauria > Sphenodontia > Sphenodontidae > Sphenodon > Sphenodon punctatus. Next base: position 1,901,515 of record QEPC01004913.1, read on the forward strand.
ACGCTTGTGCGTAGGAACTGGATCTGGGGGCTGGAAAAGGGGCCAGATAAAACTAGCCACAGGCCACATTTGGCTCCTGGACCAGAGGTTCCCCACTCTTCCCCAACACCCCCCCGGAAGGAAGCAGCGGTGGCTACGGGGTGTGAACTGGGGGGCTGAACTAGTTGGGAAGGCAGGGCTCCCACGTCCCCTCCGTCGCCCCATCTCACCGCTGTCCTGGATGATGCGTTTGAGGTAGTCTGCCATCAGCGTGCGGAGTGCCCGTTTATACGGCATGCCCAGCCGATGGGGAAAGACAACCGCCGTATCCACCACTGTGCAGTGGATGAGCTAGGGAGAGGGGAGAAACAAAAACAAGGCTGGCTTTATTTCCCCGTCAGAGCGGGGTTTTTTTTAAGCTGAGCAAGTTCTCAATGCTAATCCCTCTTGCTCAGCTTTACGTAACCCAACGCAAAATTCCCACCACACCAGTTTGAAAGGCGCCTTTGACAGAGCACACCCCTGAGCCCAGCTAGGTGCCGGCACCACTTGCCAAAACAAGGCACAAATTCCCTGGAGCATGAGAGCGCTTTGCTCATCCTGGCCAGAGGGCTTGCCTAGCATGGGGCAACCAAGAGGAACTAGCGTGCTGACCAGGAAGGGGGAAGTGGAGTAACCCAAGGAAAGCGGAGCCTCACCTGCTGGATAATGCAACCAGCTGAACAGCTAAGAGTCAACGAAGAGCTGTCCGGGAGCTGCATTTAACTCTATGCATAAAACCTGCACAAGCAGAATCAAGATTTCTAATTCTATGGGCTTGACCCATTCGGCCCCTGCTCTAACTGCGGCCAGATTGAGAAAGGCTGGATATTTTATAAGCTAGCCTCTGGTTGTAGTTTATGCAGGACTGATAGATGAAAACAAAATGTCCACGTGTATTAATTACTTATATAGGCCCAACAATTTGCCTGGTGCCTCTGAACTACAGTCCGAGTGGAAAGCAGTCAATGGGATGCCTGAGCACTCCAATTCATTGGGGATGGGCTGGTACTGTCAACTGCCGGCATATACTTTGGGGCAACGGGCAGCCCACAATCCCCTGCTGGAGAGACGAGTCCTCTGGGCAGAGAGATCTCAACAGTATTTTGTATCTTTTAAGATGTAAGATGCCCAGAACTAATGCAACGGTGCGTGGCTGGAACTTGTTGGCATTCAAAATTTGCAAATGTGTAGGATTCTGTGATGTTGCATAATTTGTTCTCACAATATGGATTTTCTGCTTGCTGAATTTAGAAAAAAAAACTTGCAGAATATACAAGGCCCTGTGTATCTAGCACTTTCAGCATTCAAAACGCTTTACAGTCCTTCTCTGGTGTATCTACGCAGCAGTTGGGGGGGTGGGGGGGGAAGGTCATTGCTATTCGCATTTTACAGATGGGGAACAGAGGCCCCAGCGAGAGCAACTTGCTCAAGGCCACCCCAGTGAGCTCACGGCCACATCTGAACCCAGCCAAGTTCAACTCCTTATCCGCTTGGCTGCACCGACCCGCTGGCTAAGAGTTTACTAGCCAAGCTGCGAGCGCAGAGCTAGGAGTTTCTTAGCCAGGATTCACAACAGCTGTGGTTTAATGGAGACAACCTGCTGGGTTCCACGAAGTGTAAAACAGCCCGGCGTTATGGCTAATACCTTCTCTAGCGCAGTGGGGTCCGGCATCAGCACAGCCAGAATGGCGATTACTTATGGAGATTGGGGCGGGGGGGAGACTCTGATGGAATGCGAGATCATCATCCAGATCTCGGGCACGGAGCCGTCCGTGCATCCCCCACCACCAACCCATTTTTATCGGGCTTGGCCCTTAGACTAGGCACGGTCCAGAGTGAAAATAAAGCTTAGGGCCCCCACAGCCGCGTCGCAGCCTGATGCTTCTCCGGCAGCCGGCTTGATATGGCTCCCCCCGGAGATCCTGACACTGCTGCAAACTTCAGGTGTGGCAGCAGAGCCCTGTTGTTGGGGATCCCCTTGCCCCTTGGCTCAGCGGCGACAGGACGATGTCGGGTGGCCGTCTAGGCACACTTTAAAGGAACACTTATGAAGAGAGGCTAATGCAGGGCCCTGAAACATGTATTCTTCAAAAGTGTTTCTTAAACATTTGCATCGGTGGCAACCTGTTCGGCGAGAGGGGTGGGTGGAGTATAAATATATTAAATAAATATATATATACACATACACACACACACACACACACACACACACACACACGTGCGCCCTAGGAGGATGGGGGCAGTGATGCCCTCCCTCAATTAGGGGAACTCGAAGGCCGGCCCTCATCTCCACCCCCTTAGCTCACTTCTCCAGCGTTTCAGGGTAGTGACCCCATAGACAGGATCTTGTCCACAGTCGTCATGGACTGGATGGGGCCCCCCTGGGAGAGAGGTCCCCGTTGCCCGCTATCGATCTACTCCGGAGTACGTGTTTGGGGGAAATCACAAGAGGACTGTTTTACACCACTCTGCCTGTAATCGTTTGGGGTTAACTCTTTTGGCAGCTTCGGGGATGCTATCACAGGATAATTACTTTAAGAGGTCTCTACAGCAGGCACCGGGGACAGGGGAAGAATGTTGTCCCTGCTCCCTCCCCACTCTGAGAAGTTCCTAGCCACTTGCAAAAACCCCTCCCAGAGTCCAGGACCCTGGTTCAAGCAAGCCCCATCGTTCCATGGTGGCTATGCCCCTACCATCACGGACAGAGGCCCGTCCAGCCAGATTTTGAAAACATCAAGGAGGGGAATTGATCTATAGACTGATCCTGTTCTAAGCTGAGCTACAAGGTGATACCTGCTACACATCATAAGCCACCACCTGGTTGTGCTGTACTCCGGTGGTCCTCAAGGGGAGGGAGTGGGAGAGAGGTGGGGGAACAGGCTTCACTCTGACGGAGCTTCGGGGAATTCCCAACATGGCAAGGAAGCAAGAGGGGGAAGCGGCTCAGAAAACAAAAGGAGAAGAGAGGAAGAGTGTGAGCAAGGTGTACGCATGCGTGTACGGTGAAAGGGGAGGGGCCTCTTCTGTCACAGACAAGAGATGGGGAGGGACACAGTAGAAGTTTGAGAACTACTGCTGTACACATCAAGCCACGTGGCAACTTCCAGTGGCTCCAACAAAGACTTGCTGGGCTGGAAGAGGTCTTTTTTTTTTCTTTTTCTTTTTTTCAAACTTTCCCCAAATTTCATCAGACCGGCCGACCAGGCACATAGAGCTGTGAAGGCGAAGACCGGGGGTGAAGGAAGGGTCTATTACCTTTAGTGCAAATAAGTCGCTTTCCAAGCTGTGACCTATCAAAATCGTGTCGGCGCTGAACATGTTTAACAGAACCGCTTGGACATCCCGCAGGGTGATGCACGTGTTCTCCAGATCCGCCTCCGTCACGCCTGAGAACCTGCGGCATGGAAGAGGGAGAATTCTTTGGTCAAGTACAACGCATCCGCGAATGAAGTCACCGCCAGTCGCGGGAGCTAAAGACTACGGCCATGATCCACAAGCCACGTGCTCGGTCACAGACCCATCGACGCACGCGGGGCTTGCATCTGTGGAGCTACAGCTGTAAAAAGCATCTCTCCTCTAACCTACGAGGTCGAAATCTGCGCTGAGTCACGCGGCCCATCAAGCGGGTGCGATTAAGACACCAGTTTCTGAGGCTTACAGAGCACAAGGGAGTGATGTGGCTGGTCCCCTATCTGACCAAGTCACAGCTTGGTGGGCTGGAGAGGCGGCCATCCAACGCGAGAGCCTTGGGGGATGTCGTTGTGTGCCTTAACCACTCAGCCTACGTGCTGCCTCACTCACTAACCTACTAGGGTATAAAATTAATACGGGGTGAAGCATCAGCAGGGAACTGTCCACACCACCTGGTATATAAGGCAGCGTGGCCAACGTGGAGCTCTACAGACACATTACAAACGTCAGCCCTTTGCTACGGAGGCAGCAAGCGAACTCAGGCGTTGGGGAGGATGAGGCCAAGAGGCAGATCAGGGAGCACCTCGTTAGCATGTCGCTGTCCAGCTGCAGAGCGGTGCTGTCGGGCTCCACGGCTGTTTGCAGGCACTAGCCGACCGGCCATTTGTTCCCACGAGAGGGGAGGAAGCAGCCTCTCACCTGGTGTTGTAGTCCACCACTTTGGTGTCGGGCTGGACGAAGGTGTCGTAGACCACTTTCAGGTCCGAGTTGATCACAGTGACTCGCGTCAGCTCAAGCCCTTGCTTGGTGTAACACTGCAGCGCCCAGACGGAGCAGGGAAGGGGGAGAGGAGGCAAATCAATTATTATAGGCTGCCAGCTGCACTCCCGAAGTCAAACAGGAGACCAAATATAATAATTATAATAATAACTTTAAAAAATCAACCATTTGGGCTCCCCCTGGAACAAGGGGGGATACAAAGAGCTACTGGCTTCCAGCTTCGTTCAACCAGACAAACCAAGATTCATTTGGGATATTTCAGTCATTTCAAATCCAGGGGGAGTTGCAGTCGGTATTCTGAGGGGTGTTCAAGGAGGAGTCGAGCTGGCGAACACTGACCGAGCTAGAGAGAATCTCCAAAATAATGAGGGGGCAAGGGAGAGAGGGAGGGGAAACATGGCAAGGTGGGTATATGTATGTATGCGTGCACGGGTGTGTGGGGGCAAGGGGTATGTAGGCATGGTGTGCAGGGGGGGGGAGAGGATGGCAAGGGGTGTTCTTTTACACCATGCCAAGGGATAGGCATGGTGTAGAAGAATTGGGAATGTTTAGCCTTGAAAAAGGAGGCTAGGGGGCAGCAGATCACAGTCACTCTAAAACGCTATCCAAACAGCCAATCCTACAGCCGGAAGGAACCCCAAAGGTTAAAGTACTTTACACGTATTAGGATAGTGTGGTTTTGTTATAAGCTGCCCACACCTAGTCCTTTTGGAAAGGGGCAAGATGTCAGTTTGAAAGAGCCATCCATCCAAACACCCACGCTCTTGGCTTGCGTGCCCCCTACTCTGAGACGTCAATCCCCTGACTCCAGACAGCAACAAAGGCATACAAACATCTAGCCAATATCGATTGGGATCGTGGCCCTGGTCAGCCATGACCCCAATTGGCAGACCAGGACCCTGTACAGTTTGGGAAGCTCAGCAATAGGCTAATGCGGCAGGGCCAAATACCAGCCACCAGCTTCCTGCTGTTTCAACCACAGTTTATCATCCCCCCCAAAAACGGACAGCAACCAGTCAATTAAAAACTGGACTCTGAGTAGCTGCCACCACGAGCATAATAGCAAGAGGAAGAGGGAAAGGGCGTATCTCACACAGATTTGATGGGAAGGGAATCACCAGTGAAAAACCAGCTTCTTTCCACCCTTCTTCCCCCAAGTTCTGGCAGCAGCAGCAGGAGGAGGAGGAAGAAGCAAGGGCATCATGGAGGCTTTGGAATCATTCACTCCAAGGGGGATGCTTAGCTAAATAGCTTGGACGTGGCCCCTTTAAGAGCACAGAGAAACGAACCCCCCCCCAAAACGGTTTCCAGGTCATCCAACCTAGCAAGATCCAGGACAAACAGAAGGGTGGGTGCGGGCAGCTCCCAGAGTGACATTTGTGACTGCAATCAAGGAGCTCAGCTTGTGTGGATCTCTAGTCTGGAAAGCAGCCTGCCAGGGGCAACACAATCACAATCCAGAGTTGGGGTATCTTGGCCCACAGAGACCGTTCTCCTCAGACCCTCTGAAGCTCCCAGGTACTTTCTGACAGAGGGTTTCATGAACAAGGCATGTAACGGTTTGCAATCCACATCTTAAAAGAGCTTGCTGTGGAGCTATTCAAGCAGGACTTGCTCGAGTGGTAAGAGTGCATGCTTTGCATGTATAAGGTCCCAGGTTCAATCCCCGGCATCGCCACTTCAGGATCTCTGATAGCACGCCTGGGGGAGGCCTCTGCTGGGGGCTTGGAGGGGTCTCAGGTAGCACGCCGGGATGGCCTCTGCCAGAGACCCTGGAAGAGCTGGATTTGGACTCAAATTTTAAACCCCTGCTGCCGTGTCAGGTTGTGACAATACTGGGCTAAGATGGACCATTGGTCGGACTCAGGCAGTTTAGTTTAGTTTACTTTAGGACTGCTTTTAATGAACAGTAACTAAATGATGATTAAAAGCACAGGATTAAAGAGAGCCGATCAGTTACACGCTGAGCCCGGGGGCTCTGTGTTTGCGGACAGGAATGTCTTGTTCCTACCGCCGATCTGGCAGCTGGATCAGACACCCACTCGGGTAGGAAGCCATGTTCTGTTCAGTTACGAAGTGTGGCCTCCTCTGCCCATATGCATGACAATACCCAAAAGGAGGTCAACGAGAGGTCACAGCTCTCAGGAGGGCAGGGCTGCAAAAATTTGCCTCAGCCAACACCACTTTTTCTTCGAGTGCTTTCCCAAGTTACAAAATGCGCCCGATTTGCCTCTGGGAAAATCTCTGGGAGGCAAATCAGGCACAGGGTTTGCAACGTGGAAACGTTAACCCGCGGGGGATTCAAAGCTGGTGTACAGTCGGTAAATAAGACTTTACATTCCCCGCGGGATTGCCGCCAAAGACATGCAGGTTAACGTTTCCATGTTACAAACCCTGTCCCTGATTTGCCTCCCGAAGACTTTCCTGGAGGCAAATTGGGCATATTTTGGAATGTGGGAAAAGCGTCCTTAAGTCCCATGTTTGTGCTCCCAGGTACCCACCATTTCACAGTCCAGGGCGTAGATTCCAGGATAGCCCTCAGAAGGAGGCAGCTTCTCAAAAGTCTTCACAAAGCCCTCCAGACTCTCTTTCCGCCCATCTTGGACATGTTGCTTTAAAGGAGAAAGAAAAAAAGAAAATCACACACTTAAAAAGGAAGCCCATGAAATCTCTCCCCAAATAGTTCTTAGGGGATAGGTCCATAAATGGCTACTTGAGTGTCAGCAGCTGGGAGTGGATCACGCCATTATGACCCGTTGTATACTTCCCTGAAGCAACTTACGCTGCCACCATTCAGAAGAGGATGCTCAGCTAGATGGGCCATTAGTCTGACCCAGGGCGGCCCTTCGTATGCTCTTAAATCCCGTTAACAAGCCAAGAACGCAAGTCTCTGTAGCCGCTGTATCTCAGATTCAAACAAGACCCCCTCCCAATTCATACTTCCAAAGTTAAACCACAAAAGATGTTCCCAGATGACCATGGTAGATAGACGGGTGCATCGGAAAGGGAGAATGGAGGGGGGAGAGTTAAGATTGCAGCATGTGTCTGTGATGTCTGGGAGCTGCAGCCCATGGGAAATGCCTACGTGTGAAGGAAACAAGGATGCCACATCAATGAAGCTCTTATTTGGGGGGTTTGAGTAAGGTAGGATATATGGATGGCGGCCCAAACAGCTCCATAATGGAGCACGTGTATTACGCCTGCACAGGTAAAAGGTAGCAAGGTTATAACTCAGCGAGTAGCCTACAAATGGGGCATGAGCCAGCGGTTATGAAGAGGAAGATCTTCTCTAAAGCACCAGGAAGTGCTCAGTCACAGAAGCACATGTCCACACACCTTGGGCCTAACAGAAGCATCAACTTGGAGCAGACCTCCTGAATCATCAAGCCCAAACTCCTGCCCAAGCCAGGATCAACCATCCCGGACACTGACTCAAGCACAGCTAGAGCGCAGGGAGCAGAACTATTGAAGGAGCTGTGCATCAGGGACTGGGCAATAATTGCAGGTTCCTGAGAGAACCGGACTGCATCTCTCTGCAAAGGAGCGCACGCCTTTCCCAGGCAGGAAATAGAACAGACCCTCCAAGTCCCCTACGTTGACACGTACCGAGACAGAGAACAGGGTTATTTTGCTTTTTAACATAAGAAGTGAGGATACAGATAGACTTATCTGTATTAAGGTTCTCCCCCCTATCCCCACCTGCCAAAGCCATGGAAACGGGGGAGGGGACTAGGCCCTATAATGCCTGCATGACTCAAACATTCCCTCTGTGGCTTCTGCCTTCATTCTATAGCAGGTGGGGAGAAGCAACCCTGAACAATCGTTAAGATGCAGCCGTTCCAGGTGCTTTCCCCCCTAAGGAAGCCAAAGCCCTCTTTACGGAGACCGCCTGCCCCCTGCTGTTGGATGCAAGAACTCTAATGTAGCATAAGGGCCAGGGTAGCTCAAACACACTCTGCAGAGGAAGAAGGGAACACGTTTTTGTTTTTTTAAAGAAATTTCATTGGGTGTGGGAGAGAAGTCAAGCACCCTCCTCATTTCTGCATGAGCACTGTTCAGGTGCCTTAACCAAGACATCATGGCTGCAGACCTCCCCTTTAAAAGAGGACGCTTATGAAAAATACATGTTGCAGGGCTGCATTGGTTCCAGTGCAGCCCTGCACCATGTATTTTTCATAAGAGTCCTCTTTTTAAAGGGGAGGTCTGGCCGCCCTACTGCCAGTAAGTGACTTGCGGATCACAGCCAATCCTATGGACCCAGTTTACGGATCTTGGCCAATGGCTTATACTCAGGGCGAGGAACCTCTGGACCACGGCGGCTTTTTATTTGATCCCTTTCCAATTCTTCTGTCTAACCCGTGGATCCTGTCAGTCAGTCAATCGGGTTTAGGTCAGACAGGACAGGACAGGACAGACCCCCCCACAAAAAGGCGGATCCAGGTTTGAGATTGAGCAGGAATACAAATCGCTCCTCTTTATACCGCTGAAGTCAAGGAATCTCATTCCCTTTGTATTTAACTGACTCGAGGGCGGCCTAGAAAGCACTCGGACTCGGGGTGTCTGGGTCACTGGCGGCAACGAGTCACCCTACCCTGCCACATCGGTGGTTCCTTACGAGGGTAGATCTGGAGCAGCCGAGAGGTAGGTCACAAACTCCTGGACAGGGTCTCGAATAGCTTATAGCGTGAGGAGAGGGACCAGCCTCTCGGAGATCGCCACCGGGGAGGGTGAACAGGATCAGCACTTGCAAAGAGTCTCTGAAGGGGCTAGGAGAGCTCCTGCTTCAGTGCAGCAGGGAAGGCTCTCTCTGAGGGAAGCGCTCCTCTCCACTCCGGAGATCAACTGCAGAGGAGCCCGGTGGAAGGGGTCCCAGCCTGGTGTATGCGAGCCAGCAGGAGGGGGTTCTGGTAAATTCCAAGGTCAATGCCTGGATCAAATGGATCGTATGCACCTTAAGTCTGGCCACTCCCGGAACGGATGGCCAAGCTAGATTTAGGGGAGATGGGGAGTCTCCTTATCTTAGCAGTGGCAGTGAGTGACTTCATTGCTGTAGGCAAGGACAGCTAATTTGTTAGGCACCTAGACAAAGAGGCTCACGGGTTTTTGGGGTGCAGGCCTCCTAACAGATACAAGTAGCAGCCAGGGAGCAGGGGAAAGTGCGTCTCGATAACTTACTTTAGCAACCTGGCATCCTGGCGAACCCACTGCTCCCGCACAGCAGCTGTAATGGGCTTCCCATCCGCCCCGCACTGAAACAGCGAGAGAGAGAGGGACAGAGTCTGACACATTTTCCTATTCTAGGCTAAACCCAATACCTCCCCCTCCAGGAAGCTAATTCTGGACCATTCAAGTCCCAATCAGCTCGTTGTCAGAGGCCCGGTACAGTTGTGATCACTTATTGAGAGAGAACATCTTCTGTCTTTGTCCTCACCAGTAAAACTGATGCCTCCGCACTGAAGAGCAGCAATTATTTTTAGCTCCCCTATTCAGAAATCCCATCAGCCATTATCTGAAAAGGACAGGTGGGTTTTTTCAGTAAAGGAAGCCAAGAGTGGGGTTTTTTAGGGGGGAGGTGGAGGGAGGAGAGGAAGACGACAGAAGCCAATACAACAGCTTTCCTCCTGCTAGGACAGCATCTCCCACTAGCTAACATCCCACTGGAACTGTGCCAGGCTTTGGCTCCACCAAGTGGCAAGAGGATGTTCTGCCACCATGAAGCACCCCAGTAAAGTTAAGGGAACTTTAGAGGGGTCTCTACTGATGCTAGTTTGATAACAAATCAGGGTTTTGATGGGGTTATGCCGGAGTACGCCGTTCGTGGATCATGGCCCCGGTCTCAAATACTAACATCCTGCCGTTGCTTCTCTGACCCCCTCCCAACGGAGAAGGCCCCTACCTTTTTGCTTGCGTAATCTCCCCCAATGATGGACGCACTCTTCTTTGCGAATGCAGTTCCCAGAGGTCGAGACCATGTATTCCGTGCCACAGCGGCAGCAAACCCTGCACAAAGCTTTAAATAAAGGAGATGGGGATCTTAAAAAATGATCAAAATTTCCCACAATTTACCCATCAACGTGTTACGCTTGCTCTTACAATGCACCTGAACGGCTGGGGGTCCAAGAGCTGTGATCGTTCTAGCAAAGGGTTCGTAATAGTGCGGGGACAATGAAAATGCTGAGGAGGGAGCCATCAGGCTTGTTATACTTAGTTATTTAGATTTGTAACCTGCCCTTCCCTGAAGGCTCCACGTAACATGCATACATAAAACCTATATAAATGCAAACATTATAAACGTTCCCATTAAGTCGGGGCCATGGGTCTGCTAGAATTGCGGCTCTCTTTTTGACAATGGAAGCATAGTGTTGCAAGCCATGAGGGTCCTCTAAGTCCAACCCCCAGTTTGGATCCAGGATGTCATCCCCAACACAACACCAGAGGCAGCTTTAGTTAGTGTTTCCTAACATGGGGACTTGGAATTAGATATTGCAGTGTTCACTATCGAAGGCCCTTGTGAAGTTCACACTCTCTCTCTCGGGATCAATTTTATCCCTTTCTAAAATTAACTGAATGCTATTTGAGAACCAGTCCAGACGTGTCCAGGAAACATTCATTAGCGCCAGGTCCTGCCCTGTGGGGAGGGGGGGAGAGAGAGTCTGTCTGTCTTACGATCTAGGATGGACAAGTGAGGCAGCATAAGGGGGAGGGGAACAGAGGGATATGTTCATGATGCTGTGAAGTCGCAAGTGCATATAAGCAAGGGAGTTACACGGGAGAAGGGGGATCCTGGATGACAAGACCGTAGAGGCAGCATCAGCAAGCAGTCTATGGAGGAATCCAACCAATCAAACTATGACATGCCTTAAAACTGCATCATATCACGAAGTAGACTAGATTTTTATTTACGGTTTTTACCAAAACTTAAAACGCCACAAAGAAAAACTTTGAACACACCAATATAAAAACATAATCTAAAATAGTTTTAAAACTGTTTAACATTCTCTCATCTTCCAAGATAAAAAAGCAAAAGTGCCCAAAGAATGAAATACAACCGCTGAATTTTTAGAAACAACTGAATACGCTTCTCTTTGTTCGTCTAGTAGAGTAAATCAGAAATTAACGGTGTACGTCATTGCTCTCGAATGACCATATATAAGGGGCAAGCAAGAACAGAGTGTCGCAAAGCCTCTATTACATTCATCCCACAGGGACATCATCTTTGTAAGAGATTTCCCTCCATCTCCCTTCAAGAACTGCAGTCTAACATCGGATTAAAATGCAACCTAGGGGATTGATTCTGGTGGTTTACAATAAGTAACGACAGTTAAATAAGGCTCAAAAATAAAAGAGCGTTCTATCTATTTTAGAAAAGGCAAACTAATAAAAGGAGGCAACCACTCCCAAAGCAATCTGCATACTCATCTCTGTCTACGAAAAACTTCATCCTTATCTAGAGTAAGAACTGGAAATCTCCCGCTATCTTGTTTCTGACTCAACCGATTCTATGACCCATGCTGCCATGTCTTTTTTTCATTGGACGCGTTTGAGACTCGCTGGCAGTTGCTTGCTTTTAGTTGTGTTTAAGGGCGGTTAACTTCCTGTATCTGTTTCATATTGTGCGTTTGTCAAATTTTTATCCATTTATTTATTTATATGATTTTTGTACCACTTGTTTTCCAAAGTCTCGACAAGTTCCGAGTGGTTTAATTTAATTATTTGTTTGGGTTTTATTGTATGGTAATGCACTGTATTTTATTATGATTTGCTATGGCTATGGCTTTTGCTACGCTAATAAATACTTGAAGGAGGATGCTGAAGGAGTAAGATCTGTAGGGAACAAGTCATCTCAGAGCAGGTCCTGTATTGGAACAACTTCAGCACTGAAAACCGCAGCTCTGTCAATCAGGAGGCAGAGAAGATCAGAGACACTAACGCCAGGATGGGGAGTCTCAGGCCCAGGGGCCAAACGTGACCTGCAGCTACCTTTCATGTAACCCCTTTCCAGTGCCTGTAGCCAGTTGCCACACCAAACACGGACGTACTGAACTCAGGGTCAGAGAGGAGGGGATGAACACAAGGCATAAGGGAGGGCATGTCCATATCACGAATCCACGGCCTGCACCCTCTTCTGGCCGAGAGCACCTCCACCCCCCAGCAATTACGCGGCCCTTAGAGCTGATAATAATTATCAAAGAGGTTCCTGGGAGGGAAACGGTTCCCCACCCTGGACCGAAGTGCTCTTGGGGGGTCCAGGGTTCGGTAAGCCACCTCCTGTTCCAGATGCTGTTCAAGCACTTCACTGGAGCCCTGGGTGGCAGAGTCCTAGAGAAAACCTATCTTAATTATCCGGGAAACAAATTTGATTTAACAGTGTTTCACAAAAATCTCCTTTTTTTGCCTCTTTTGGAAACTGTGTCACCATCTTTCCTGCTCAGGGAGAGATCCACAGGCCCTGGAGCGCTGACTACTCCATTAGGGCAGGGTACACCTTGTGTTAGGCGCACAGTTCACACTGGAAACGCACACCTAGCATAAGGGGTATTCAAAACCCTACATCACCTGCTACGATACGAAACGTGCTGGCTACTCCCTTGCCGTGCAACCTCATGTGATCACCCAAACCCCTCCCACTGGCTCTGGTGCTCCAGGCCAAACCGCGCATGCACCCCCCCCTCCCCCCAAGCTCTAAGGCACCTCAAGCAACTGGTCTCAGGAGTGGAGGGGAGCACTCCTTTAGGGAGAGAGCCTTCCCTCCCAGCTCAAATAACTGGAAAGCGCCCAATGTCATGCTTAAAGTGAGGTGCCCAAGACTGGACACAATCCTCCGGGTGACGTTCGACCAGGGCTGAAGAGGGGGGAATTAGGACTTTTGCTGCCTTGGAAACAACACTCTTAATGCAGCCTAGAATTGCCTTAGCCTGTTTTGCAGCCCCACCCCTTTGCTGACTCATGCTAAGTTTGTGATCAGTCCCTAGTTCCTTTTCACACGTGCTGCTGCCAAGCCAGGTATCCCCCATCTGATACGTGTGCGCTTGGTTTTTCCTCCCTAAATTAAAAAGGGAAGGGGCCTACAACGCAGACCTGAACCTGTGTCTCTAGCGCACAGTCTCCTCACAAATCACAGGGAATACACACTCAGAACTCGGTTAGCCTGGCGGTATATAAGCCATTGTGATGGGGTCAAAAATGACACCTCACTGCTTGACCACAGCCCCAAAAGCCAGGGATGCATCAACTCTGGGAGACTAGGAGACAGACTGGCAGCTAACCAGGTGCCCAAGGGTCGCCGCTAATAACGTGTGTCTATAAAGCAATGGTCTGAAGCCACCCTGCCCTTGAATGTGCTGCAAGAAGACATCAGGCCCCAGTCGAGCAAAGTGACTAGCCACATGCTGGGGGTTGCAAACCCTTCAAGCCTCCCCTGCCGTTAAGGGGAGAGGGCAGCTGCAGGAGATGCTGGACCTGGAGTCTGGATGTTGCAGCAGAACTTACAGTCGGTGGTTCTCTTCTCCTCCACAGCGAAGACGACAGCACGGCCCAGCTTCTCGGGGTGCGGCATTGGGTAGCTGTTCTCCTTCAGCTGCTCCTCCGTCAGCACATACTCCTTCAGCCTTCGGTACAGGGCAGCCCCTAGGCACACCAAAAGCAAGGCGGATGCAATGGGGGTTTGGAGCATTCTCCAGACAGAACTACTTAGAAAACCCTCAACATCGCTGTCTCGTCTCCCTTCTGCGTTAAAATGCTACGCCTTGAGCCAACTGCCCTTAACAGTAGGATTTCCAGCCCCCCCGGACACCTAAATGATGGTACACACAGCTTGTGGGCATTAGAGCATCTGTGTTAGCAGCAAGCACAAGCAAGAGTCCTATTCCCTTCAATGGGGCTTTCATCCACGCTAACTACTAGTGCCGGTGCTAGCCCAAGCCAAGGTCACGCATCTGAGAAGTCTGTTCTGGCATTCTGAAATGGAATTCTCCCCAGTTGGACTTTGGAGCACCCTGCAAGCCAGTGGGTCTCGCACTAGAGCCCACACCATCCCCTTTCAATGCGGGCAAGCGTTTGGGAGAGGCATGAAATGGGACACATCTTCCAAGGTATGCGGGGGGGGGGGGGGGGGGGG
>QEPC01004913.1:1915938-1964634 GCA_003113815.1 Sphenodon punctatus
AAATAAATAAATAATACATTTATATAGTGCCCCACCACCACCAATGGTGCTTGCAGCTCTTCATAACTTGAAAGCAATAATGTACCATGTAAATCACTTAAAATCCATTTGAAATCGTTTAAAGGGGAAGGTAAAGGAGATAATACATTACGGGGAGCCAGCAGTGGATCCTCTGGACCAGGCAGACAGAAAACTCTTTAGGTGCTTTTTGAAAGTGATGAGGGAGGGACTGAAGGGAGCAAGTCCCACACTAAGGGGTCCACCACAGCAAAGGCCAATCACCTGCCGACTTAAGGCACCATAGTGGGCTCCCTAAACAGCGGGCGGTGTCTGGAGCACAGATCGCCAGTACAGTGAGGCTTCAGGAGCAAACTCAAATATAGCCAGGGCCTATACCATTCAGGGCCCTAAAAACTAGAAGACAGTCTTAAAGCCTTGGAATTCAATGCATGGTTTGGTGTTTAATAATCCTTTTATGCACAGGCTGCCGAGCAAAGCAAGGCCTACACGCAACTCAATGCCCCTTACCTAACATGACAACTTGCGAAAGGTTTGTTTGATCAATTACATAACGTCTGGGAAGGCTCGAGTTGTCTATGGGCAACCTCCACTCTTCCCCAGAAAAAAACAGTATGGTTCTATCCTTCACGGGCACGGTCAAGCCTCCTATCACTGACTTGCACAACCCAAGGACTAACACATGAATTCCCCCATCGAGAACAGGGGAGCAATTGGTTTACTTTCCTCTGATATCAGTGGCCCCACTTGATAAAGGCAAGGGGAAGAGAAAGGGAAGGGAGAAACCAGAAGGCTCCATGGCAGTTGGGAGCGGCCAGCATAGGGGAACAAGTACTTGATTGGCAGCGGAGAGGAGCTTTTAGGGTGAGAAACATATTTTTTAGTTTTTTTTTTAAAGTAGCTTCCTCTAGAAGCCACTTTCATCAGGGGCTCCAACTATTCCTAACTCAAGAGCTTGGCCCACATTAACAAAATACGTAACCCTTTCAATCGCCTTTACAAGGGATGTGGTGAAAGACTACACACACCTCAAGATCTCATCATTATAGGGATTTTTAGTCAATGGTTTCCTCTCCTCAATTTCATTACTATTTTCCTAGCCATAACTCCTTACCTCACACTGTCTCGTCTGTTTTGGTCTTTCAGGTATGTGGAGACTGTTGCATTCCCTTAACCCGAGCAAGACACATCCTTTCAAGGCTTTCCTCACAGGGCAATTCCTCCAGCCACCTTCGTGGGGGTTTTTGGTGTTTAATTCCCTCCAGTTTGTTGGCATCTTTTGTTAACAGAGATGCCTACAAATGATTCCATCTCCGGCCAAAGGACTGCACACCACTTCCTTTCCGGCCAAAGGACTGCACACCACTTCCTTTCAGTACTTGTGGGCAAATCATGAGGTAATCCCTCATCGATATAGCAGAACTGAATCGCAGATAAATTCCCTATAAGCCAATGAACCCAAAATGACCACATACAAAGCCCTCTGGATGAGGCTGCCTTCTGCTCCAGAAGGTATCCAAGTCCAGAGAATGGCAAGCCAGTCATACAGAGTAGTTGAAAGACACTGGCAAATGCAGACACATGAAAGGCCTCTCCTCATTTGTTTGATGTTTTTCCAGATCTCAGAGGCAGGAAAATCTAGAAATTCATCTTAGAGGCCTGGCCCCAAAGGAATGAAGACAGCAGCTAGGGTGCATCAACCAAACATGAGCATCTCTGTCTTGTGGGTGCGACACCAAAAACCATGATACTTTGGAGACCAGGAGGATGCAATTACCCTCTGGTAAAGAGTTCTAATCCCATCCTGTTGTAGTTGCGACTCCAACTCTCACAACACAGTTGCAGAAACAGACTCACCTGTCAAATCCTCGGCTCGCAAACTCCCTGACCGGTTTATCGTGAAGCTTGTCTTTGCTGCGAGTTTCCCTCCTAGCACAGCTTCGTGGGAAACTACCTTCCTGTTGCTGGCTTCTGGAGTGGGGGAGAAAAAACAGGAAAGACTGAATATTCTGCTGCTCTCTTTTCATGGTAGGATTATTATTATTTTTCTTTAACCTTGAGCTGCTTTAAACTGGAGTGCTGCACTTAGAAAGAAGCTTGGGAACAGGCAGGGAGGGAAGCAAGGACCTGCTCCTGTGTAATATTTATTTATTTTTTTATTTTATTTCATTATATTTCTATGCCACCCCCCATGCCTACGGCATCTCGGGGCGGCTTCCAACATAATATAAAACAATTTTTAAACATTAAAAAAAAATCTACATCGTCATAATTAAAACAAATTTAAAACACCCCCCACAAAAATTAACCACCCCCCACCCCCACTCCGAAGGTCTGAGCGAACAGCCAAGTCTTACAGATACGTGAAAGGCCAACAGGCCCGGGGTCTGGCATGGGGCACAAAACCCTAGGGTAAAGAAACCAGTGGGTATTTATCACATGGTATTTCTGATCAAGTGAATGCAGTAAGCTACCACTCATAAGATGTGAATGCAACAGGTGTGAGCTGAGGAAATCATGACGACCATCACCACTAATGTGTGAATGGGGTCTCCAGAGTACTAGATAGATTTATGCTCTTGCCTTTAATGTCTACCCCAATAACTGGTATTGAGTTACTTCAGGGTTGACCTGTCGGTAGCTCCTCTGCACCCACCATTGGAAGACAGTTGCCTCTTCCAGGGCCTACACTAAAGGCCGTGTTTTGTCAAACTGGTCTGCCAATTTCCAAATGGCAGACCACTTTGACAAAACACGGCCTTTGTCCGTGCCTGTCTACTGCTCTAGATGATGCCACCGTGCTGCTAAAGCAGGACAGTCCGCCTTGGGCACATCCAGCAGCAGGCCCAACAAGAGGGGGAATCGGATACAAGCGTACTGGGCCCCCAAAACTTGGGGGTTACAAAAAACTGCAAACTAGCATCTGTGTGACCGAAGGGGATTGGTCTCTCCAGATATTGGCTTGGCCAGCCAATAAGTCATAGTAGCAATATGGGGGTACCAGGGTCCCAAATTTCTCTCATTCGGTCTGTCCAGGAGGCACAGCAGTTACAAGACAGATTTTATTTCAGTCTCTTCTCCTGAGCAGCACTGCTAGCTAGCATTGGCACCAACAAGGGTAAGCAGGCATTGTGAAGAGGGGCCCCTGCAGCAGCTCCACAGATGGGAAAGGCTGCCCGTTTCTTGGAAAGTTAAGGAACATGAGAAGGGATGTGGGTAGGAATAATTAGATTCTAACGGAGATTAGACGGACTACTAAATTCGGAAACAACAATGAGCGACTTCCAATTACCCTAATATCGACTGGGTGAATGTCTCCTCAGGGTGTGATGCGGAGGTAACATTTCTAGATGCCATAAATGACTGCTTCTTGGAGCAGCTGGTCCTGGAACGTACGAGGAGCAGCAGCTACATTGGATCTAGTCCTAAGTGAAGTGCCGGAGCTGGCAGAAGGGTTAATGGTGGTGGAGCCGCTTGGCAACCGTGATCTTAATATAATCAAAGCTGACATACTTATAGGAGGGAGAATGACAACTACCCACAATAACATTTCTAACTTCAAAAAGGGGAACTATGCAAAAATGAGGAAACTAGTTAGAGGGGAAACTAAAAGGATCAGTTGCGAGGATTAAATGTTTGCAAGTGGCATGGAGACTATTTAAAAACACCATCTTGGAAGCCTTTTTAAAAAAATGTAGCAAGAGGACCAAGCGTGCGCCAGCTCGGCTAAACGGGGAGGTGAAGGAGGCTATTAGAGCTAAAAAGGCATCCTTTAAAAAATGGAAAGCTAACCCCAATGGGAAAATAGGCAAGAGCATAAGCATTGTCCGATTAGAAGCAAAACGTTACTAAGGCAGGCCAAGGAGGAATCTGAAGAGCGACTTGCTAAAGATGCAACTACCACCGATAAAAACTTTTTCAAGTCCATCCGAAGCAAGAAGCCTGCCAGAGAGTCAGCTGGGCCATTAGGGGACCAGGGTGTGAAGGAGAACGGCCACTGCAGAGAGGCTGACTGAATCCAAAGTATACGTACACAATGCTGGGCTCGAAATTAGGGGCTGCCACTTGGAATCATTGTGGACAATACGTTGAAATCCTCAGCTCAATGTTTGGCAGCAGCCAAAAAAAGCACGCAGAACATTAGGAATTATTCAGAAAGGAACCGAGAATAAAACAAGCTGTCGTTAATGCCCATCAGGAGACCCATGGCGGTTGCAACCCGCTGCCCACAGCCTCGACTAGCGAGTCCCTGCAAGTCACATCTCCATCCCGCAGCACCCTTTGGGAAGCCGCTTGCACCATTACCTAATGGTTTACAGGTGCTTTTTACTAATCATTAACTGGCAGCCATCCTAAAGGCCAGCCTCTCAGAGTTCAGCCTCTGACTAATGGCTGTGAAAATAATGAAGACAAAAGGGGGGGGGGGGGAGAGAGAAGAGGGGGAGAAGAGGAGGAAAGAGATCAGAAAATTTTCACAAGAACAGCACAAATTGATTGTTTAATGTAGCCTCTCGAGAGCCAATAATGAAATGTCTTAACCCTCCTCTTTTCTCTCTTGAAGCTTAATGCATGTAACAGATTTCTGGAGTGATGGACGAGTCTATCACTTTGAAGGCATCATGTGAAAGTTACTCCATTAGCAAGGCTTTTCATTTTAAAGAACGTGTGCTTTAAAAAAAAAACCAAAAACCCCTGGCGTGTGGCATTATCTCCATTTAGGTACAGACAGCCAACAAAGCACTGCAAGGCTTGCCTCTTGTGAGATCTATGAAAGCTTGCAAGACTGAAAGCTAAGTGAAAGGCAGCTGTGGCTCAGCGTAATATATCCGAGAAGCCTGGGAAGCGGTGGATTTTTAAAACTCCCCGAACGCTGTACGTACTGTTTGCAGGAGGGGGGGTGCTGGGCGTTAGGCTTCTTAACTTCTTTAAGGTGTTCACTGCCACGTTCAGGTAGATGCTCCGGCTGGTGCTACGGTCATAAGCCACCTTCTCTTCAGACAGAGCCTGCAAAGGATGGGAGTTTGCTTCCTTAGTGCTTTTGATTTTCACCACACAAGTCTGTCTTTTGGCAGACAGCACGGAACACCACTTTGCTCTCCGCCTGACCCTCTAAAGCAAAGCACAGATGTTTAAGGCGAGAGATACTGGCCAAGGAGCAGTTCAGGACAAAGACCTGGTCCAGGCGCAGAAAGCAGCGCCTGTCCTGACTTAGGCCCAATAAGATGGGTCTAATTAGACAAACAGGATTAAAGGTCTCTTTGACTATCAAAAATAGAAGAGCTTATAGAAAGGTTGTTAAAAAAAATATATCAAAAGAAAGGGGAAGCTGGGGCCATTTCTACGGGAGCTTCCCACAATCCCTTAAGCCCACAACCAGATCCTAAGCAGGCACCCGAGGCTGGAGACCCTTCAGACTGGAACGTGGGTTGCTAACCCTGCCAGGGGATGGACACCCTGCACAAAGATTCCCAATCCCCAACTCCAAAGCCAGGCAACCCTTTCCAGCAGGTGGTGGCTCCGGCTCAGGAACACCCCTTTGCTGGCTCAGAAAGGAGTTAGGGTTGGAGGGTCTCCCCTAGGAGAAGTGCAGACACAGAAGCGAAACCCACCGCTGGGTTCCAGCTTCTTGCCAATGCACAGCATGCAGGGCTTATCAAGGGCTCAGCATCACCGCGGGGATGCAGGGACTGCCACAAAGAGGCATCATTCAGCTTGGGGAGAGCAGGGGCGTGGGGGACTGCAAGCCGCTCCAGAGAGGAGGAAGCTGGATCCTCTAGTTCAGGACCTTCCCATTCAAGTGGCAACGCGGATCATGGAGTGAACGAACACGAACTCGACGACAGTCATTTTCAAAACGTTTTAGACCAGACTTCTATCTATTGCCCCTCAAGATACCTCGCAGTTCACAACATGCCCATTGAAATGAACGACAGCTTGGTGCCTTGCTTGCTGTGACTGCATAAAATCGATGGCTCTCTCTGCTAGAACTGCAGCCATCTGTGGAAGGGGGAAAATGGGGTGGTGGTGCAGGGAACGACTGATGCTCGGGAGAAGCCACGTAAATGCGTGTGCCAGTCATTTCCTGCTTCCTCTGCTCCCCACCACAGCGCCGACACCAGCAAGGATTGTGCTGTAGGTTCAGCCGGTTCTGCAGACCAGTGTCTGGGAATCACTGCTGTAAGTGTGGGAGCAGCCCTTACTCTGAACGTGCTTCCTTGTCAGTGGGATTGAGAGATGAGCTCTGGAGCCTGTCTTGGGAGTAAAGCTTCTCTGCGTTCTCCTCCTAGAGAACTCCACAAGCACAGGGGAAAGGGCAGGCAAAATGGAGAACGGGAATCGATGTATGATGGTTGGCCCTAAGTGGTTTCAGGATGAGGTCCTGGGTAAGTCCTGGCAAGGATGCGTCTCTCCTGAGTCGCTGGGGGTGACTGTCCTCCCTTCCCCCCGCTCCCCACTTAAGGCAGTTGACTGCCCCCATAAGTCAGGCCCGTTCCAGGGATATATGTGCAGGGGGCTCTGCAGTAAGGTCAGCTTGTATCTGGTTGGGACTGGAGAAGGAACTCAGCAGCACAGGAGATGACCAAGGTGCTGCCTGAGAAGAAGCTGGTAGGAGAAAGGATCGGGAGCAACCTAGTAAGAGGCTTTGGTTTGGACTGTATACTTGGATCTTGCCACGTCTGGACTATTGCACAGTGAATAAGCCTGCGTTTGGTGGTGGAAAGTGGCTGGAATAGTGTGGTTCATTGGGACAGCGATTCCTGTCAAACTCTACGGCCCAGGGCCACCCTACCACACAAGGATGAATGGGGCTTGGAGAGCCAGAACTGGCTTTGGCAGCAGCCAAACCACAGAACACAACCCCAAAAGCAGCAGCAAGCCCTCCCCCACACCGAACTGCCCTGTTAAAGCAAGCAGCACCAGGGGTCAAGCTGTCTAATACAGACCTTGTCGAACGCTTCTTGTGCAGAGGAGCAGAACTTGAGGCATTCGTCAATGAAGAAATTGAGGTACCTCTGACGGATGTTGGTTGGTACTTTGGAGCCAAACTCCGTGGGAATCATCGGCCTCTTTAAGCTAGCGCTCTAGAGAGGAAGGAAAGAGAATAGGAAACTGCACTGGACGTGAGAAATAAATTGCCTTCAGCCGTGTTGTTAAGCACGCATGGCCGATAAACTTCTTGAACCAGTAGCACGGCCCGGCCCTTTGGATCCAAAGCACGCTTAGGTCAGCACTTCCACCATCCCGAAAGGCGACACTTGCTTACAGCTGAGAGGGACTGGGCTTTTATGATTTCGCAGAGCAGCCAATTAGTTGAGTGTTAGACACACCATTGGCACGTCTGCATATAAAAAGCCTCTCGTGTCATAAAAACCTTAGCACTTACATTAAAAGGGGCACAGTTAGCATGGCGACAGAGCATCACTCTCCAGATTGGAGGCACGAATGCTTGAAGTCAACTATATAACCCAGGGTCTGTGCTGCCCATTTTCAAGACGCCACCAACGAAGAAGGAAAAACGGAAGGCAGACAAGACAGGAAAGGCAACTTGGCTACTTCACTGACTTTCCAGATGTGCAGTTTGGGACCACTTCTAAGCAGGGTTTGTCCTGGATCTTAAAGGGAAGTCTCTTATTTAAGACTGCCACAGAACTCTATGGAACTGAACTCCTCCTCCTCCTCTAGGGTGCTCCCTACTTTTGACATTTTGTTCTAGCGACACTATGTCTAAGGCAGAAGCTCCCAAATTGCAGACTGGGATCCCAAGTAGGGTCATATCATCGGCAAACAGGACTTTTCACATCTGCTGTTGTCTGGGATCATGGAATTGTACTTCAGTCTCAAAATGGGGTCACACCGATAAAAGTTTAGGAACTACTTTTGTAAAGTTTAGCTTCGCTGCTCAATTTGCCATTGTTCTTTTTTCGGCACTAACTACAATGTTCTTACAGAGATTTTTATCCTTCTGTTACGAAACTCCCCAGCAGCTACTTATTTATTTTAATTTATTTATTTATTTAATTTATTTACTTGATTGCAAAGGCAGCGGGCACAGCTAGCTCTTTTTGGGGAGGATGTATAAAATGCATGCGAATGTTGCCGAACATCTTTCGGCAAGGGCAGAACTGATCTGGCTGATTCGGAAGAAGTCTAAAGTTGCCTTCGAGTAAGGCCTGGAAGGTCAGAGGACAACATGAGAAAGTGGGAGCTATCTACAAGATCTAGATGATAATATATTTGTGACTGAGAAGATACAAGCCATGGAATACCATCTGGTCTCTGGGCTTCTGCAAGAAACCTGTGTTGTAGAGGACCTTGCCAAGCCACAGAGTAGTTGGGGGGTTTTTGGTCTGGGAATACTAAGTATAATGCCAAGTATTATGCAATCTCATTATAGCGTGCGAATGCAGTTATAATACGGTCAGAAGGATGGCTTCCAAATGCATCAAATGTGGTACACTTTTTCCAATTAAAAGTCACCGTGCAACTATTCAGTGCATCCAAATATGTAAGATTTAAGCTTCCGAAAGCTACCTTATAATAAGGTTACACCGTATGTGACTGCACTATTTCAGCTTTCCTGCAAAAGAACCCCTCTTACATAAGATGCAATTGTGGTCTCTTACAGAACGCCCATGCCACAAAGCTTCCCCATTTTGTTACCATTTGCCAGTCTCTGCTCAGAAAAGCACAATACAATACCGCATAGACTGGTATTTTAAGACTGAACTGCCCTGGAGAAGTTGGGAAATGGAGAAGGGAGAATGGCTGGCAATAAGGAAGCTTAGCCACAGTGACTTAGAGCTATTTGTATGAGCACATTTGGGGAGGTAAGTACCTTCTAACTCACTTCGACCTCTACTGTGTTCCCACAAACAAGCGTTATTTACCTCTTTAAACAAGTAAGGAGGGAAGTTCCTACTTCAGGGAGGTTGTTACTTTGTATGGGAGAGAGGCAGATGTTCCTCTCCCCCTCTGGGTCAAGTGTTTTACTTGACCCTTTACTCCATGAAAATGTCATTCCTTCCTGATTTTGTGTGCCAATCAAGGCAACCACCTCACTGACTCTTTACTATTCAAAGCTCCCCCTCTTGGCAGTAACATGCAAGCTTCCAAGCAGGGAGATTAGAGGCGCTATCTAACAAAGAGGCCTGCAGTTCAATCCGAGTCTGATGGAATCCAACCAGACCTTTGGACTTGTGCTGGGCATTTCCTAGGCTCGGCAGTGGATCAGCACCCTATCAGAAAGGGACAGGAAAGCTCCTTTACTCTGCTCCCTTTTAGAGACTCACAATGTCACGGGGCTCTGAAACGGGAGTTGTGATGTCAGCAAAGAGTGGGGAAGTGCCTTTGCCCCACCCCTTTCCAATGTGGGGGGTAATGTTAAATACTGACGGAGAGGAAGGTGCAGCTGATTCTCCCCAGTGAGAGAGGGGTGGAGTTAGGTGGAATGTCCCTTGGTGGCAGCAAGGGACAGAAGGATTAGTTTGTGGGACCAACTGCTGGACTGTAAAGAGTTGGAAGCAGGAGATTGTCAGTAAGGGATTTTTTGATTTTGTATAGTTGATTTATTATGTGTTGCTGCCATTTTGCGTACTGGGTCCCCTGCGTGGGAAATAACCCAGGAATGTATTTGCTGTTATGTAAGCCGCCTCGAGTCGGGTTCCGAGAGAGTGCGGGGTATAAATTAAACGCTAGGCTAGGCTATGCTTACGGGGGTGGGTCACCGTGAGAACATTCCACTCTCTGCACTGGCTGCCTACAGTTTTCCGGACTCAATTCAAGGTGTTGGTTTTGACCTATAAAGCCCTAAATGGCTTGGGCCCCGCCTACCTGCAGGGCCGCCTCACTCCCCGGGCCCTGAAGCAGCCCCTGTGGTTGGCCGGGGGCGCCTTCCTGGAGGGCGACTCTGAAGCGGGCGTTCTCAGTGGCCAACACCTAGACTGTGGAACTCCCCTCCAGCAGAGGCCTGGTTGGCTCCGGGCCACCCCTCCTTTTGACAAAGATGTAAGACTTGGCTGTTCCGCCAGGCATTTGGCGAGGGGATTGGTGGTTTTAACCTCCAATGGTTTACTGTGTTTTATGGTTTTACTGTTGTTTTTCATCTTTTTATCAATTGTAAACTGCGCTGAGCTGGACGGGGTATTACATTTTAAAAATAAAAACAAATAAAAATAAGACACACCCCTGGAGGGTTTCCTAAAAGCCAGCCCAGTAGAAAACACCTGCAAGGGAGAATGGGGGAGACACCTTACCAGGGAAGGAGGCTTTAAGCAGGAAACAGGGGGCCCTGGCTTTAGGAAAAACCAGGCCACAGGACCAGGGCTTGGGAAGGAATGGAACAGTCTAGGGTAAAGCGAGCTATTAGATAAACCCAGCTCTAAGACAGGGATGCATTTGGGCCACACTAGCTTATATGCATCCTTGGGGGAGCTTACGTTGGGGGCAAAGACAACAGCAGGAATGTTACTTGGGGCACGTGGCATTTATCAAGCACACAAGACAAAACCCCTGCCCCAAAGAGGCAAACTGGATTCAAACAGGATTCAGTTCACAATATGTCCGTTTCAACGTTAGGCTTTGGCTGACAAGATTATTTGTAGGAGGGAAACCCCTGAACTACTGTCCTCAAACTAGGGTGCATCACTTTGCTAATCTTTCCGATCAAGCGGATTCCCCTGATTAGGTTGCTAGAGCATTGCCCACCAAGGGCTAATTCACAAAACACTCCAGAGCTCCAGGAGATATGCACATGCTCCCATGGGAGAAGGTTTGTGGGCAGTTTGAAGCATTAGCAGCCCCTTCACACAATCCATGGGATTGCACTTCATGTGTTTCCCCCCTGAAACCAGAGGGTGTAATCCTCCTTCGCCAGGTGTGCAAGGCACACGTAAGCGATGCGGGACTTAAAAGGGTGCCAAGTCCTCATTAGCAGCATCACTGCCTATTTCTCACTCATTTTCACATAGTGTCACCTGCCTCAGAGCCCTGCACAGCCCCTCAGCATGGTCAGCACTTGTGTGGCCTGACCGCTCAGAATTACACCCCAGATAGGTTCATACCAGGCTCCCACATTACAGCCAAGGGCCCCGTCGCAGTGCAAGGCTCAGCATGCTGGCAGTTCAATTTTACCTGTAGAGAAGGAACGTGTGCCATCCTTCTTGGTGCAGAAGTGGTAGTCGTCTTAGATGCCATCCCAGCTAGCGTACGTGCCTTGAGGGTAGCAGCAGAGGCTTCAAAGCCATTGGAAGACTTAACACTGCCAACAGGAGTGGGTTTCTTAATGCTGACAGGGGCTAAAAAGGGCACACAAAAAAAGGACACTCTTCAGACAAAACCCCAACTCATTCTAAATTCTCAGAGCGTCATGCCCAAGCACGCAGAGCTAAAGGACAGCACGGCAAACCGGAATTCAGGGCCGGAGGCAGGATGGATTCGTTGTTTGGCATAGCAAT
This sequence comes from Sphenodon punctatus, assembly GCA_003113815.1. Lineage (NCBI taxonomy): Eukaryota > Metazoa > Chordata > Lepidosauria > Sphenodontia > Sphenodontidae > Sphenodon > Sphenodon punctatus. The sequence continues at coordinate 1,927,410 of QEPC01004913.1, forward strand.
AGAGAAAGCACTCTGAGGATTTGTGGAGCTAAATGAGGTTTTAAACTTGCATGTCAAACAATGGCACTAATTTCCAAGTGCAGGTAGCACACGCTTCTCAAAGGGTCAGACCTGCAGACATCTTGGCTCCTAAGAGTTTCTATGTTCTCACTCCCATTCCTTTTGATCAGCCTGATCCTTGTGCCTTCTACATCCCTTCATGTAATAAAGGCGTAATAAATCCTTAATTGGATTTAGGGACCGGAGAATGCGACAATAAAATGGTGCAGACAGACACGGGGACCAAAAGATCCCGGTGACCCAGAATTAAAAGGCTCTTAGGTAACCAAGAGTTACCTTCTCCAAAGAGCACTTGACTTGCCTGTAGGGCTAGAACTCCTCCCTTCTTGAAACTACTCCTTTGGCAGCACTGGCAAGATGGAAGAGGCTAAATCATATCAGGGGTGCACAGACTGTGGCTCGGGGACCACCTGCAGCTCTCAGGCAACTCACGTGTGGCTCTTGGCCAGAGCTGGTGCTGGGTCCCACGCTGCCTTAGTGGGTCTTACTTCTTTGCACCCGAGTCTCAGCAGCTAAATCGCAGCTGCTCCTCAATCTCAGCAGCCAGGGCCGCAGAGCACCGGCTCTGCCAGACAATTGTGAAGCAGGAGAGTGAGGAGGGAAGAGGCTCCGCCTCGGAGGAGGGCTGCTTCAAAGGAGCTGCACGCGCACACATCTCGTGGCTCATAGCGCACAGCTCTCCGAGTTAGAAACTTGGCCAATCCCTGCTATAGATCCTTCCATAGAGTTGTTAACAGAGAGATAAAAAGGAAAGCACTCCAACTTAGCAAAGCCAGATGTGCAGAGCACGGGAAAGGAGAGAGAATACTCTGGCATCTTCACCAGCAGAACCTAGAGCAGGAACTCGAGTCCTGCAGACTGAACCCACCATTATTGGGCTTGGTTCTGAAGCCTCCCTGGCACGAGCCCCTCGGACTCAGGGCTGGGCTCCCCACGGGCAGGAGGCCTCGCCCCTATGAAGCACCAGGTCACGGTGCTCCATGTGGGCAGAGCTACATGGGAAGAGGGGTGGCAGATACAAGCCCATCTTTTCCCTGACGTATTCCCCACCTCCAGAGCACAATGGCATCAGAGCGCTCTGTGGGGGCAGGGATACATCAGAAAAGGGGTGTGGCTAAGGCGTGGTCCTGATCCATGCGACATCCCAGCACTTCCACAGGAGGCAGGGTTTGGGTTGGCTCTAATGCAGGCGGCTCGGGCCGAATTCTTCAGCTCAAGCACGGCTCCGACAGGAGCTCTTCCTCAACGAGAGAGTGAGAAACATTTTCTATCTGCTTAAAATAAAAAAAAAGTCAGCTACAGATGACAATAGGAAGCTGAAATCCACTGCTGGAATTCCAGCCATGCCACAGCTGAGTCCTAATAGTATCCTCCAATTAACCTTCCTCTCCTAAAGGCGGCCCAAGCACAAAGCGTTTTCTGATGAACCTCAAAGAAGCCCCTCCAATAAAAACAACAACAACAAAAAAAAGCCATCCATTCATCTGCCGGTCCTCAATCTATAATCCACCAGAATGGGGTTTGCCTTTCATGTTACAGACAGGAGCTGCAGCCTGATGTACTGAGACGCTGCAGAGTCATTTATCATGAGAGAGAACAGCAGAAGTCAGACCTGCAGACTTCCAACTGGCCCATTTATTTGTCAAATGCCAAATATTAGATACAAGACAGGATAAAGACCCGAGATGTAAGACACCAGCGTTTATAGAGTTGGAAGATAAATTTTGTTAAACTTTGTCAGGATAAAGACTTTCTCTGGCTTTGGCTTTCATGAGGTAGCATTTCTGATGTAACCACTTACAACCTGACTTTGCCTGGAGTGATTGATTGTCTCTAATATGCAGAATTGCTGATAGAAGTAATTTGAAAGCCCGGCACTTCCCAAAAAATACGGCTTATTGACTGTAAAGGTTAAGAGCTTCAATGTTTTATTTCTCTAAACGACACTAATTAGGGGAGAATCAAGGAATAGGGTGATTAGTGATCTATGGAAGGAAAGCTCTTTCATAATTTTGATCTGCATATTTTCTTAATTTTAGGACTTCATTCCAACAACTCACAGGGAATTACTTAACGATCAGGAGACGTGCTCCATCAAGGCTGACAAGCTGCAAACAGTAATGTCGTCTGGGAGGGCAAAGACAGGACTTTCCGCGATGATGAAAACGTCGGAGGTGTCATCTGACTAAGTATATTTCCAGGTATCCCACGGACTAATCCTGTGTCACAAGGACAAGGAACTGGCTGGCTATTTGCAAAGCCTCCCCTTCCCTCAAGCCAAACCCTGACTGGAGTTGTGGATCTGTATTCCAGTTTATGTATCTCCTACTTTGCCATCGGGGTGCGCGGTGGCAGGGGGGCCGAGAGGGCCGCAGATAATCTTAAAATGGAGAATGGTGCTTGCAGAGCTGAGAATGGAGCTGAAAAAAATAAGCAGTTTCCTACCTGCAAATATTACATTTTCAGACAGCCTGATGAATATCCAAATAGTTATTTGCCATGGAAGCAATATTCGCATATCCGATTATTCAGTTATTCCAGTCGGGTCATTTTGGCATTACTACCGCCATACGCACCGAACTGGCACACAACAGCGCTAACCCTGCAGAATCAAAGCAGCCCAAAATACCAAAGTTTCTGCATGGAAATAACCAAAATGGGTATTTGTATCCAGAAACAAAGCAGGAACTAATTCGCAATAGATATCCACTTTATCAGACCTGATCTGAAGTGGGTGAAATTGCCAGGAATATACGGCACAGATATTCATTTCAGTTCTAGTTTATTTATTTCAATGTATAGCCAGCTCTTCTGTGAAACCCCAGGGCTGGTAAAAAAAGCTTGCATAAAACCCCCCCACAAAATAAAACCAATTTAAAACCCAAGCTGTATGTAAAAATCTTAAAAACAACTCCCCAAGTCTATCCCCACCGGCCAAAAGCCATGCCAAGTAAAAAGGTCTTACACTATGTAAGGAAACATTGAAAATTTCCCCACCCTCCCAAGAAAAGCTATTTTATCATTTCACCCTCCCTCCCCCCATATTTAGTCTAGTTTCCTGGGGAAGAGGGTTATGCAACCACCCTGTCCATGCAGGCTTCTCTCATTCCCTCTGTTTAACTTTCCATCCCACTGGTCAATCTAACCCAACAGTAAGTAGGGACCCAAAGTTTCATAACAAAGGTGCTTGGAAGGGAATGTAACCCTTTTTCTAGCTGTTGGCAAAACATTCCCCACCTCCCACACTTAGGAAATCGGGCTTGATTAGAAACCTAGCTGGAAGGAACCGCCTGGGTAATCTCGTCGCGCCCCCCCACCATAAAACAGGACCCACTGTGCTGACACCATCCCAGGAGATGTCTAACTTATTTTTAAAGGCCACCACCACCTCCCTCGACAAATCATTCCACTGCCCAACTGTCCCAAGAGTTAAAAATGTTTTCCTAATATCCAGCCTAAATCAGGGGCAAGGAACCTCTCTTTCGCCTCCCGGGGGCTACTCTGTACAAGCTCTGAGGGCCACACACAGATGTTGGGGGGTTAAGGGTGCTTCTGAGGTACGCCCAGGGTTGGGGAAGGAAGACACGGTTCCAGAGAACGGATCTCTGACTGGCGTATATCCCTCCCCTATGCTCTGCTCCTTTCCTCTGCACTCACCTTTTTCAATACTTGGGGGTAGGGACTGGATCCAGGGCCAGATCCAGGACCCGGTCAGGGGCCAAATAGAAACCAGACAGGAGATACATTTGACTCCCAGGCCTGGGGTCCCCCACCCCTGGTCTAAATCATTGTTCCTTTAATTTAAGCCCATTGCCTCTAAGTCTGTGCTCAATGGCCTGCTGCTTGCCTCACAGAGGTAATTGAACGGTGTTACACCAAAGCATTTGCCTCAAAGGAAGTATTTTATGGTTGGAGAAAGGGACATTAAGAGTAGGGGGGGAGACCATACACAGTCTAGTGACTGGACAAAGATATGAGGGACCAGCTTTTAAGAAAAACCCTGTTGTCTGATTCCAGAAGTCTCTTGATTATATAGCAAGGTGGGGAAGCTCTTCGCTCCCAGGGGTCACTTTGAAACCTCCAAGGCGCGGCATAGAAGCATGGATCCATCTTCTATCCTTGTGTGCGTGTCTTCATCGCTGGTTCGGATCTCAGTTTGTCAGTGCCTGAGGGTAGGAACTGGATCCAAGGGCCACATAAAAGCCAGTTGCGGGCCACTTTTGGCCCCTGGGGCTAAAGGTTTCTGACCCCTGATATAGCCCCTCCCCAATATCTTCACTATGAATGGTCAATATCAGCGATTATGCCATAAAGGCGAGGAATTGCATGCACTAAGATTTACAACTTTCCTTCATGCTAACATCACTTTTAATTGCCCATTTTGTGCTACACTAAACGAAATGGCTTTGTTAATCTATTACCAGACAGTAAAAGGGAGGTCAAGGAAGCTTCCGTCAGAGACTGTGCATTGGCACGAATCCAAGATAGTTGGTCAAACATAGTACAGGACTCAACAATGGCTACGAACATATCAATGAGAGAAACGGGGGGGCTGCTTAATGTTGCTACGTAGCTCCGCATCTGAAAGTGGGGATCGTCCCCCAGATGCTCAAGACGTCAATCAAAAAGAAGCAGAGAGAAAGTCGTTAAAGCGCGGGAAACATGCAAGGACAAATATAAACAAGAATTGCCACACTGATTCTGATCAATGGCCCATCAATCCCAGTAGTCCGATTCGAAGAGTGGCCTTCACCAGATGCTTTAGAGGGAGTGTAGATATGGGAGGAGTCAGCTGTCATTCTTTCACAGCTCCTGGCAACCAAGAGGTTCACTCCCCCAAACACCCTGACTAACAGTCACTGACCGATGCATCTTCCATAGATTTATCCAATTCCCCTCCTCCCCCCTTTTAAAAAAACCAAGTTATATTATTGGCCTCTGGCAATGAGTTCCACAAGCTAATTGTGCATTGGGGGGGGCTGGGGGGGGGGGTACTTCCTCTTTCATTAAATCTGCTGCCTCCTAATTTCACTGGGTCTCCCCTAGTTCCAACATTATATTGAGAACCCATGGAACCTTGCAAGCACGATCAAATGGGGGTTCAGACCCATATGCTTTTGCAAAGGATGGTGCTCGTTTCAGTAGGCAAGCCAGCAAGAGGTTTCAGACTGGGGTGGGGGCGAGGGGTGTTCCAATAATCCCTGGCTGCTTGTCCAACATAGGAAAAGTCAAATCTTGGCTAATGCAGGCTCAAGTGGAAAAGCAAGTTAACGCCGGGCGGGAGGGGATGAATGACCCGGTTCTGATGTACCTTTGATTTCTTCTCTAGTAAAAAAAGAAAGATGTGTCCTTTGAAATAAAACCAACTGAACACAGACAGAGCTGGGTGCTTACTTGGCTTTGCTGCCGTGGAAAGGGCTGCGTTTGGCACGTGGGCAATCCGTTTCTTTTCTCCTGGCAAAGCAAGAGAACACTTTTGAGCCGCTACAGCTAGCTTGGCGGCCTGTTGCTGGGCCAGCTGAATCCTCCGATAACAGACCTCCTGGGCAGTCGGTGGGCGGTACGGCCGGATTACTGGCTTGGCCGGGACATCGACCTGGAGAGGCAACAAAATATTCTAAAGCCCTGTTCGCCAGCCCGCACCTTTGACCATCCCGGGTTGCCCCTAACTTATTTTGTTTAGACTTTAAAAGGTTTCCAGGCATCTTCTGCTGAGACTGTAATGCGCGCAGGGGTCAATCTTCCTCTGGAAACCCCCCCCCCCCATTTCTTGCGAATAAAAATAAATAATCTTTAAAAAAACCCATTTTTTCCCCCCACACAATTAGAATTTCAAGGTCAGTTTGCCCATTCTGAAAAACCTCCTGGGATACCCATGATCTGTGCAAGAGTTCTGGCCTGGGTTGCAAGGCTCGAGGGGTGACAGGTGACTGTGCTTCCCAGGTGAGCGATGGGGGCATGAATGGGAGGGTATTGGGGTTAGCCATGGCTCTGGGAGACAGCGAGTTCTGGGTTTAGGGAGGAGACTTCTCCAGGCAAGAGATGGTGGCATGGGAGTAGGTGGGATGGGATAGGATGGTTGGGTATGGGGAGGAGATTGGCCTGGTGAGAACTGGAGGGAGCAAATGGGAGGGAGTGGGCCGAGGTTTGGGGACTATATATAATGTTTCATTCACGGTTGTTTAAATCGGTTTCAGTGTTGTGAGCTGCCCCGAGTCTGCTGGATATAAAACTGATATTAGGAGAGCTGAAGTATTTTTGAAAGCACACCGAACCATTTTAAGGAATACTGATGCAGAGAAAAGTTATGTGTGTTCCGAGCGCAGGGATTTAGCGCGTACGAAAGGTGCAGATGTTGAAAGCCACAAAGAAAAACCCTCTAAGCAACAAAGCTATGAACGCAAGCAGCACATGCTTCCCTGGCGATACCGCTTGGCCTGAAGGAATCCCTCGACCTGCAGGGGGGCAAGGAAACACAGGCTCTACGTACAGCCAGATATTGGCCTGGATACCAAGGCTACCTAACAGGGAGGAAAATCAGCACCTACTGTGTTGATAAGTTTGTGGGGGAACTAAGCAGTCATTTGGGGTGACCCTACAGTGCCAACAACCTGCATTTCAATAGCTCTTTACACCATCAGTAGGCCCTAGAGCAAGGGTGGGGGATCTTTTCCCGCCCAGGGACCACTCTGAAAATTAGGACAAGCTCCAAGAGCCACGTAGAGGTTGGGGGCAGAGGGTGCTTAAAGGGTGTGCTCAGGAAGAGGAGGGTCCAGATCATGGGTCCGTGGTCCGTCTTTGTGTACATGCCCACCTCTTTGCTCCCTTCTTCTAAGCTCAGTCTTTTTGTGCTTGTGGATAGGAACTGGGTCCGGCAGCCAGATCTACTGAAAGGGGCCAAATAAAAACTAAATCATGGGCCGCATTTGGTCCCCAGGCCTGAGGGTGCCCCATCCCTGCCCTCGAACCATGCATTCCACCCCAATGACTGCTAAAATAACCCCTCCTCCTCCTCCTCCACACTTGTTTTAGTTCTGGAAATGTACACATTCTATCCCTTGCCGCTGACAGTACGATTTGGGACGCATCTGCCGATATTACTAACCTAACACTTCACGCACAGGCTTACGTGCCAACGTTCTCAATATGCTCAGTTCTGGCGGCCTGCTGAGCAACTCAAGGCTGCTGTGTTTGCCTACAAACAGGGCTGCACCATGGCTACCTCATGCCTTTGCAAAGTGTTTGGGGATTGAGTGGCGCCCTGCCACTGTCAAGGAAACCAATTTCAATATGCTTAAATGCAAAAAAAGTACACATTTCCAATAAATATTTGAGTTACTGAATTTCCAACCCATTTACCCCAATCCCTTATCTCCTTAGTTTATCACAAGAGGCTTCAATAGCCCAACCAGCTGAAGACAGAGTTAACTCTATGGGGCCACTATGGCGACGGCGTTCTTGGTGGCCGCACCCAGGCTGTGGAACTCCCTCCTGGCAGAAGTTCGCTTGGCCCCAGATCTCCCTTCCTTCCGCCATGTGTGTAAGACCTGGCTGTTCCACCTGGCTTTTGGCGACGGAGATGGGGTGTAGGGTGGGGGGTCCTGGTTTTTGTTTGCTTTCTCTTTTAATGTGCCACCTGATTTTGTGTGGTTTATATGTTTTTATTATGTAAGCCACTGCCTGGAGCAGATGAGGCAGGGAAAATTCTTCAATAAATAAATAAATAAATGTTCAACTGCCCTGCACTAACCACAGAACTTGACTAGTACAAAGACCCCTGCCCTGGAATGGTTGGAAAGAGAGAACACACTCCTTTTGTCTACACAAATCAAATCAGGGCTTAAATTTCCCACGCTCCTTCCAACAGCTTCAAGGGTGTGTGTGTTATTAAAATCCCATTTTAAATAGGATTTAAAATCTAAAGTAAAAAGAACTAGGGAAATGAAGACATGTTGGGGGAGATCTTCAAACACATAAATAGTATTTCAGCTGTATAGATTTTCAAACAGACAACAAACCGGTGTCATTAGGGCCAAATGTGACTGTTTTGGGAGTCACTAAGTATAAGATACAGTCAAATTAAGGGGGGGGGGGGGATTTCATGTCAAATATGTAGTGTTTCATGCGGTTAAAAAATGAAATATTTGGCCAAAGCTTTCAGAACTTGCAATTTTGATGTCTCATATTAGACACAATCACAGGAGTCAAATAATGGATGCTTAGGACACTCCTGAAATGTACACCTCCCCATTTAAGGCATGTCTTGCTGGACACATGAAATCACTAGTGACTTCTCAACTTCATGACTGTATCCCTGTCTCGCCCCGTGTTCCCCTCCCCGAGGTCTTCTTGATGGTGGTACGGTGCCAGCTACACATTGCTGGTGCTAAATAACCACCACCACCACCAAATCCAAACGCCATGGTGGTTTTTATTTTTCCCTGTCCAGTTCCTGGATCTGGCCCTCTGATCCAGTTCCTAACCTCAAGCACTAAGAGTGGGAGTTCAGGGGAAAAGAGAAGGGCGATGACGGGCACGATGCATTTGAAGAGAGACGGTGGATCTATGGTCGGGATCCTTATCCAGCTTTAGAAAGCTCCGTAGGCACCTCCCACCCCAACTCCTAATCCTTCCTGCTCATAGAGCTTGGACTAATTTTCAAAGTGTCCCAAGGGAAGGAGAGGTTCCCCGCCCCCAACTGTCCAGGAGAGACTGGGAATAGGAGAAAATCTTCAGGTAAAAACCAAGGGCTCCTGAACTGTGGGTTGTGTTCCCAAGTGGGGTTGGGTCTGCAGCCGAGGTCACGATCTCTAGCAACGCTTTGTTCAGAGACGACAGCAGGGGCCACTTTGGTGTTATGAAATGTGTTTCTTAACCCGTGGTTTGGAGCCTGAAGTACAATGGCTCTCCCTGCTCTCCTTTCCACCCTGGCTCTTCCCCGCTGAAAGGGAGATGGAGACAGCAGCCTCTTTCCCGTTGTCCACCGCCACCAAGGGTACGGCTGCGCTGAACGCACCGCCTGCCCGCTTCTGTGTTTATACTGCTTGGCCCATCGGGGCTGCCTGTGTGCGCATTGGGGTGCTGCTTCTCTAAGCAGAGGGTTAGGTTATGTTTGGGGAAGAGGCAGCTTCCTGTTGGTTGAACGTTTAAGGGGCTGGGAAGAGTGGAGGAAGGTTTTTTGGGGGGTGAGATAGACAGTCAGCTCAGGGAGCAGCGCATTGGATCTTGTTGGGAGCGGAGCTTGGGGGCTGCGTGCATTTATGGGTAATATCTATTGCAACTGCATGCCAGGAAGAAAATCTGTGTGAATAAAATATGCATAACGATGCAACTCGAGAATTTCTGTAGATGCTGCTTATAGTGAATCTGCAGCGTTGGGCTTCCTTGGCTATTTTTTTGTGCAGTGAACACTGGTCCCTGCCGACTGGTATCCAAAATACTATGCACATCACTGTTGTGCTTATACGCGAATGTTTTTAAAAAGGGGATCACATGAGCAAAATGTTTAGGGACCCACCAATGTATAAAGATTTCAGACAAAACGTGTTATACTCAACAGCCTTCCACTGCAACTGTTCAATCCAGAATGCATGCACTCCTGCCTGAAACATTTTCTCCCCCATGACGCAGAAAAAAAAACCTTCTTTAGCACACTCCCCAAATCTGTAACTGCTATAAACAATTCCCACTTACATTTCCCTGCTTCATAAGACGAGAGATCCTCCTTTTTTGGCCAGGGAAGAGGGTTGTTAAATTGTCCTCCGTCTTTTCCTCGCTTCCTTCCTCCTTGGGTGGCTAGAAAACAAAAGCAAGCTTCCAAACCTGAATGCAGGGAAGTTTCTGCTCCGTGGGGATGTTTGGATAGCCCCCCTCTGGGATAATGGAACCGCAAAGGGAAAGCGTTTCCCAACAGCAGGTGAGTACAAACTGCTACCAGCTGCTAAACTAATGAAAGAAAAAGCTAGCTCTGAAAATAAGAGGCACCAGGGAAGGAGATGAATAGCAGGATTACTCCCACCCAAGCAGGCTTTTCACAGACTTCACAATAGGAAGGCCTTGCATAATACACCGAGATGCTCTGGCATAATCTGACATTTGACTATAGACGACAGACTGGACTGACATTAAAAAGTCTGAATGCAGTAGCAGGACAGTTCTCCTGCCAACCTCACACCCCTCGTGTTTAGGATGTTTTTAAAACCAGAAGTTTAAAATTCTTGCTGAGTTAAGCTTTTGCTCTCACGGCAATCTCTCCCAGGGGAGGCTTTGGAGAACTGCGGGACATCGAGCCATGCGGTCACTATTTCTGCAGTTAAAGAATGAACCCCCCCAGCTATGCACAAGGCGGATTCTATAGAGGGGTGGCATACCCAGAGAGGCTGTGTTTCCACGACCAGACAGACAGTTTTTGTAATAGAGCGCATTTAAGAAAACTCTTCTTTCCAGACACCTTTTGACTTCCAGCTCGAGACTTGCTTGGGACAGAAATTTGGACCCCTAGTCTGCTTTCATTGGACCTTACTCAATCTCACCTCCAATGCAGCTGGGCTTTTTTGAACCTGTATCTGGGTAGCCCCATCTCCCCAGGGAACACAGCGACAACATTTTGCTCCATAACGGCCAGGGACGGTCCTAAAAGGGGCAAGGCTAAGGCATTCCATTGTCCTTTTCCAATGTGGTCACGGCTCCTATGGAGCGCCATCTCATCACAATGATCCACAAAGGGCTAGGAGACAGGGGGCAGGACTAAGGTGTCCCCAAGGCCCTTTCCAATGTAGCCTAGACACAAGGAGCTTGGAAGAGAGAATGCACTTGAATCGCCCCGGCACCCAACAGGAATAGCTGGGTGCTGTTGGGGCCCTAAGTCTCTACTTAAGGTTTATTCTCAGCACAAAATACAACTAAATTCTATTTAGTCATATTTGAGTTACGCCAATGTACAAAAAAGTTTTAGCATCAGCATTATCATTGATATAGAGTGACAGCAACGTACCTGACACTGTACAATCATTAATGCAAGCCAGGCTTGTAATTGTAATGCGGGGCTTACAATCTAGGAGAGACAAGGGAGGACACACACACACACACACACGTTCCCACAGTTGAGAAGTTACAGGAGAGAAGGGTGAGCTTCAGTCAGTGGTCTGGGGGATGAGGAATGAGGAAAAGCCTGAAGGGAGGGAGCAGACTGAATATGTTCGGGGGGTGGGGGGTGTTCCAGGCATAGGGGGCACAGGGGCGAAGACACGCTGGGTAGTAGGGAGACTTGAGGCAGGCAAGGGTGCCGGAAGAAGAGGAACCAAGTTTCACATGCAGACTTTTACAAGGAACATTTGTGCCCAAATCATTCTGATTGAATGTCCAAACCAGCCAATGAACGGAGTCCTCGTTAAAGCTAAATTTAGAGGTAAAGTCTGTAAGCTGGATTTTTAAAGAGCAGGGTCCCAGCTTAGTCCCCTAACCAAGAGCTGTGCTTATGCACCGACCTGGCAGCTGCCACTGGGACATCTACGGTTAGATTTTGAAAGAAGAGCTCTGGTTAGCTGCCTCACAAGCAGTTGAACGTTTCTGGAACCTGGGCCACTTATCTAAGCTGTCTAAAGTAAGAGCTGCAGGGGACGACCACTTGAAAACCTTGTCTTCCAAGCATTCAAATATTTAATACCACCCATAAGTTAAGTGCCCCCCAAATTAGTTTACTAGGAATCATGGAGTGTAACAGCATCTTACTTGATAAACTGTTTTGTCTCCCAAGCTTCTCATCTCCCAACTAAGCCTGCTTAGCTCCTGCTTACTTTCCTGCGCTCCAATGTCCACCATCTCCAGTGCTCTACGGTGAACTTTCAACAGGTTCCCCCGCCCCGCCCCATCTCCTCAAAGCTTCTCCGTAACTTCTAGCAGGCTTAGAAAGGCTTGCTCTGAGTGAAGCGTGATACTAGGGGTGGGACTTGGGCAAAATTTCAGTTCTCGGTTTTTATTGATATCGGATCTCTGTCTACTGGTTCTCCTATTGATTGTCAGTTTTCTCGGTATCCAATTTTAACACTGACGTTTTTCCCACTGAATGGGGGAAACCGCAATGTTAAAAATACGATACTGAGAAAAAATAAAGGTATCTGATTAATCCGATATAGCCATGATCTGGTACTTTCAGTTCTTGGCAAAACCAAAAGCCCCATCCCTACATGGTACCAACCCATCCTCAAAAGCACTTGCTCATCTCGGCTTCATACAGCGAGGAGCAGAGGTGGATAGGCGTTGAGGCCAGGAGTACTTAAGGGGCACGGCTCCATCTCCTTTCCTTGAGCGTTACTAGTGCGTGTCCTTCTCTCTGCTCCCTTTCCCTGAGCTCACTCTCTCAGGGTTTGAGGGTAGGGATTGGATCCACAGACCAGATCCAAGAATTGAAAAGGAGTCAAAGAAAACCATGGGTCACAAGTTCCCAACCTTGATGTACAGCCTTATTCCCACAGTGCAACCAACACAATAGGGCTATATTTAATGCTTTTGTGTCGCTTGGGCAAGGAAGGGCAGATTAGCCTTTTTTCTTTTCTTTGACTTTTAACCAAAAAAAGAAAACCAGACATCACTTTTTCTAAACTTTCTCAAGCTTTGGGCCTGGTCTCCAGAAATACCTTCTGTGGGGACAAATGAAGTCATGCCGACATGGGGAAATAACCACGCCATGCATGAAGTTGTATGTTCATTTATAGCAAGTCTCTTAGCTCAAGGTTCATTCTTGCAGCTCAATCGATTCCGAGGTCGGAAGATGGAAGAGACTCGTTCAGCTCCTCCTTCTTCTCCTTTGCCCCAGAGGCCACAAAAGGATTACTCCCTGCAGCATTTTTTCCTAGTTCCTTATCCAATTTCAAGCTCTTATTCATGGGGCATATCAATTAAAATATTTCCATGGACAGGGCATTTCCTGCATAGATCAGAGGCGATGAGTGTGATTTGGCCCAGGGGCCAAATGTGGCCCCTTTCCAGTCCCTGGATCCAATTCCTACCCCCAGACACTGATGGGCTGAACTCAGGGTAAGGGAGCAAAGATGAGGGCACACACACATGGACAGAGAACAGATCCCTAGCACAGATCCATGATGTGGACCCTCCTCTACCTGAGCGCACATCCCTTCTATGCGGCCCTCAGAGCTTGTACTAATTTTCAAAGTGGCCCCTAGGAAGGAAAAGGTCCCCCCCCTCTGGGGATAGCTTGTATTCCTCTCTTACGCAACCAACCTCTACCCTTGGAAACTTCTTTCTTTTGCATAGCTCCCAACGTGCATTAACTTGGTTATGTATCGATTCTTGGGGTTTTTTTTTTTAACACCATCCTCAATGGTTTTTAACCTCGTTGTTTGAAACAACAATACCTTAATGGCTTCCTCACAAATGATTCACTTTCATCATACACACACCGGTTTAGGCATTTTCTAAACCCATAACTTGTTGGAAGCCTGAGAAAGGACCCGGTGTGGTCTGAAAGCTTGCACATTCTTACCAAGAGTAGTTGGTCCAATTAATGAAATCGCCTGAATTACTTTCACACATACACACACACACACACACACACACACACACAGGGTTTTATTTATTGCCTAGCTTTGGACAAATGATTGACCAGCTCAGAACTCAGAATGCACATGATTACCTGCTTGCCTAACCTCCCCTTGTCTTCCGTTTTCACATCTGTGGATTCATTAAAAATCCTGAGGCACTCTTCCATGGGGTCAGACTCATCATCCAAGTCTTTCTCCAGGACAGAATAATCAACATCATCATCATCAGAGGAGGAGGAAGGGGGGGGAGCCTTGGACAGCCGGGAACGCTTAACACTCTTTGTCCCTTCATTATCGCTCTGGAAACCAGAGCAGCCATCTCCATCGGAGTCTGAGCTCACATCAGGAAATGCAGTTGGCAAAGGTCGTACTTCATTCTCCTCATCCCCACTCTCATCACCAAAGAGGTCAACATGGCTTAGCGTCCGCTGTTTTGGTTTGCATTTGCCCTTGGAGTTCCCCTCTTCCACAGACCTTGATTTTTTCATTTTTGGCCTCTCGGGCACAGGCATCTTGTCCCCTTTGCCTTTGTTTTTGCTACCAGACGTCTGTTTGCCATTTCTCAAGTCAGCTGTCTTTAACTTTGAGTTTCTCTTGTCACCTCTTGGCTTCTCCATTCCAGATCCCTTGCCAAGACCCTCCTGCTTGCTTTTCCCAGAGCTAACAGACTTGGAATTCTCTCTCTTATCTGCACCTGATTTTTCCAATTTTTGTTTTTCAGGCTTCTTCAAGCTCCCCTCTGTTTTGATTTTGACACTTTTCTCTTTACCATTTTTCTCTCCATTTTTAATTTTTCCTTTTTCTTTCTTGGCTAGTTTCTCTCTCTCCCCATTTTTACTTTTCTCCTTCTTACTCGCATTTTTATGACTAGAACACTTGTTGCCATCTGTTCTTTTGTTTTTTACTTTGTCTTTCAAAGCCTCCCTGCTGCTTTTGTCGTCTCTCTCTTTTTCATTCTTGCTGGAGGATGCCTTGGCCGCCACTCCTGCATCCTTCTCGGGCGAGTCTTCGACGAGATTTTTTCGCACATTTTCAATATCCTCCACGTCGTACTGCACTGCTGTTTCTTTCATCCGCCGGGAATGGGTGTCCGCCAATTTGGTGCAATTCTCTTTGGCGGTCAATTCATCACTTGATTTGATTTCAGAACTGTCCTTTGATTTTAAACAGCTAGCCGAACTTGGCTGACGTTCCAAATCACGATCGTCTTCCGAGTCCGAGAACCTGGCATAGGTGGTTTCATAGTCATTGGTTACACTGCAATGCTTCTTGGACGCAGGAGAATAAGAGTCTCCATGCCCAGACCCCCGTTTTCTTTTGGTCCCCTTCTGCTCCTTTGTTCTGGCTTTGCTCAAAAGCCTTGCTGAATAATTTGAAAGAGGGTCATATTCTAAGTCTGTAGAAGGCTTGGACTTGTCAATCACATACTTATTGTTAGTAAGAGCACTGGTGTATTTTTTAGACTGAGCTATGGCCTTAGGAACATATTCCAGTGAGTTTCCTTTGGATTTTACATCATCAAAACTATCCAAGATGTATTTATTTGAACTAGCAGCAGCCAAAGGGGTAGGGTTATAGTCCGCATTATTATTCAAGTTATAGTTCCCTGGGTTATATTCAAAAGTAGTAAAGGAGTCCACTTTTGTCACAGCGGCTAACACTGCTGTTTTGGAAATAAGCGAAGAGGCCTCGGATGTGCTGTACTCTTTTGTTGTCTCCAAGAGTTCTTCATACTTCTTCTGCTCTCTCTCGACTTCGTTTTGGGCAGCCTCAATGGCCTTGTTGACCAACTCCAGCTCCAGGATGCTGGGGGCTGACTCTGTAATGGCATCCAACGCACCGTTCTTCTTATGTGCCGAAGGACTGGGAAGCTCTGGGTTGTAGGGGTCATAACCAAGCTCTAATGAGGGGGGCGGAAAAGATGCATTTTAGAACATTTTTCAATAAAAAGAAAATGTATATATTTATTTTTAATTTAATTATTTTGCTTTATATCCCACCCTTCCCGAAAAGCTTTTTGGGCACTCAGAACTGAACACAGTACTCCAATTGAGGACTAATCAGAGCTGAGCATTTCAAACACTGGCAACTAGCTCAGAATACGCATCTCATCTCGCATTCAGAATGTAGCGGCTTGTAGCACTTCTCCATTCCGTTTGGATAATGCCTTCACTTTTTCTTTTTTTAAGATGTTTGCACATGCAAAATTATGTTTAAAAATTAAGAGATGGTCACTTAGGGTGTAATCCTCTAGCAGGACTGGATGCACACTAGCAACGACTACAGGCACAAGTCCCAGTGAAGTGAATCGGACTTGTGCCCGCACTAACTACTAGCACAAAAACGAACCCACTAAAGTGTCCTGTTGGGCCTACTGAATTCCTTTAACTCAATGAAGGAGGCAAAGCTTTTTCCCTTCAGCGGGCTACTTCGAAAATTAATATAAGCTCGTCAGGCCAGAAAGGAATTGGGGTAGAGGTGTTTAAGGGGTGTCCTCAAGAAGGAGGAAGAGATCATGATCTATGCCACGGATTCATCCCTATCCTTGAGTGCATGCCCTTCCATCCGCCGAGCAGAGTCTCTCTGCTTGAAAGCAGTGACTAAATTTGCAGATAACACCAGATTATTCAAAACAGTTAAGACCCAGGCAGGCACTGAGGAATTGCCGAGGAATCTTGCATCACTAGATGAATGGGCATTAAAATGGTAAATGAAATTCAATGCTCATAAGTGCAAGGTGATGCACATAGGGAAAAATAATCTTTACTATACATGCTATACAAGGACATTGTCAAGGCCAGTAGTATAGCTAGGTTTTAAAAAGGACTGGATAAGTTCTTAGAGAGTAAGTAGGTCCATTAATGGCTATTAACCAAGTAGCTTATGGGATGAACTTCTTACTGTCGGGAGCTGGGAGTGAACAACGGGGAACGGAGTGCCCATTGTAACCGTTGGTTCTTCTCCCGTGCGATCGAGATTGGGCACTGTTGGAGGACAGGATGCTGGGCTTGTCTGACTCAGTATGGCACTGAGTATGTTCTTGTACACGATGATAGGTTCTAATCAGAGTGTAACCACTCAGGAGAAGGATCATGGGGTCACTGTGGATAGTTCTTTGAAGACATAAGCTCAGTGTGTGGCAAACTGAATGCTAGGCATTATTTGCAAAAGGAATAGAGACTAGTAGGAAAGTATCATAATGCTGCTGTATAAATCTCTGGTATGACCCCACCTTGAATATTGTGTGCATCTCAAGAAAAATATAATAGAACTGGGCAAGGTCCAGAGAAGAGCAACGAGGATGATAAGAGGGATGGATCGACTTTCATATGAGGAGACAATCAATAGGTTAGGGCTCTTTAGCCTGGAGAAGAGGAGATAAGGGGGGGTACGACAAAATTTTATAAAATCATGAGTGGTGTGGAGAAAGTCAATAAAGAACTGTTGTTTGCCCTTTCTCACAATAAGAGAACAAGGGGACACTTTCTGAAGTGAAATGGCAGCAGATTTAAAACAAACAAAAGGAAGTACTTTTTCACTCAGACGACAATACAGTTGCAGAACTCACTGCCAGAAGGGGTTGTAAAAGCCAGCAGCACAACTAGCTACAAACGGAAATTGGATCAATTCTTAGAGGATAAAGTCATAACCGCCTACTAGTTGGGACTTAAACCCTGGCTATCAGTAGTGGGGAGCGGTCAGCAGGAAATGGGTCACACCTCCACGACCTGAGCTACTGGAGTTGGCTGGTATCAGAGACAAAATACCGGGCTAGTATCCAGCAGTCCGACCTAGTATGGCACTTATAATCTGATGATCCAGCGAAGGAGCCAAACAAAAGATGGTCATGGATCAGATTTGGCCCATGAGCCAGCGGTTCCCTACCTTGATAATGTCTCTACAAGGTACTAGCTGACATCCAAAATGACTGTCTGGGTTTACGGACTATTGAGGCATCTCTATTTTGTGACAATCCTATAGTCAACACATTCACTCACTAGCTTGAGAGCATGGGGAAAGATCATTTTCTCCTCTAGTTAACGGAATACTATGAAAACCCAGGCCTTCGGAGGAGAGGGTGGGTGAGGGGGTGTTAATTTTTGTGGGAGGTGTTTTAAATTTGTTTTTAATTATGATATTGTAGATTTTTTTGTTTAAAAATTGTTTTATATTGTGCTGGAAGCCGCCCCAAGATGCCGTAGGCATGGGGGGGCGGCATATAAATACAATTAAATAAATAAAATAAAACAAAACCGGGATTCAGAACCACTACTGCTACCAAATTGCCCTGTGCCTCCTGACATGCGCTTTAAAGCAGCGAAACAGATTTCCAACAAGATGGTCCTGGATTAAATGGAAGAAAAACCTGTTACTTCATGCTGAAAAGCAAGATTATAAAGTCCAAATCAATTAAAATGGTTTTGATCACATGTTAAGAAGCCACTAGCCAGGCTTTGACAAGAAAACAACTAGAGCTTTTTTGGAATTAAGTAGGAGGTTTTCTTTCATCTTGCTGGTTGAGGTAGGGCTATATAGTAAGATAGAAAGCTAAGAATACTCTAGGCCTCACTCCATAGCTCAGATTGTGATCAAAAGGAACACCGAGCGTGTGGTTATTTGCCCCAGGTAAAGTAACCCAACCCACAGGGGCACACGATCATTTTTATCCCTAAGGACCACACGCTTTCCCCAAGTTTACATCCCAGTCTATTGAAGGGCAAGAGCCTATTCCCACGATGCACAATTCAAGAACTTATATCTAGCAGTTATATGCCGCGTACCTCGCCCTCCGCGCCCCAGAGCGGCTCCTGCGGTCGGCCGGGGGTGCCTTCCTGGAGATCCCCCGGGTTAAGCGGGGGGCCACAATGGAGAGGGCATTCTCGGTGGCCGCGCCGCGCCTTTGGAACTCCCTGCCGGAGGAAGCCTGCCTGGCCCCCAAGCCTATTAACATTTCGGCAAAGCTGTAAAACCTGGCTGTTCGCCCAAGCCTTTGGGGAGCGGGGGGAGAGGGTTTTATCTCCCCTACCCTATTTATTGTTTTAGTGAGTTCCCGGGCCCTGTTTTAATATTTTGAATTGTGGATATGTTTTAAATGGTTTTATATATATATTTTTTGTATTTTATTGTTGGAAGCGGCCCCGAGCTGTTTTTAGGAGGGGTGGGGTAAAAATCTATTAAATAAATAAATAAATAGCAGTAGTTCACAGAAAGGGCATGGGTAATCAGAACAGCAAGACAAGGGAGTCACAACGGGTAAACTAACCCTGTAGTAAATAACCACACATTGCCCCAAAGGGACCTTTGGGGTCACAAGCACATGCTCTCCATATGCTGTTTGAGCATCTCACTGGGGAGTTACCTGGAGTAGAGGACATACACTTGGGGCGTAGCATTTTGTGTGGACAAGCTCCAAGGAATGAACTCTGGTGCTTTTCACTGAATGAGTTTGACACTTTTGGTCGACTCAAACAGCCCTGCTGTTTTTAGTCTGGCAGCCAGAAACGTGGCTTAAATGATAAGCATAAACCTTAATAACTTTGTTCTCACGGGTCAAATTCACTCAAATTTGGCAGAGGGGCAGAAGACCCAAAAAGTAAGAACTTCAAATTTCACAATAGTTGCCCACCCGCTTAACATCAGGTACCATGTCTCATTAGGAAACCAAAGTTTGTTATTTACCCCCCCAAAAAAATCATTGGCAGTATATGAACCAGTGGCAAAACTCTAACCACAACTATGATCATCATCAAAGCATTCTCCACTATGGCCAGAATGAGGGCAGTGGTCGGGCCGGATTGGCAAGTCTCCTTACCGGGAGATTTCCCAGCGGGCCGATGTCCCCATTGATGTCATGGGGGTTGGCCAAGCTGGGTTGTTTGTTTTTTTATCCAGTCAGGGGCTGGGGCCAGGCCAGTTCACCACCTGACGGGTCTCCCCGGCGGCTGGCCTCTCCCCAGTCACGTGAACTGAGCATGCGCACGTTCCTGTGTCGGTGGGAAGAGAGCGAGCGGCGTGGCCCCATGGCAAGGAGGGTGAGTGGAGCAAAGCCAACTCCCCCGGCCCCACACCACCACCAGCGAGGCAGCAGAGCAGAGGTAGGCACGGAAGGCTGGCTTTGTCTTGCTGCTGAGGCCGGCAGGTGTGTGTCTGTGGGGTGAGGGCGGGAAGAGCAAGTGGGGTGGCCAGACGCTGGTGCGTGAGAGAGAGAGAGAGAGAGAGAGAAGTGTGTATCTGTGTGTTTGTGAGAGGGAGAGGTGAATGTCTGTATCTGTGTGAGGGGTGTGTGTGTGGGGCCATGATCTGGGGGGGCATCTGGAAGCAGCTGAAGGGGTTGGGGGCCAATGATCTTGGGGGAGGGGGTTAAGGGAAGAATCTTGAGGCATGAATTTGGGCGAGAGGGGGTTGTAGGAAGGAACTGGGGGCTATAAAATGCTGCAAAAGTGGCTATTTACTTTTGTTTGGACTGTGCGGACTTGGTGGTGAAAGACTGGGCTAGAAGGAGAGGTTTTGGAGGCTCAGGATTTATCACAAATGCTGCACAATTGGTTGTAGTTTGAGGGTGCCTTTGGTCGGAGTGTAACAAACCCTTGCCTTGAGAGGGCAAGGCGGTCTGTATTCAGTGTGCGTTTTCTATTCACTGCATATTCCGTGGCAATGTCAAAATTCAAGCTGGCCCCGCCTATAACATGGGCCACTTTCAGAATATTTCCCAGGGCCGTTCTAAGTTCCCAATCCGCCGATGCAGCAGAGAGGTCGGCCCTGCCTGGAACGGCTGAAGTCAAGAGAGGAGGATTGACACGTCTGAAAAAAGGTAGGAAGACTATTTCCCGACTGGGAGAGGGCTTCTGTCCAACGCTGTCTGAAAGACATCCGTTGAGTGGCTAGTGCTCTCCAGACCTGTGCAATTTAACATTACGGGCAATGCTCATCCGCTGCTAGGAACAGCAGCCGACAGACAGGGCTTTGCCAGCATTCCGGTGCCATAGCCTGTACCGGAAACGCAACATTTCTCTAGGGCAGCCAGACCTTTAGTGTTACCTGTTAGTTCAATCATTAGCCGCTTCAAGGAACTGGATGCAAAGCAGAGGCATTTTCCCATTTAGCAAACATCCAATTAAGTCAATTCATCATCAGCAGTGACAGGGTGCTGCACCCCACACTCCTAAATTGATTCGCTGGATTGCTTTGTGGTCTGCGGCAGCATTCTGAACGCTACACGAGACCTCTTCTAAAGCTGCAGAAGACACTCGATTCCCTGCTGTTTTATCTGTTTTCTAACTCTGGGGAGTTCAGCGCACGCTACTTGTGTTCCCACAAGGGGTCTACTTCGGAGCTCCTTGTCTTTACATTCAAGGCTCTTTGCGGCCTTACTCCATATTCTCTCTCCGTACCAGTTTCCCACCAGGTTCCTGCCCAGGAGTTTTACTCCTCCTCTGCCACCTCCATTGCCTGCTCACGAGTCCCCTGTTCCTCAAGACAGATTCGCCCCTTCTCCCTTGCTGCGTCCTTGCCTGGAACTCCCTCTCCCTGAATACTCCCTAATGTCTCCCTGTCTCTCCCTTTCCTTGGTCTTTCCTAGACTGTAAGCCACTCCTTAGGGTAGGGACCCGTCTCTAATTATGACTGTACAGCACCAGGTACATTGCTGGCACTATATAAACAAACTGCCAGGGGAGAAGGCAAGAACAGATTTAAGGAACAAGTGATGAGCTTGCAAGGAGGAAAGTTGTTGTGTGAACAATGAGAGCAGGATCCAAGCGTATGAAAACCGATTTTAACACAATTGCCTCACAAGTGTCGTTCCTCCCCCCCACCCCCCGATTCCTTCAGTAGAGAATGATCAGCTTGTGAGATACAGAATTACAATGTCATCGGTCTTTCGTGCTATCTTATTAAAGGGTTATTTCATAAGTAAAATGTTTTGGTTGGGTTACATACACAAACTGTCCTCTTATCAGTGTTTACTCCCATAAGACACTTCTTTAAAATGGGTCCACTGTACTAATTATAGTTATTTCCTTGAGTAGGGATACATTTGCAGATAGCTCATTAGAACAATCGCACATGGTAGGGGAATTTATATCACCACAAAGGTTGAAAGATCTGATACAAGAGAAAGTTAACATTTTTCAATATTTACAGTTGAAGGGGATGGCCACCTCACCAATGAATAGGGAAGCTTAAACAGAGAACCTCGCAAGTTAGAGAAGATTTTATTTAAAAGAAACAAAGCCCCAGGGAGACTAGGAAGAATATATAAGGAACTTAAAGAAATGCTGTATGGTCCCTCGGTAGACTATGTAAAGAATTGGAGAAAGGACCTGAATATCCCTCTGGAGCAGGAGGAGGAAAAGGAAGTATGGCGGCATATGGATAAATGTGTGATCTCCATGGAGGTCAGAGAAATTCAGATCAAGTTAATTACCAGATACTACCTGACCCCGGAAAGAATGAAATTTGCAGACCCAGGTAGCAGGGGTTTGTGTTGGAGGGGACGTGGTGGGAGTGGAAGTTATAAGCGCTGTTGGTGGGACTGTGGGAAGGTACAACTCTTCTGGTGTAAGGTCTGGAACTAATTAATAAAGTAGCAGGGCAGGTGGTCCCTTTCAGGCCAGAAACAGCTTTGCTGGGTCTTTATCCTAAAACAAAATGTATGAAGGCCTGTCAGAACTCATGTAAGATCATTTGTTTGGCAGCCATAAACATCATAGCTAGGCATTGGAGCTCGCTAGAGGATCTCTCTATGAGGAACTGTTTCACAGACTATGGTACATGTACATCATGGAGGGATTCCACGCGGATCTTCACAATAAGATGCAGGACTTTGAAAAAAATTGAACACCCGTCATACAAGCCGTGGACGAAAAGAAATGGATTAAATGATCATCAAAGGATATATAGCTGCATAAAAACAATCTGAATTGTATTGAAACCTGCAACAAGGGTGCTCCTCTGGGATGTTATTTGGGAACCTTTGCTTTCTGTCTTATTTTTTGTACATTGCATTCGGAAAAGAGTATTGTTGGATAAAACCATATGACCAGTGATGATCAATAGCTTAAAATGTATGTGAAGGTCCACTTATGGTCGGTTTTTGATTATTTTATTATTCAAAAATAAAAGTTACATAAAAAGAAATATTGTACAGCACCAAGTACATTGCTGGTGCTATATAAATAACAAAAAGATTTTTTTAAAATGGTTGCCAAGACCGTAGTGAAGCACTTTAACTATCTAAAAATCAGACCACTTTATTTGGATGACTAAAATCAGACACCCATTTTTTAATAATCTGGCTACAGAAACATCTTAATTGGCTTCTGCATGTGTTACTTTAAATTTGGTAACAAGACATTTTTAAAAACAAGCCAACCACAAAACTGTGCCCATGGGGAACATTACTGCTACTACATGAATGATCTAATTTCTGTGCAACAGCCACAGAAGGAAGGTACAATATTTCCACTAAGACCAAATGAGTCAAGTTTTCAATTACTGAACTGTCCTCTTGTTTGGACAAAATGTTAATGTTCCCCATTGGGCAGATCATTTAATAAACCAGGCGCTAAACAGCAACTTTGATTGTCTCAGACTTCTGTTTTTTTTTAAAAACCAAAACTAATTTTAGCAAATACTAATTAGCATGAGCTTAATCTAAAATTCTTGCGTTGAATATAAGAAACCTACCACATTATGGCCCTGGATAAAAACGTTTCTTGGCAATAAAAGCGGGAAAGGCCTATTTCAGAAGACCCACAAATTGTGTTCAAATCCTGTCCAGTTCAACCATTTTTCTATGCAATGAGAACAGCCAGTGTGGAACAGAGTTTCCACAAAAACCTAGGGGCTTTTTTTTTTTCTAATCCAGTTCTGGTATTGTTTCCGAAAGAGGTTGGGGGAAACGTCTATTCTGTGGCAAGGACACTATTTGCACCATTTAAACAACTGGCTGGCTTCTTCCCCAGGACACTAGTCATTCTGCTTTTGGGACACAAGCAAAGGTAACTAAAGGCTACCGCTGGTTCATTTGATGGAACAAAGGTAGTAACAAGGTCATTTGACTTTTTAAAATTTTCACATCAATCCTTTGGCCTAAAGAGAGTTTTTTTTGCTTAAGAAGCAATGCAGAGCCTGGAAAAAAACATACATCGCTAACGGAAGAAGAGATTTTGCTGCTTGATCAAATTCCTACCATTTTAAAGGCCCGTTCTCACATACAGTGAAACTGAATTAATAAGTCCTTAACTCTTGTGTCTTGGTATTGTTCACACGAACAACAGACTATAGGACTAGGAGGCAAAGCACGTACTCCTGAATAGCAAAGAGTACGTCCTGCCCTTCACTGCCTAATTCAATGTGAACCTCTTCCAAGTTTGGTTGGCAAACACAGTATTGTAGCAGCGCACAGTCCCTACCTCTCCAGCAGAGAACTCGGCGAGCGGCTCCTAAAGGCACGAAGGGATGTCTGTCACTGTGTGCAGTTTTAGGACCTGACCACTGGGAGGAGGATTGCAATGGTCTTGACGTGTGGTACGAGTACACCAAAGCAACTTGGTAACACCTGAGATTAACTTGACTTTTCTGGATCCGTTTGGTTTGCACCAATATGCCTCAAGTTTATTATTTTGGGGGAGAGGAGGAAGAGGAGACTTTGCACCTGTATGGCATAATTCAAGGTGCTGGTTTTGACCTATGAAGCCCTAAATGACTTGGTCCCCAAGTATACAAGAGATGGCCTCTTCCCCGAGGTTCAAGTGTTGCGGCCTCCGAGGTTGACCGAGGGCGCCCCCCTGAGAGAGTCCCAACTGCCCGTGAGGTCCATTACAAGGGCACGCAGGGAGGCCTCCTCCGTGGCTGCTCCACAATTCTAGAGCTCCCCTCTATATTATGGGGGTTTCTCCCGTTGACCGATTTAATCCTAGGCTACCCATGCAGGGTGGATTCATTTAGGACACCCCTGAGGATGGGTGGGTAACCCCCAAAACATGTGCCGAGTTGCACAACGTTGTGCCGGGTGGAGCTCTTGGAGACTTCAGTTACACTGGTGGTTTATTTCCGTTGACTTCGGGAATAAACGTGTAAGCAATACTTCTTTTTTTGTTTTATATATTTTTCAGTAGCTTGTTGGTCTCTTGTTGTACTGCGGTCCGCCTGGAGAGCCCTTCTCAAAGCCCCCCAAGTTGCTTGGGGGGCGACTATGGAGGAGAGCGTTCTCGGCGGCCGCGCCCGACCTGCCGAACTCCCTTCCGGCCGAGGCTGAGCTGGCCCCGGACCTCTCCTCCTTTCGACGAATGCCTAAGACCTGGCTCTTCGCCAGGCTTTCGGGGGGGGAGGGGGGGTTAGGGGGGGTTGGAATTTTTTTGGTTTTTTCTCTGACGTCCCCCATATGAATTGTTTTTATGTTCTGTTTTATTTAGACTGGTCATTTATTGTTGTATTTTATATTTAACTTCATTTTTCTGATTGTTAGCCACCCAAAGCTGAGGCAGGAGGGGCGGGATACAAGTCACGTTAATAATAAACTGCTTGCTACTTCCTTGTTTCCCTCGGTTTTGTTTGTCCCCAGAGGATGTTGATTTTTTATTTTTTTTTGAGTATTTGAATGGTATCCAGGTACCGATTCAGACACCCGAAAATGCGTGTCTTACTCGCAGGTACCAAATCAGGGAGCATTTCAGCTCCACTCCCCAGTAATAACTTCCATAAACACAAGCATACATACACACCCCCTTGGTTCTACTTCACGAGGGTTGGGGTCCACTACCCCACTTCTCTGGGTTGGGTGACTCAGTTTCCCTCACTTGCAGCCCACCTGAACCAGTTCTCTCTCTGGCTGATTCAGTCCTGCAAAGGGGACAATACTTTTGTCTCCCAAGTTCCCAGAGACTTCCCGTTCACAAACTCGTCTCTCTCTCTGGGTTCGCCAGTGCTTGAAGGCACAGGATCCTCAGATTGTGTTTCCCAATATGCAGACAGCAGCAAGCACTTCTTAATAAAGAAGAAAGTTTATTGATTACATAAGCAAAGATGGTTTGAACACAGAGTGGCTAATAAACAAAAGTAAATAACGCATTCCTAGTCTGAACTGCGTGCATCCCTAGTTAAATCTTACCCTCACTCAGCTATTTAAATCCCGCTTAGCGACAAAATTAGAACTAGAGTATCTCTTCAGTTAAGGGGCCCTAAGTAGGTTGGGAGGAAGGAAGCCAAAACTAAAATAATTTTGCTCAAAATGAAATAGTATTGAAAAAATGATTATTATTATAATAAGAAACGGCCATGTGCTATCGAAAAGCAGTTAGGGCAGCTGTGACAGGGAATATACTTTAGAATATTTTGCCTCAGAGGTAATGTTTACTAAGATTTGTATATTGTTTACGTACGTTCCAGCAGCTGATGCTAAACTTGAAACATGTTTGCTACGTGTCTCCATGAGCAATATCATAATTTCTATTACACTTTCAGTATTTCAAGATGCTTTATCTTCCTTAGCTAATTCACCCTCACAACAAGCTTGTAAAGTAGGTCATAACTATTCCCATTTTACAGATGGGGAACTGAGGCTGAGAGTGACCTTCCCAAAGCTACGCAGGGAGCTTGTGGCTAAAATGTGATTTTAACCCTGTTCTCCCAGCACCTTATCCCAGGGATGGAGAACCTCGGGCTGAACGCAGCCCACAGTTAGCTTTCTAGCCCCAGGGCGGGGGGGCCCGCTTGCCCCCAGATCTTCCCTCCTTCAGGCACCGCTGTAAGACCTCGCTTTTTGCCAGGCTTTTGGCGGGGGAGATAGGTAAGGGGGGGGGATTGGGGGGTTTTGTGACCTTTTAGAGGTTTTATATAGCTGGTTTTATATTTGATATTGTTTTATTGTACGCCATCCCGCTGTACACCAACAGTGGTTCTCAAGCTTTTTGAACCACTCTACCCACCATTATCTATGGTAATGGACACCCCTCCTGCCACCACACACATACGTACACCATGCTGCCTCTCCCCCTCCCCATCTCCCACCCTGCTACCCCCTAGTCACCTCGTTTTGGAGATCCCCCCCCCCTGCACAGTAAGTGTGGAGCAAGGTGTTTGCCAGCTCTAATCCTTCCTGCCTCTCCCCCAAATGCCTTCTATGCCCCATTCCAGTTTGAGAGTCACCGTTGTATGGCGTTTCATTTCAAGGTCTAGGACTTGACTGAAAAACTAATGTTGCCTTTCCCCCCAGCGCCCTTGAAAAGCTGCCGAGATACAGAAGCACATTTGCTAAATACTGGAATGCATTCTTTTTAAGAGTATCAACCGTAATCTATGAAGAAGCTGACCAAAAACAAAACTCTCATGGCTTAAAAATACCCATCCAGGTTCAGCTGACTCAAAAGCCCACATTAAAAAGCAAAAAAAACAACCCACCCTTATCTTACAGTTCACAAACACCTGTGGTGCAAGCCAGACAGGTTCTATAATTAGCAGGAACAGCCTTCTTCAAGCGGTTTTAAGCATGGAAACTACAAGTTAGTTTCTTAAAGTATTTGCATTATTCTTAAAGATTTGGCTTATCTCATACCTTCCAAAAACTTGAGTTTGGGGTAATTAAAACACAAGATTTCTGTGAGTGGAGGTGGGGAGGGGAGGGAGGAATACAATCGAAAATTATCCTGCTTCCTGCAAGAAATTATTTCTCTAACAGCGTCAGGTGCTGAGGTCCGCACAGGAGCGCAAGCCAACTCCAAAGGTAAAAATCAGAACAAACCCAAAATAGAATTACCTGAGCTCTCATGGATTAACAAATAATGAAGGTACTTGTTCATGGCTTGCTTTGCTTGCAGCTGCTTTGGAGAGGCAAGGCACCCTCACTAATCCTCGTGTGTCTCAGTATTCTGCCGTCCGACACACCAACAACTTCTCCTGGGCAGCAAAGATAACCATGGCAGGAGGGCAGGATATAGTGACTTGCTGAACTCCCATCTTCACTCTTGCGGCACTTAAAGAGACACTCCCACTATATTATAAACAGACATTTTAAATGTTTCTCTCCGTGTGTCACCAAAATGATGCAGGGAATTTTTGTTTTAAAAAAAAAAGCTAACGTTTTCACTAGCTTAGGTCCATTGTCAAAGTTATGCACCAAAATGCCATGCTATACTTATTTGAATTTATATTGCACTGAATTTATATTCACTGCTCGGGTTCTGGACCGGCCCCTGTGGTCAGCTGGGGGTGCCCTGTTGGAGGTCCCTCGAGTTTCCCGGGGGACCACGCAAGACAGGGGGTGCTCAGTGACCGCACCGAACTCCCTCCCGGTAGGGGCCCGTCTGGCCCCTGACCTCCCCAAGTTTCCGCAGGAATTGTCAGACCTGACTGTTCCATGCCAGGCGTTTGGCGAGGGAGAAGGGGGTATGGGGATTTCGGTCTCATTTTTATCATTGTTTTTAATATTTAATGTTTTACATATTTTATTTTTATGGATGATTTTGTTAGCTGCCCCGGGTGGCCAGTGGCAGGAGGGGCAGGGTAAAAATGTTCTAAATTAAATAAATAAATAAATGCCACTAACTCAGGTAACATATACAAGTCATTTTAAAATACATACAAATATATTTTAAAATTATACAAATCCCCTATCCTCCACTGAGGGCTCTGCAGTCAGCCGGAAACATCTTCTTGCAGGTACCCGTCTGCCTCTCAAGTTTATACGGCAAGGGTGCGCAGAACCCCAGTATGATGGAACTCCTTTCCCTTGGGGGTTCATCAAAGCCCAATCCTGAGTGTCCTCCAAAAGCAGTGTAAGACTGCTCTGTTTGGCCAGACATTGGCAGGCAGGGATAAGGGGCTGGGAAGGCTAGGTGTTTTAATATATTTTTATGCATTATTTATCATTTGTCTTTTACTTATTATATTACTCACCCTTAGCCTTTGGGAAATAAATAAATAGATAAATAAGATCTGCAAAATATATCAATATTAACTGGGAATGCACCCTTTATCCATAGATGGCATGGCCCCACCTATGGCTCCGACCTACAGTTTGGAGACCTCTACAGCGTTCTTAACAGATCCTTTCACTCTAAGACAATTCAGTTGGATTGTGTCTGGCCTTTCAGAGAAGTAGACTTATCTGCCTTTCCCACACCCTGTCCTAGCAGTCCTGTCATCTGGTCCTCTCTGCTAACAGAGTTAGCCTCCCAAAAGCAAGGAGGCTGGGACCATAAATCTATCCACGTTGATAAGAGACACACGAAGGAGAAGGCACGTTCCCCCTTTGCAAAAAGGAATGCTTCTAAGAACTGCAAGATGCCTCCTGCCCATCACTTGGAAGTATTTGGATTTAAAATAAATTCCACACTGTAGCATTATTATTTATATAGCTTATTTATATATACAAACACACACACACACACACACATATAGCATTGTTATTATTTATATAGTTCCAACAATGTGTCTGGTGCAGACTATTCATGATTAGAGACAGGTCCCTGCCCTGAGGGGCTTACAAACCAAGATGGACAAGAGAGGAGTGACAAGGGAAAGGGGAAGAAGTGGATACGGTGCAGGTGCACGAGTTTAGTTTAGCTTACATGCACGGGGAGGAGAGGGAGCCTGGAGGACAAAGCCGTGTAGGGAGTAGAAGCAGCCTACGAGGGTGAGGCGTGAGGGAAGCAGCAGGTTTTCAGAGAGGGAGAGAGCAGAATAACTGTGTTCGGGGAGAGAGTTCCAGGCAGAGGGGGCAGCGTAGGAGAAAGGGTGAAGACAGTTTAGCTAGCAGGAAACCTGAGGTCAGGAAGGGTGATAACAGAGGAGGAGCCAAGTTCTCAGGTGGGAGCACAGCAAGACTGGAGAACAGACCGAGAGAACAAAAAGGGAAAGCCTTGAAAGTGGTGACAAGAGGCTTATGCCGGATGAGGTGGTTGGGAGGCGGGGGGGGAGACAGAAAAGGGGTCGTACATGATCAAAGCGGCAGTTGAGCTGGAGGACCTTGGCAATGGGACGTTAACAGACATCAAACAAGGAAGGCCTCCCCCTTACAAACGGAACGCAAGTAAAACAGGATTTTAAAATGGAGATTTGGCATTTTTAAACCAAGAGCAATGGTTTCCTTTTTACCCTTTTGGGACTAAATATAATCCCTTGACCCCAGACGGCAGCAGCGACATACAGAGTGGGTCAAATTGCTTTAGTACACCAGGGTATATCACTAGGGCTGAAACGAGAATCAATTTCTCTCTCGCAAAAAACTTGAGGGGATCGAGAACGGTTACCGAGATCTCGGCTGAGAATTTCTCTTGATATAGATTTTATTTTATTTTAATTTATTTAAAGCTTGTATCCTGTTTACCACGTTCCTCGCGGTAATGCGTACGCGCAAAATGGCGACCACTGCTGTTCTGTGCGTGCGTGGCCCTCTTCCAAGATGGCGCCAACAGCGTCACCACCACTTTGGAAAACGGCAGCCATTTTGCTCACGCACGTCACCGGGACGAACGCTGTACGCATTAAACGGTAACGGTAAACAGGACACCAAGGAAAATTCTTGACCGAGAAATTGTCAAGAACTGGGATTTTCTTGATGATCAATTCTCGCAAAACAAAATTAGTTAAGAACCATGATTGCCGGCAAGAATCATGAGAAAACTGACGTAACCGTGCAGCATCACGACGCTCTAAATTAGGGGTGGGGAATTTTACTCTGAAAATTAGTACAACCTCCCAGGGCCACACAGAGGTTGGGGCCAGGTGCTTAAAGGATGTGTGCATGCCCTCACCTCTGCTCTCTCACCCCAAGCTCAGTCTTACAGGGTTTTGGAAGAGGAACCGGATCCAGGAATGGGAAAGGGGCCAAATAAAACCCAGTGATGAGGGCTGCAATTGGCCCCTGGGCCTGAGGTTCCGAACCCTTGCTCTAAATCCTCTCCATAGACACCCAACTATCAACATGCAAAAGTAGGAGCTTGCAAGACAACCGGATGCATGCTGCGGTGTACGTTATCACACTGAAACCCTAGTTCTTAAGCTATGCCACTTGGAGATACACAATCAAAACTAAGCTACCACTAAACTATCATGCCTGGTAGTTTAATTAAGTGACAAGCAATCTTACCTAGAAGGCCAATACTAAGTTCAGTTAATTAAGCTACCAGACTCGCTCTTGACCTCAGTCTCAAGTGGGTTTTCTCCCAACCTTCATTTCAAAACTGGGTTAAAATCGTTACCCATCTTAAGCTGACAGCATTTCAGCCGTTATTGTCTTGCGCGATAACACAAGGAGCTGCTAAACCTTCAAAGCCAGCAGGCAACAGGACTTCCTAGAGTCTTTAGGCAGCCTTGTCAAAAGATTCCACCCAGCCCTGGAATCCAGAGAACTGAAAGTTAAGTAATCCACCCAAAAGCCTGGCTGTAGCTGATCTGAACTCTTCGCTGCAAGAGGAAAGTCAAGCACGTGTTAATCAATTCTATTCCCCTGTAGCAGAGAAAAGACTTTGCAGAAGCAGACGGCCTTATACGGGTCTCTCTCAAGGAAAGGGGGGAAAATCCATTAAATATAGATTATTTTTCCTTTCCCACATTAGGGTGGCCAGACCTCCCCTTTAGAAGAGGACGCTTATGAAAAATACATGTTGCAAGGACGCATTGGTTCCAGTGCACCCCTGCGCCATGCATTTTTCATAAGCATCCTCGTTTAAAGGGGAGGTCTGGCCACCCTGCCCCTCAAACAGGATGTGCACCTGAGCAGCGGCAAAAACCACCAGCAGCAGCAGCTAAACACACACCAGTAAATGAGAGCTATATCAACAGAGTCAGACTAGCTCGGATTGAAAGGGCCACTGCCAAGACTTGTGTTCATTTCATCAGCTAACAGCGCTAACATGGGTACCACAATGAGGGGGGCTGTTTCCTGCCAGACCAGAAAAGACGACCACACTTCGATTTGGGCACCGCTAGCTAGGCTTTGGGGTATTTCTTCACTATTCATCTTTTACCCGAGATTGGAACCAAGGGCGTTCCCAGGCAGAACGACTGCCCCATGCAAATCCAGGACATGCTAACGCTGATGTCGTCATCTGGTGCATACGGCTGGTTTTACAGACGTGAAACATGTTTTCATGACTACCTGAGGGTCCTCATAACCCCACACACGCACACCCCTTTTCTGGCGGTCAGCTGTCCTTCCCTGCAAGGGATGCTTACGGTATCTCGGGCGACCCCAGACCAGAAGTGGGGCAGCACCCTTATCTAGACAGCTTATCTCGGCTGCAAAAATAAATCCACGATCTTTATACTGGATTCATTAGAGTTTGATTCTGCTCTGCTCATAGCAGCCTTCGAAAAAGCTACTTGAGGCAGCTTTTAAAGATGCAAAGGTTTTATTTATTAGGCATATAGCCAGTTTGTTTCCAAGCTACAACCTTTTGTCAAGTTTCCTTTTTAATTAACACAAGTAGTTTCACTGATAAAGACACAAAACCCGTCTTAAATAAGGCGACTGATTGATCTCCATAAGAAGAATGTTTGCTAAAGAAATTCAGAAATACAATGGAGAAACACACTACCCCCTAGTGGGAATTTCAAAGGCATCCATGCCAGGCAGGTGAACTACATTAAACATGAAAGGAAACACTAATCAAAGCACTACCACGTTCAAGTGTAACCCCATCTCAGAGAGGAAAGGAGACAAGACAACACTGCACAGAGGGGTTTTTAAAGTTATTTTAGATCATAGTAAAGTGTATTTTATTCCTATAGACATTACATGCATTATAGAGCTGGTGCCAAAAATCTCCTCTTGAACATAATGTCTTGGAGTCAATTACTTTCCTCTCCTCTGTCCAAGTCGGCGTATAGGAAGAGATTCAACTGGAGAGAATCTTTTCCTGGAAGAACTGCCAGAAAGCCAGAGTTATTTTTTTTAGAGCTAACTCTCATGAGGTTTTTTTTGAAAGGCAAGTCCCTCCTAGCTCACTTTAACCACTTTTGTGTTCCTACAAGCACAGGGGATTTCTTGTTCTCTCCCCCAAACAAGGGGAGAAGGGGGCTCCTGCTCCAATGGGCAGGTATAGGGGAATTCCTCTCTCCGCAGCCCTCTGCTGTCCCAGGAAATCTCAGTAATCCCTCCTCTGTGTGAGGGAGAAACACCATCACTGCCTCACAGATTGCTTGGATTCCAGCTCCAGTGCGAGAACTTCTAGAGAAGGAAAGGGAAGTGTCATTTTCATTTTTAATTTATATCCCGCACTCTCCCGACCAAGGTCAGCTCAAGGGTGGCTCACATCAATAAATATATAAATACAATATTCAGGTTTGTATCCCACACAGGGGAACCCAATATCAAAGAGAAAAACCCCACCCTCCAATTAACATTACTAAGTAATTCCATCTCAATCACCCTAAGACAAGCCCTGCTGTTCTTACACTAGTGCCCATCAGAAACAACACCGCGGATGGAGACAGATAGATTAGGGTCAAATCAGCGGAATGCCAGCTACACGTCAGGGGTAGGGACCCCCCTTCCCTCTCAGGGGCCACTTTGAAAATTAGTACAAGCTCGGAAGGCCACGTAGAAGTTCCAAATAAAGGAAGGGTTCTAACTTTCTGGGTGACCTTGGGCCAGTCATAATATACTCTCAGCCTAACCTACCTCACCGGGTTGTTGTAAGGATGAAAGGTTGGGTTTTTTAGTTGTATGTAAAAGCACTCCGAGTGCCATGGCAGGGGAGTGCTATATAAAAATAAGATAAATAAATAACCCCTGGCTCAACCTGCTTGCAGGAACAGAGGGGAAGAGATAATCATTTATATAGCACCAGCTGTGTAACTGGTGCTTTACAATCAATTGTTAGAGACAGGTCCCTACCCTCAAGGGGCTACTCCAACATACCCTTGCTCATGAAAACAAGCCCTAGTTTTTATCCCAAAAGGCTATCTAGGTGAAGTGCAACAGCAATTACTTCCCCTACCACTCCTTCATACAGGATGAACACACCGGACATTAGAATACATAGAACCAAAGAGGAGCCCTTTTAGCTGGGATTTTCAAAAAAAAACCAGCGTTTCAAGGTTCCTTCAGGAGTTAAGGTTTTAACACTCCAACGTTCCATGAAAGAGAATACGCTCACCCATCCCAAACAAATACTCCAAGAACAAACTTTCCCCTCTAACCAGTGTATCATAATTGCACCCTGATCATGCCATTACTTCATCTATTTGAAAACGTGGTTGCTGGGTTAGTCTCAAACATGGGAGAAGAGAGAGAGACAGGGAGTAAGCGATAGCTTTTACTGGAACACAATACTGACCAACCGATATTGCTCCAAGGGGAGGGGGGGGGGTCTAAGCCACTCATTTTTCTTGTACCTTTCTATACACCCCAATAATCCACACATCTGTTAGCTCTACAGCTATTTGACACATCCGAGCAGCCCCTTTGAAGTCCACAGAAGTACGCAAGTGCACAAAGTTAGGCAACTACCCATGTGCCAAACGAGCCTCAGCAGGGCAGTAGAAATCTGCTCACCTCTGGCTAGCATATTTCTTGAACTGACAAGCGGATTTTTGCAGCCCTTGTCCAGGATAGCAGCCTTCTGGGGGTTGGCACGGTTTCCGAGGCTAGCCTAAGCCCTTCTCCAGACTCCGACTCCTCTGCCAATTAACTAATTCGCCTCCTCCCACGGCAAGCCTGGTGCGTACGTGTGGTATACCCGGCTGGTATACAATGGACCTCGCTTACAGCCCTGCTCATCAGTAGCATTACAGACTCCAAGGGTTTAAAAAACATTATTTCACTTCTCACTGAACCCCTTGAGCAGTAAACACAGACTATCCTAGACTAGATGAACCCTGAAATCCCTTCCAGTCCTAGGATTAAATCCCCTCTAAAACAACAAAAACAGGCCCTCAGTTTTCGGTTAATTCAGCTTAGCATCCTGATCAGCATTCAGAATGAATAAATTCCGTTCCAAACAATCAACTTCAGACATTTAAAAAGTGGTTATACAATAGGAACAAGAGATATTTATTCATAATATCACATCTATGGCCCTTGCCATCCCAAAGGATTCCAAAGTGCCTTTCAAAATGAAATGGACACACAAAGCCCGATTGCTGGAAGCACAATGCTATGCTATTTATAAACCACGCACCTGTCACTCATACCCCGGGCAAGCTTGCTTGCTTTTTATTTAAAAAAAACCTCAGATTGAAAAATGCACTGAATTAATCTGGTATTAGGGTAAAATAGACCCCAATTCAGTCACAATTGGGGAAAAATAAATGTGGCTGATGTAAAAATGACCCAAGTTTAACATAAAAAAATTAAATTTTATCAAGAGTAATTGTCTGTGGTACAGAAACAACAGTAACACGAAAGGTATTTGAGGTCAACAGTACACCCGACATTCTCAAAATTACAGTACTGGGTGTTGAATTGGTGGGGGGGGGTGAACTGAATGTTTAGGGTGAATATGACCCCCCAGTACCTCTGGTGTGTAGTGCTTTTATTTTTCCATTCCTTACAATTGGGGTCAAATTTACCCCAATACTATTTTAGTGAAATTCTCAATTTTTTTTTTAAAAAAAAAAGTTACAACGGGGGAAGGAGGAGGATGACCCACCACAGGACAATTGACCCCATTGAAGTGGTACAGGTTTGCTGAAAAGTTTTATAATGATTTTTTTTATCCCTTTGGGGCCCAATTTACCCCAAAATCGGTCTGAGGGTTAAAACAGTTCAGCAGAACCATGGTAACCGCCACCAACAGTTGACGATCTAGTCTGACTTGCTTTAACCTTGTAAATGAGCAAATAGATGAACGCAGTACGCAAGAAAGGAGAAGAAATTACAAAATACACTTCATTTCATTTTGACAACTGCAGTTTAATATTGTTGCTAGCAACTTGCAGCATCGTAGCAAATGTCCTATGGTGCATTTATTACCAATAATTAGGTCTCAGTAATAGAAAGCCTAACCACAACACTTTGCTGAGTAGGGAAATAGGGCACTGTCTCTGAATAATAAAATGCATAGATCAGATTGCATTTACCATTAAGAAACAAGACTGCAAGAATCACAGGAAGATAGGGAGGTTTGCCGGCCAGCTCCAAAGTCTAGTGCTGAGTTTAACTACCCCCAAGCTGAGGCAGTGGCTTTCGTTATGTCTGTTTCAGAGCAATCAGCACAGCGAAGTCTTCCTTGCCTTAGCGCTAGTGTGACACAAGTCGAAAAGCGTGACGGGAAGGGGAGTGTGACTAGGTGGCAGAGGAATCGGAGAATCATAGGAACTGTTGCTCAACTGGGCTGTCATTAACAATTAGGCGACGGGAAGCACAGGTGCCAACTTGTTCCAAGACATTTTTGGTCAGGACAAATTAGACATGACACCGGTGCTCCCGCGTCTGCACTGGCTGCCAATCGCTTTCTGGGCCCAGTTCACGGCACTGGTTATGACCCAAAGCCCTAAAGGGCTTGGGCCGCAGGTACCTGAAAGCCAGACCGCCTCTTTCTTTATCTTCTGTTACGGCCTCCGAGCTTGTCCGAGGGGGCCCGCTTGCCAGTACTAACTGCTTGCGATGGTTTTTACAAGGGCACACAGAGAGGGGTGTTCTCAGCCGCTCCGCACAGTTATGGAACTCCCTCCCCTCGAGGGGGCCTACCTTAGCCCAAGATGGCTCATCTTCCTGAAGAGACGCAAGGCAGGGATAAGGTTGGGTGGAGGGGGTTAAGGAGAGGGCTGGTGGGTGTGGGCAGCTAGCTGCTTTTTATATGGTTTTGTGTGTTCTGTAAGCTGCCCCGAGCCTTATTGGGAAGGGTGGGGTAAGCACTGAAAAAATAAATAAGGAATGCTCAAGGACAGGGCCTTCATGTCTGCACCCAAGCGAGTGTAACCCATCCCGGAATCCGACAGGTCCTTGGACTGATGCTAATAATCATTACCCAGTCTGACCCCCCTCACCCCCCACAGCCAGACTCAGAAGAGCTTTATGGCTACCCCACAAGGAACAGACACCATCATGGGGTGGGGGGGTGTTGCAGCATGCGGATGGGTGAACGCCCCACAGAAGGGAAGGCCAGAAGAACCAGGCCCTAAGGCTGGAAACAGCACAGGGAAGAAGAAGGAACCCAGCCCCTAGAGATGGGGAAGGACCTTGTTAGGCAGGGAAAGGGTGGTAGGATGCCACTTTTTCATAAGTGTCCTGGGAAAAAAATCGCATCTATGGCCACCCTAAGGGGTGGGGAATGTGGGAGAAAGAAAACCCCAGATAGAAGCAGCTGTGGGAAGGGGAGCAGGCAGGACAGAAGGAGTCAGGCCCCTGAGGTTGGGGCAAAGCATGGAGAAGACAATGATTGGGGGGGGGGGGGGGGCTGGACAAGAGACACGCAGCTACGGGGGGAGTAAGGCTGCCATAGATACAAAAGATTCCAGGACACATGAAAGATACATGTCGCAGGGCAATGCAGTGTCTGCACCATGTCATTTTCAAAAGGGTCCTGGAAAATGTTGCATCTATGGTAACCCTAACTCCGAGGCAGTTTCCAGTGGGCGAGGGCAGAGTGCTGGGCACCATCCCCTCTCGTGCCCACTCTGGAAACGTCCTGGCGCCGCGGTGCTCAGGCCAGCTGCAG
>QEPC01004913.1:1977569-1998347 GCA_003113815.1 Sphenodon punctatus
CCCCTTTAGTCTCTCTTGCTTTAAAAAAAAAAACAACCCGCTGAGAGACATCCGACTGCTCTCTATTTCTGTTACCCACCTTTCAAAAACCTGCCTGCTAAAGATGGATTACACCCCCCCCCCCTCCTCCCCTCTTGGCGTCTCTTTAAATAAATGAAAAATTAAAAACCCAAATGCACCAATTTATGCTTTAAAAAGCAAAGCGTGCCAGGGATGCACAAGCACAAAGGCAGACGTATAGACGCCTCCACGTTTGGGGGACGGTGACGACCCCCTTTTAATTTAGGCCTCACCCTCTCTGCTGAGTCTGCCCCCCACTGGCATGGGGGGGAGAAGCTGCCAACGCCAGCAGCAGAGAGCGGAGTTCCCTTCCCTGGCAGCGACTCGACTCCGGGGGAGGCTGTCTCTAGTTCCACAAGCGGCACAGAGTCGGGGGGGGGGGGGCTGCTGCTATTCCGCTGAAGGTTATTTCTCTCCAGAGAGCGTGATGGGGGCGGCCCACACATTGGCGCTTCCTGTCCCTCTAGGAGACTTTGAAATAAAAACCCTGATCCTATTTCACTCACCCCAGTGCCTGGCATCCAGCCTGTCCTCTCAGGGATGATTAATGCAGGGCTGGGCCTTTCCTTTATAGCACGACGCTCTGGGCTACCGTCAAGCACCCTGCAAGCTGTATTTTCCCCTGGACACTTCAAAATACATGTTGCAGGGCCTGCGTTGGCAACTAAGGCACCAGTGCAGGGTCTGCAACAAGTATTTTTCGTAAGCGTCCTGGAAAAATTCGCATCTATGGCCACCCTACAACAAGGCCCCGTGCTGAGGCCTAGGATGAGGGGCAGGAGCCTCTGGGGGCCCACAAGACCTAGACAGCCCTTCAGCCCCACAGCCTTGAGGTGCTGTGCGGGCAGGGCTGGACACTCGTGCTACACCCTCACCAAGGCCCTTGGGGGGAAGATGATCAGGGACTGTAAGGCGGTACACTGTGGGCCCCTCTCCCCCCTTCAGCCTTGGCAGCAGCGGTTCCCAGGGTCTGTGCGCACATAGACTCAATGTTCTCCCTAGAGTGCTTGCAAAAGCCTCCCCCGGTCCCAAGATGGAAAAAGACTGTAGCCAGGGCCCCAGAGACTTGCCCTCTCCCACCTGGAGGAAAGCAAAGAGGGTGGACAATGTCCGAGAGGGTGGCAGGGCAAAGAGCCTGGTGCCAGTCCTTTGACTTGGCCATGGATGATGCCCTTGGCTGACCTGGGGCATCCGAGTTGGGTCAAGCCTAGAGGCCACCGCCACTTACATTGCAAACCAGGGAGCCCGCGCCCCTCACCCCCCAGCAGCAGAGAGCGCTAGGGTGAAAACAGACCTGACGCTAACTGCACGGGAACATTTCTGATGCATGTTGCAAGGCTGCACAGGGCACCAATACAGCCCTGCAACATGCATTCAAGCAGTTAGCGCTGGGTTTGTTTTCACCCCTAGTACAGCCTCGCAGATGGGGTTGGATTTGGAGAACCGGTTTCAAAGCCCATCTCCCCCCTCCCTGCATTGCAGATCCCCGCCTGAGGCTTGCAGTGGGGGTAGCACTCCTGTTCCCTGCTGAACAGCGCTGTAGCAAAGAACAGAGCAGAGCCTAGTGGCTACGGTGTTGGGCTTGAATCTGGGAGACCAGGGCTGAAATCCCATTGGGCAAGTCTCTTTCCCCACAGCCTCAATTTCCTGTCTCTAAAATGGGGATAATAATGGCCTCCCTCACAGGGCTGCTGAGAGACAGGAACTAGGTAAGAAGCAAGGGCTGTCGAGTGCTATGAACACTATAAACGTGCAGATAAATGATAAATAGCCCTATCTGAGGTTGTACATTTTTTTTAAAAAAGAGGCCACGAAGAGATTCTGGAAGTTAACACTGTTCCACAGCTTTATCTCAAGCAAAAATAAAATGCAGCCCCAGCTAGTGCATTACCAAGCACACACACACACCCGCTCGGTCTCCTGGCACACACACAACCGCTCCTTGGCACTTCCTTTTGTGCCAATTAATCGTGACTCAAGAGCCCCCATTTCGAAACCGCCTTAGAAAGTCACAGTAGGACGAGAAGAGAAAAACAAACCACCAAGCCAGGCCATTCTTTCGAAAAGCAGCATTTTATTTGCCTAGAGAGACAGCTCTGTGTATATACTCGAGTTCCAATCGAGACAAGGACTCTGTAGGAATAGGAGACACTCACACACAGGATAAAATGGCTCCCTCGTTAGAAATAAAAATCCCTCAAGCTTATTACAAAAAATAACCTGCCAGAAAAATAGCCACTCTGAATTCTGCACCGCACCCGGCGAGAGAGACAATCCTGAACTCGAGCATCTGAAAAGCAGTGACCCCCTTGCTGGGCAAGTCTGGAGTAGAACGATTCCAGATTTTGCACCAGTTTAACGGAGATCAGAATGCGACCATGTATGCACAGGGAGGAGAAAGGGGGGGTGGGGGTGGAGACAGGCAAGGGTGGAACCAGAGTTTTGCAAAGGGGGAGGCTTCACCCAACTTCAGGGGCTGCTTCCTCCCCCAGCTACTTGCAGGCTCTGCTGGAGGGACCCGCTGGCCAGACGCAAATTGTTCCCAGGACACTTATGAAAAATACATGGTGCAGGGCCTGCCTTGGCAAAGTCATTGAGTAAAACCTGAACACCAGCCACGATGGCCACTTTGGAAGCAAAGCTATACACATTTTAAACACACCTTCTTTTTTCCCTGAATTATTTTTATTTTTTTTACTTTGATCCATTTAGCCAAGGGGGTGGGGGTGGGGTGGAATCTCTCTACACACCAACATCACAGGGAATGGGGGGGAAATAAGAGGAAGAGTCCTCAAAGTGTCTCACATAAATTAAACTGGCATTTTTCTACCCGCTCTGGAATGGGGGAGGGAAGGGCCAAAGTCAGCCTTGCTGGGGGAGGGGGGATTGTATGAGCCAGGACCCCCCCAACTGCAAGAAAAGGCTCCTACCTGGTGCAAAATGGGGGGCAGGACACTCCCACATTTTCCAGCAGTGGGGAGGATCCATCAGCCCCTGTTCCGCCTTATGAAAAACACAAGGCGTCAATGCGGGCCCCGCAACATGTATTTTTCATAAGTGTTCCTTAAAAATGTACACTGGTGGCAACCCCACTCCCTGCGGACTGTGAGTCACCTTCTGGGGTCCTCCCTCCTTCCAGGGAGAAATCCCCCATCCTCCAAGCACTGGGGGGTGGACGGGGCAGGGAGATGCAGGGCTTCTAGATCAGGGTGCCCTTTCTCAGTTTCAAAGCTCACGCCCATGAAAGCGGAGCTGGCTTCATAATCCGACCCAGACATCCTTTACTTGAGGATTGTGAGTTTCTATAGAGCAACATGCCCCTTGGGTTGTGCCACTATCCTCAGCCTTGCCGGAGGCCGCGCCAGGCATCCAGGAAACAGACCGATAAAGCCCACGCCCTCCCAGAGATGCTGATAGGATAGTATACAAGTCCACTGGGGCCTTTTGTGTGTGTGGGGAGGGGGGGGGAAGCAGGAGGCAGAGGAGCTACACCTCTCCCAAGGGATTCCCCCAAAAGACAAGGCCAGTGATTGGTCGGTTGCTGCTAGCATCAGACGTTCCAAGTTCCCAAATTTCTCCCCTATCCCTGAAGAAAGCTCACAACTGCCCCCACCAAGCCCCCCCCCCAAGCTGAGTCATCCCCCACCAGCCGAATGGCCATACTTCCCTTTTAAAAAGAGGACGTTTATGACAAATACATGGTGCAGGGCTGTACTGGGACCAATGCGGCCTTTCAGCCTGTACTTCCATAAGGCTCCGCTTTTAAAAGGGCAGTAAGGCTGGGCTACCCCACCCACCCGAGACACTGCCCCCTGCAGAGAAGGGATTTTCCAGATGCAGCCGGAACTGGGTCCTGCCAGGAAGCCCGTTGTGCCGCTACCGGCCGCCACATTGACAGGCAAGCACCCGAGAGCTCAGCAGGGAGGGCGGAGCGTCCGGCTGGGGAGTCAGACTGTACGGACACAGTATTTGCCCACCCAGTAACTGCTGCCCCTCGGCTCCTTCAGAGCCCTCCGGCCGGACCCAGCATCCCCGAAGAACAGGCCAAGGCTCATCTTGGCTCCAGCACGTTCGATCGGAGAGGAAGTCGGGCAGGGGCTGAAGCATCGCTGCTGCCCCCACCCCCTCCCCAACTGTGGCAGATGCCCACGTTTAACCAGGCTTTGACAGGATAATCTGCCACCCGCCTCCAGAGATTTTTCTGGGGTGGGCGGAAGAGAGAAAATAATCTGTCTCTTTGCAGTGGCAGCCTTGAGCCACTGCTCACGGGAAATACGGGGTGGGGAGTCTGTTCGAAACCTCGGAGGACTTTAATGCTGGTTGAGGAGAATAGGTTTGTCAGCCCAGGGGAATACGACCAAGGCCCTGGGAATTCTGCACTGCTGCCATCAGACACATTTTTTTCTTCTCTCTCTCTCCTTTTTTTTTGCATTTGCCCAAACTGTTGCAGCCCGCGCGGGGAGC
This sequence comes from Sphenodon punctatus, assembly GCA_003113815.1. Lineage (NCBI taxonomy): Eukaryota > Metazoa > Chordata > Lepidosauria > Sphenodontia > Sphenodontidae > Sphenodon > Sphenodon punctatus. Next base: position 1,982,094 of record QEPC01004913.1, read on the forward strand.
ACCTCACGCTAGCCGATGAGATGGCAGCATCACAAGCTAGCCCGTGGGAAGATGCCGCTATATATTCCGAGGCCGTGGGGCACGATGCCACAGCTGCGGAAGAGGCACAGCCCATGGTCACGCAAGAGAAAAGAGGCCCATGGGGTACTTGAGGAGGATTTATTTTTTTTAAGCACACACGGTGCTCAGTGGCATCTGCATTCACATTGTGCATAATTTTAAAGGATTTCTATAATTTGCATATTTAATTTAGTCTGCTTGCAGAATCTGGTTTCCCTGGTTGCAGGATTTGGAATAAAACCCTGCAGCATACAAACGGCCCTAAGATTAAGCACTGACCATGTAAAGTCGGGCTTCCCTGAATGGCCGTTGCAACGGGGGAGCTCAGGCATTGCCTGGGGACCACTCCATGGACGGAGGGCCCTTACTATGCGTTGCAGGGGTGGCTGTTTGCCTCCTTCCCCCAATATCCAGACAGTGGCAGACCAGGAAGGAAGCGTAGGGTGTCATTAGACAGAACAGCAATGGGGTGTGCCAATGTGTGCTTTGACCTTGATACGAACCCGTTTGACCCTGCGTTCGCCGTGTGGCGCTGCTTAGAGAGACAGCCCAGCTTGGGGCACATCGGTGTTTTGCTCACCACACAAGCGCTGCTTGCCTTGTCGCCCGTGTCGTACCTGCGAACGCGCCACGCGACAACATTGGCCACGTGGTCAGTCGGAACACGCAACTAGTCCTTGTGACGCAAGGGTGTTCACATCACGTGTTCAATGGGGGGCCAAATTGGTGGTGTGCTTACACACAACAGGCAAACATGTGCTTAGGGGGGTTTTAACACCCGATCTTCGTTATGTCTAAAGACACCCTTAGTCTCCAAGTAGGAACCCACTGGTCTTGGCTTGAACTGGCAAGTTAGCTGTGGGCAATGGGAGCAGAGGACAAGGGCCCAGGGTGGGAAGACAGAGCTCTTATTACTGACACTCGGTGATTGTTCAAATCCCCACCCCAACGTGCGCCCAGAAGCAGTGTCGCCCCCTCTCCCGCTCTAGTAGACAAAGTGCATCCCACAACATAAAGCCCCTGCCTTTCGCAGAACACGCCAGGATTTATGGCTCTAGGGACCAACGGTCCCTATTTCCCCAGGACAGTCTAATTCTGCAGTGAGCCTAGGAGGAGTTGTTCCAGCATTAGGGGACGTGCCTGCCAGGGGCTGCGAGGGCAGTGGCCTAGCAGGGTTTTGCTAGGAGAGGTGCCCACGATCTGAGATTTTGTGTGGGGTGGGGTGGGGGAGAGGGGCTTGGGGAACTGTAGTAGGTAAAAAGCATTTCATTGCAATCTCTTTCCCAAATGAAGCTAGGTCCCTGGATTCAGGCTGTTTGTGGCTTTCCTCTTAGCTCAAAACAGTAGTGTGCACCCTGCTCCACCAAGGAAAGAGTACTGTCCCTTTAAATTGGACAGTTACCCAGAGATTGAGGGCACGTCACCTGAGGGCAGGTGAAGCCAGCTTAGACCTACAGGTGGGAGGAGGCGTGAGAGCCCGCCCCCAGGAATAGGGTCGCCGCCTAGGCACAGTTTTAAGGAACACTTATGAAAAATACATGTTACAGGGCCTGTATTGGCAGCTGGCGCCGCCTGCAACATGTATTTTTCATAAGTGTTCCTTAAAACTGTGCCTAGGCGGCCCCCCCTATTCCTGGAGGCAACTACGCGTAGCACCTGGATGCAGCCGCGAGATGGCGAGCCAGGCTGAGGGGCAGCGAAGCGGCAGGGAGCAGATGCGGGAGGCTCGCCAGGAGGGCAATTGACCAGACCCTGATCTTTGCCAACACCAGAGGAGCAATATCCCTGGAGTGGAGCCAGGGGAACCCGGAGCACCTCCCCTAAGGAGGTAAAAGACCGTAAGTACGTACTGTGGGTGACAAGTAACCGGGACCCCGCCGGGCCAAGCTGCAAACCCCGTTACGCACGGTCGGACATCAAGGGTTCCCGATTCCAGCCAGCGGCACCGTTCCGACAGCACCCGTCAGCCTGGTCCCAAACTCAGCTAGCACCACTGCAGCCGCTCCCAGAACCCGAGACCACCCCACGGACGCCAGTGGCTCCCGCCGTAACCACCCAGCCCAAACCGGTTAGCAGGGCGCTTAGGCGAAGGCAGTTCGGGGGGGGGGGGGCTCTTCCGTCCAACAGGGCGCTCAGACCTTTGCTTTCAAGAGCCCCATGGGGGTTCCCCCAATTTCCAGATCTGCCAAGACCCTGCTCTCTAGAAACCTTAGGGGGAGGTGGTCTTCCAATCACCCCCAAAAACTGTCTTCTCAACCACCTTTGCCTTCAGCTGCAGGAAGCCAGCGACAAGACACTGTAAACAGGGGTTCTGTAGGCACACAGACCCTTCCCAAAGGGCTACCTCTGCAGCCCAGGCACTCTTGGGGCAACCCCCACCCTCTACCATCCCCATTGCCACATCTATCAAATATAGAAATATACATAAAAACAGGAGCTCCCAGCTCTCCAGCCTTGTCTTTTGGCTCGGGAGCGCCAATAATTTACATGTGGTCCCACATGCCCCACGCCAGCGAAACGGCCTACGTCCACCGAGGAAGGAACAGGCCATCGTGTCCATATAAATAAATATGTGTTACTGCAGTCCAGTCTGGCGAGGAGCCAAGGGTACTGGGGCTCCCCCCTCCAGGAGAAAGGTCTTCACAGGAGCGAGGAGGAGGAGGAGGGAGGCTAGGGATTCAAAGTAGCCCCTCTCCTCCCCGAGCAGTCCTGGGAAATGGGCAACCACGGTCTCAAAGATCAACGACAAAGGACGGGCTTGGCTGGACCTTCCTCCTTGAAGGGCTGGTAGCTTCCCCACCTCTACGGTGCGCCTCCTGCAGGCAAATCCATGTCATGGTGCCAGGGTCGAATAGGATGGCTGGTACCCCTGGTGACAGGCGCACCGAGGGACAGGGCGGGACCAGGTCAGCCTACCTCCAAAGAGCCCGGTAGGTATTGTTCTAGCTGGGGCCTAGTCCCACCGACAGCTGTACAGACTGCCACGGAGTCACCCACGGACAAGGGCAGCAGACCCTGTATCCGAGGGGATACAGGCCACCGCAAGCCACGGCCACTGTGCCCCACGAACTGCTGCAACGGGCTGGCGGCTGCCCAAGGGGGGCACAACACTGATGGCAGGGAGGTGCCCAGATGTGGAGGTACTTGGCCCCCCAGACTTCCTGGAGCCGGGCTACCCTTCTTGGCAAGGCCGGCGAGCACCACAGTCCGTGTAGCTGGTGGAGGAAGAGGCGTCACAGGAACTTGGCGGGGCTGGGGGCAGGGCTCGGGGCAGGGCTGCCAGCCAGGCTGCTGGGGGCGGAGTCGCTGGGCGAGGCGCTGTGCCAGCCGCCACTGGGCCGCTTGACCATGTCGGGCTGGAAGCTGGGGTGGCGGCGGGCGTGCTTGGTCAGGTGGTCGCTGCGCATGAAGCGCTTCTCACAGAGCGGGCAGGCAAAGCGCTTCTCGCCAGTGTGCGTGCGGAAGTGGCGCGCCAGCTCATCCGAGCGCGCAAAGCGCTTGGGGCAGCCAGGCCAGGTACAGGGGAAGGGCCGTTCACCTGGAAGAGACAGAGAGAGAGAGCGTGAGGCAACTGCTGGCCAGACATGGGAGTGCCCTTTCCTCCCAGGCACCCCCACAGCCAGCCACAAAGGCACAGCCCCACCCTCCCATCAGAGTCGTGAGGGAACTGCTGTCCAGACATGGGAGTGCCCGTTCTTCCCAGGCACCCCCACAGCCAGCCACAAAGGCACAGCCACACCCTCCCCAAATACTCCCATCAGTCGTGCTCTTCTCCCTACTCTACACCCAGGAGGGTGACCATGGAGGCACATTTTCCCAGGACACTTATGAAAAATACATGTTGCAAGCCCTGCACAGGCCCTGCAACATGAATTTTAATAAGCATCCTGGGAAAAAAGGTGCATCTATGGCAACCCTAGCCCTCCTGCCTCATCCAGCTTTAAACTCTTCTGCTTCCCGTAGCCACCCTTTTGAATGGTACAGAGCCCCCAAAGAGGAATGCAGGGCAAGGGGGGAAATCACCTCACCCTCAAGAGCTGGGGGACAGTCTATAAACATCCTCTCCAGCTTACGAGTTAGGGTAAGGGGTCCCTCCCCACATTACACAGTCAACATCCTGAAAAATCTCATCCCTTTTTTGCCAGTCTTGACATGATCTAAATGACCTCTCTAAAGGACGGCCTCTCTCCTTATCCCGCCCCCCCTCGCAGTCTCTAAGGTCAGCCACGACGACGTACAGCTTCCATCCCTGCAACAGGTGCCTACGAGTTCTCAGTGGCTGCTCTGGAACGCCCTTCCTCTGGAGGTTCGGTTGAGCCCGAGTGGAAGCGTTTTCTGGAGGCAGGCGAACCATTTTGCCTTTCGGGGAAGGGTGGGATAAGAATCTAGCCAAATAAATAAAAAGCACCTCCCCAAAAAAGAAAAAAACACAATGCAGAATGCAAAGAATTAAGAACCGAACCAAGTCAGGGAACGTGTTTGCAACGTAAAGGGCGACATCTAATCATGTAAGTCAGGAATTTAGTGTGGAAAAAAGCGGATGTCGTGGGACAACAATGGATTTTGGGGTCACGATACAGCGCACCAGGTTTGTTTGGGTTTGGTTAAAGTTTACGCTGCTTCACTAATCGGACTAAGAAGAAAGGGTTAGGATGCATGTACCACGAACTGGGGTTCAGTTCCATTTGGATGATACAACTTTAAACCCCATCTCACCCTGGCTGATCCCATCTGTCACAGCCAAGTGGCAGCACGGAGCTGAGGGACCGGCCGATCTTCTCGTCAGGCATGGAGAACTGGCTACGCCCTGCCAGCCTTTCCAGAGCAGGGAATCTGGCACCTTCCTTTCGCGTATCAATTACCCCTTGTGGGAGCAGCTGGGGAACACGGGTGTGCGACGCACAACTGCCGGATTTGGGATGCCTGGAAAAGCTTGGGTCAGAAGAGGCTTCTGAATGAAGTTGGGCAGGAGGGGAAGTGATCAGGGCCAGTGCAGAGAGGGGGATGCGACAGCAGGGGACGTTGCAGGTAAGAACATAAGCAGTGCCGTACTGGGTCAGACCAATGGTCCATCAAGCCCAGCATCCTGTCTCCGATAGTGGCCAGTCTTTCTCTTGGAAGAAGTACCCAAGAGATCACAGTGGGCAATCCATTCCCCGTGGTTCCAGACCCCAACACTAAGAGGCTATGTTCCCAAAACCTACTTGGCTAATAGCCATTAATGGACCTATCCTCCAAGAACTTATCAAGTCCCTTTTTAAAAAACTTGCTACATAACCGGCCATGACCACTTCCTCTGGCAGTAAGTTCCCACAAGTTAACTGTGCGCTGAGAAAACCAAGAGGGGCTGGAACCACATCAGAGGGAGCAGAGCCAAGGGACGGGCATGGCTCTTTTTGACATAGCCCACTGCCCCATACATCACGATGCTCCTTGGGGGATGAGGAAATATCAGAAAGCAGCAGGGCAAGTCCCCATGATCTGTCCACCGCCCCCAAGATCCCCAATTCTCTGGGCTAGCCTGGAGAAATCTGTGGTTTTTCCAGATCCCCCGAGTCAAAACCCAAGACAGGCGTCAATCCTAGTTGTAGGTTAGGCTGAGCACAGACTCGGGATCAGGCAGCACACACACCCTGGCAAAGGGGCAGCCCCGCAAGCAGCAGCCCCTAATCTCAGCTCTAGCTGACGCCGTCCCCGTGTCCCCATCTACTTAATCTTGGCAGAAAACAAACTGACTGGAACAAGATAGGAGATTAAGGCAAAATCTAAGCCTCAGTTTACAATGCTACTGGCTCCCCAGACGCCAATACACCTGCCAACCTCAAATCAGCAACATTGGCTGAAAACAGACATGCACCTAACTCCGATTTAACATTTCTTAGGCCTGTATTTGCACCCTATGCAGCCCTGACACAGGCCTGAGGAATGTTAAATCGGAGTTACGTGCATGTCTGTTTTCACCCACTGAAGTCATCAGGTGAATATGTGGGAAGGGGAGGTTATGGAGGGAGGTGTAAATGTTTAGTTTGCAATTGGGGATGGGGAAAGCTTTGACATTCTCTAACATTAAGGCCTCAAATTTAAAAAAAAATCTCTTAGAATCACAGGCAAAATAAAGCTTCCAAATTTTAGCACCAGAAGAAAAGCCAGTTTCTGGTAGCAGAAAAAATCATGCAAGACAACTAACTCCTCCAATTTATGCAACTTTTAAAAATGCTAATTAATTTCCCTCAAACACGCCACGCCATCTCAGATCTCTCCTCCCCCCCCATTTCCCCTGCCCCCAAATACATCTCAATCAGATCACTAAGGCGAGGGGATAGTAAGGGCTCTTTTCGCCAGTGGGGATCAGCTGGCTGTCTTCAGCAACTGTGACAAGGGGGCCCTAGAATATATGCCAGCAGTTCAAAGTGGCAGCACCTTGTTGGCTAGCTCACAGCGCTCCCCTCTCAGGCTGTAATTGTGTTGCCGGATGTAATTTCTGCGAGAACGGCCATGATTGCAACAATGCAGAATTCCCAAGGCTTTGATTACCAGGCTGCTTATAGTGAAAACCCTCATTATTGATCTCTACGTTTAGTCCCCTTTGTGGCTTGCTAAGCTCTGGGCTCCACTAGTACCATGAGGCAGTGAGTCCCATAGATTAATAGCATGGAAGTACTTTCCTGGATAAGCCCAAGGGTTTGTTTTTTTAACTGTGGCTCATCAATGAGCAGTGGAGCCTACTCGCTGCCAGAGACTAACACAGCTCATGCTGATAAAACCCTTTTCTGCCCCAGGCCAGGGGCACAAACTATCCACGCGCAAAGAGGGAACTTCCTCTCTGCTCAGCCGCAACATCCTTACACAGCAGTTTCTGAAGGGAGAGGGAAGCAGCGGAACCCACTGCCTTTTAAATATAGCTCCTGGCAGTGGTGCCGGCACAGGCCAAGGGGGGCTGGGACCGCTTTGCTCGCAAGAGGGCTGTGTAAGTCACTGTTGAGGCTTGTCAGAGGAACCTGGGAGAGCAAGAGAGAGAGAGAGATTGTGATCACGGATGTGATAATCCTAAATAGCTTGGGCCCAGCGCATCTGAAAGACCGCCTCCTTCCCTATGTCGCATTGTGATCCTTAAGGTCAGACGAGAACAACTTCCAAGTACATACAACCAACGTCCACGGTGAGGGTCTGAGCTCCGTTCCCTTGGAAGTTTACCAAAGACCAAGCCATGGCCTTTCGGAGGCAGTGGACGACCTTCCTTTTTGGCCAGACATTTAGTGGGTGGGGATAGGTTTTTGGAGTGTGTATGTATTGGCGGTGTGTGTGTGTGTGTGTTCCATATTTACTGTACTTTGTTTGCATGTTGCAACCCACACTGAGCCCTTTGGATAGGGCAGGCTATAAGTCCAAATCAATCAACCAATCCAATGTGCCTCACCGCACTCCCTCTGGATGCGAGAGGCCCCCTCTCAAGGGTGTTAGGCACACATCAAGGGGCACGTAGGAGCAGAGGCTATTGCATCAGCCAGGCTTTTGCCATTACGGATATAAACCAGTATTCATGACCATGTATATTCTGCAAAAGAAATCCCCTCCAATTCCACACGCATTTGGCTAACACAAACTCCAAATTCTACACAGAAAATCCATATCCTGTCAAGAGAGTCAATTAAAGCAATCCTACAAATTTATGGAACTTTGGAATGCAAATTAATTCTCCAGCATGAGAACCCTTGGTTGACCAGGAGAAATTGGGGTCCAGAGCCTCTGGACCGAAACCTGAAGTTTTTGAACTAAACTAGGAGAGGCAGCGACCCTGCTTCCACAGTGAGAGGCAGCGGATCGGACCTGGATATTCAGGATGAAGTCGGAACGCTAAGAACGATGCACATTGGAGTTTCCATCTACTTTTGGGAACATCACATCCCAAACTCATGGGACCGTTGGTTCTGATTTTGTTTATTCAGGAGTTCGGGAACTGAATGACCATGGAGGAGAAGTGGAATATATTCTTTTCCTTAGGGAGGGGAGGGGTCCGCAGAGGAGGCTTGGGCTACAGTCCCTACCCCTTGCATCAATCCGACTGGAAAGCACTTTGAGAGCCTCATCACTAGAGGAAAAGAAATCTCTTCCCGTTCCCCACACGCCCACAAGGACTGGGGGACAATACTAAAGTGGCCTCAGTCCAGCCTAGCTGGTCTCTTGGGGCTAAGCCATTCGGACGCCCAAGGAGAACCTCAGCCCTACACCAGCAAGGACAAGCCCTGCTGCTGCCCCCACACTTTCCAATCCTGTCAGACAGATGCCAGCGATGGATTTACACCCCCTCCCCTTACGTAAGAGCACAGCTGGCAGCAGAGTGAAAGCCGGCCAATTTTACTCCCCTGTTTCCGACAGCAGCAGGAGGGGGAGGGGGGGCCTGGTAAGGGAGAGCACACCTTTCCCCCTACCCCCATCGGGCATCTCCAATTGTACATGTACAACAAAACCACCCCCATAAGTTAACAGAGACTGCAAAACAGCTGGGGGAACCTGACATTTGCCTTCATTCGGTAGGAGCTATTGCCATAGCAACCATGGGGACTACCACCTACCTGCAGCCCTGGACACCACTACTCACACAGCTGCGGTTAGGGTTGCCACCTACGCCCATTTTTAAGGAACCTGCAACATGCATTTTTCATAAGTGTCCTGGAAACATTTGCAGCCTGTTTCCCCCATCCCTGGCCTAGACCCCAAACAGACCCAGAGTCCTAAGGCACCAAGGCAGGCCCTGCAACATGCATTTTTCATAAGTGTCCTCGAAAAATGTACATCTATGCAAATGGGGAGGGAATGTGGAGCAGAGCCCCCCCCGCTGTAACTGACTCTCCTCATCCTGGAAAGAAGGCAGGAATGGCCCCCAGGCAATGGGGGCAGCGGGGTGGAGAAGCTGGGCCCAACCCCTCCTCACCCAGTGGTTGAAGGCGGCACGCGGGGCAAACACACCACCTGCCACGGCTTCCATCCATGGAGGCGCCAGCCCGCCAGACTTTCAACATCGAAGGGTGGGGCCCACCCCCAAAAGGGAGGCCTGGGCATGTGGAACCCGCCCGGCAGCGCTAATCCAACAGGCCAGGCCTCCCTGGGCACGCTGCCCCCCCCCCAGGGGAATGCCGGAGAGTGACTCACTCGGCCAGGCTGGCTCAGCGCCATCTGGGCGGAGGGGCTGGGAAATCCCTTTTGTCTCCAGCAAGACGCTACAGGCTGGACACACGGAGAGCTGCGCCGCAGCAACCGCCGGCACGAGGGGAACGACAGCTGCCGGGAGGGGAAGGCCCAGGGAGCTGCAGTGGGTGCGCGTGACTCCCATGGCTTCTTGGGGCACAGCTAGGGTTGCCATGGGGGCACGCTGTTCCAGCACACTTACGAAAAATACATGCTGCAGGGCCTGCATTGGCGCCATAAGGCCCCGCAACATGGATTTTTCATAAGTGTGCTGGAAGAATGTGCGCATATGGCAACCCTAGGCACGCCCCAGGCGGCCAGGTGCGGTAGACGTGTCCTCTCCCGTACGGTGGGCTGGGGGATGCTGAGCAGCTCTGTTCAGGAGTAACAGCAGCTCAGGCAGCAAGGGCTTTGGGGCCGATGGAAATCTCTGGGCAGCGGCGGAACTTGGTGCTAAAATTGGGGGGGGGGGGGGGGGGATTCTGGATTCCCTTAAGCCACAAAAGACCCACCCCCATGTCCCTAGAACTGTGGGCGGGAGAACTTGTGGGGGAAACCTCCTCCCCCACGGCTGGGTAAGAGTTACAGCAAGCCCCTGGGACAGGGTGGCCACGCCGCCCCTTGAAAAGAGGACGCTTATGAAAAACACATGGGGCGGGGCGGCACCAGCACCACAATACAGCCCTGCACCATGTATTTTTCATACGTGGCCTCTTTTAAAGGCGGGGTGCGGCCACCTACCTTGGGATGAAAGGGGCACAGCTGGGGAGATGCCCTTGGCTCGACACACCTCAGAGCCCAACCCCCCCCCCCTTGCCCTCCCTGCTGGGCACTGCAGTGGGGGGCCGAGGGGAGCAGGGGCAGCTTTTGGCAGAGCTGGGGCCCAGTAGCAGCAGCAGAAAGGCCAGTACAGTGTGGAGAGGGGACAGCCCCTACCTGCGCCTAGAAAAGGGAGGGACATCGCTTCTGGGGGACCCCCCCGAGATACAGCGCAGAGGGGCCAATTCTTTGGGTAAATAGCAGACTGGTTTGGGGCATCCCACCCACCCGAAGCTCTTTTCACACACACACAAAATGGGTTTCCCTGCAGGACCCATAGTAAGTGCAGCTCTGAGGCTTAGAATCAGGATCCCAGGGTCCCATTCCGGCTCGGTCACTGATTCCCTGCGGGACTCGCTCAGAGGGCAAAACAATGTGAGGGAGACAACCCGAGCCAGGCTTAAGGCAAGACAGAGGCCTAGAGCTCGACGCAGATTTTTAAGCAACACTTATGAGAAATACATGTTGCAGGGCCCTGCACTGGCACCTTGGGCAATAACTACATGTATTTTTCGTGCCCCATTCCCTTAGCACCCTGCACAGGGACGGACGGCTGTGGAGGAGTGGGGCAGCAGGGCACCTGGGAGTCCAGTGGCCCTTCCAAGAAGGCCCACATCCTCCCTTTGCCAGCAAAGTAGGGGCTGGACAGGGCACCCCCACCCCACCCCCTGGAGGCTGCTGCCTGCCTGAACCCCTCTAGAGAAGGGGGTTAATACCACTGTGCCCAACCAGAGGGTGAAGCCCAAGTGCCCTGCAGTGCCACCCCCCTCTCCTAGCAGGCAGAAGCACACGTACTCACTCCCCAAACCCCTACGTCCCACCTTCCAAAATTCTTCCCCAAAGCCCTCCTCTCTCATCAGGGTTTCCCTAGCTCCTCGCCCTCAAGATTGCTCGACTGTTTCTCTTTACACCCTCTTAACTTTGGGGATCAGGGTTGTCACCTAGGTACATTTTGCCAGGCCACTTATGAAACATACATGTTGCAGGGCCTGCATTGGCACCTATGGCACCAACGCAAGCCCCGTGGGTTTCGTAAGTGGCCTGGCAAAATATACCTAGGTGACAACCCTATAAACCGGGATCCCCTTCCCGGTAAGGCACGCATGTATTGGAGCGTACCCGCCTTGGTGCTCATTTAGAGGAAGCCAACGTTTGTGTATCTTTTGTGCAATATCTATGTGCCACTATTCTGTTGCAGGATTAGTTTCAGTGCATATACCCAAATTGCTTGATGGCGTGTTTATTAGGACTTCTTGTACCTCTAGGATTCGCTCCTGGAATTTGTATTTGTTTATCAAGGGCTGGTTTATGTTTTTCATTTGTTTTGTAAGTCTTGCCCTTTGGACTTTAATAAAATTATTATTTTGATGGCCCCCTTGTTCATTTTAGATGCGCCCGAAGGAGGGGGGGTGGGGTGGATTTTTAAACTTGATCCATGTCGCCGGGGAAACCACACACATGGCCACAGGAAGGGAGCTTGTACTTGGCCTTGCCCATCCCTCGGTAAGAAGAGCTCAGATAAAAGGCACTTCCTTCCACGGAGGAATGAGGAAGCCATTAGGCAAAACCAGCATTCCCAGCTAGGAGAATGAGGACAGCAGGGAGGGCTGTAGGCAACAGGTGGCCCCAAGGGGTGCGTGTGCGCGTGTGCGTGTTGAAGTGACCCTCCTACACACGCAGCATTCTAGAAATCTGGCTCGAGGCACTAAAGGGGGACAGCAGCTCCCCAGGATCAAGCACCTGATCAGGGGGAGGAGGAACTTGTATTTGCACAAATTTTGAGGCTAGGAAAACATTTATTTAAACTGCCCATAAAATGAGAGGCTGTTGGCAATCCTGGCCCTAATCCCACCCATTTGCATCCTGGGAAGAAAAGGCCCGAAATAAACATTTGCCTTCCCCCAAAAACTGAACTTGCCAAACTCGGATTTGTGGTTACGTGTCCGAGAAACAGACTTTCCCCAGGTCGAACAAACGCACTGCTTCTAGAATTGGGTAAGCCAAACTTTGTACCCTGATAACTCAAGATTTTTTAAAACGTACCATAAGGGTATCCCCACCGGGCTCAACGCAGTGCTACCTTGGAGTGAACGAATCGTTTCTTGACAGCACGTCATTAAAATACCATAGTCTATAGCCCCCCCCAGCCCCCCAAAGCAGCCGAGCCTCCATCCTCTGCCTGCATTGCAAGCTTGCCTGCTCACTGGGGCGTCAGGGAACACGGGAGCAGGAGCGCTGATCCCACGGGGGTGGGGATTGCAGAAGGAAAAAGTGGTGTTAAGAAAACTGTATCCTGCATTTGCTTGTCTATCGTTCCGACTTGTCATCACCCTGAGAAGGGCCTGCGCGGCCGGAAAGCATGAATATCCAAGTTGGCCCAATAAAAAAAAATCATCCAAACTCTCTCCATCTCTTACCATCCCGCCAACCACCATCTCTCTCCGGATTCCTTATACACACAGTACCATATTCCTTTGAACAAAAGCCCCAGCCTTACTGCGGGTCATCCACTATTAGCGCTGCCCTGCCGACAGCAGGCACAATTACAAACCAAAGTGAGCCAGTAGATGAAAAACAAGCAAACCAACCCCACCTCTCCTCTGCCACATAACCCATAAGGCTACTCGCTGCCTACCCAACCCTCCGCCCACCAGGGATAAGGCCGGACACGGTGCTGAGACATGCCCTCGCAGTAATTAACAGTACACAGAACCCTTGTTGAAATTGCTGCCTCTCATGGGCACTCCCTGGGATAACCAGGTCACCGGGCTGCAACCCTTGCCAATACTTGGTGGGGGAAGGGTGGGGGGGAAAGCAGGACAGACAAGGAAAGCAGGACAGACAAGAATTTAGCATATTTCTACAGCGTTCCCTGGATCTCTCTAATCCAGACCTTCCCTTATTCCAGGCAAGTTCTGTATCCAGGGCTGTTTAAAGGAAAGGAAACTTGGGGGTGGGTGGGGGTGGGTGGGGGCAGGACGACTACCCAAGTTATACCCCTGAGGTAGACGGGGACAGATCCTACTTCCTGGCGCAGGATAGACCTACCTGCTCTGCCAGTCCCAACCTGGGTTTGCAGTGGGGACATCACACAGCCTTCCTGTCGGGGGAGCAAGACCACTGCCCTTAGGATTGCCATAGATGCACATTTTTCCAGGACACTTATGAAAAATACACGTTGCAGGGCCTGTATTGGCACCTAGGCACCAATGCATGACCTGCAACATGTATTTTTCATAAGTGTCCTGAAAGAATTTGCATGTATGGCAATCCTAACTGCCCTCTGGCGGCACGGCAAGCCCCCCGTTGGGATTGACAGCTCGAGTGGTGGGGGAGGAAGAGGGGAGAGAATTTCTCCAGGTTAGCCACGAACACCCGTCAGCAGGATGCAGCCATGCCAGAAAGGGGGTGAGCTTTAGGCAGGGACCCAAGTTGATTGCGTTGCTGCAATTTGGCTGATTCTGCAAAAATCACTGCAATCTTCGCAGAATCCTTGCAGAATCAGCCAATCCTGACCATGACCCGAGGGTAAATAGGCCCCTGGGAGATGAACTGTGGGTGGGTGGGGTCTGAAGGACCAATATTTGCGTGAGGGAGGTGCTGAAATTACAGAGGATTTGAGTTGTGTTTGATTAGCAAAGTTGTGATTCTATGTCAAACCTATTGCAAATTTGCTTCCCAGCATGCACAGTTATGCAAAGCAAGTTAATTATGCAAATATTAATGCTCGTGGTGAATTTGCAGAATTTGGCTTCACTGGCTGCAGAATTTAAGATTTTTTGGTGCAGTCAACTCGGGTCCCTGGCTTTAGGGACTTTCATGCCCCTACAGCTCCGGCCCTGTCGAGTACACTGGGGTATCGCGTTAGGGCCGAAACGACTACGAGCAGAGAATTTTCTGGCTTTGATTTGGGTGCCATCATGGGAGCAGCTCTAGGCTAAAATTGGGGGGGAGGGGGGATGCTGACCCACATAAGCTCCACCCCCATATCGCTAGATATGAAAGGGAAGGGGAGTTTGCAGGGGCCACACGCCTCTGTGAGAATTACTCCCGTACAAACCACTCTTCGTTCCCACTTCGCCAAATAATCGGTTTCAGTTCCGTTATTCCAGTTTCAGCAACTGTCTACAGTTACAGGAATCTATTAAGTTTACTTACTATAACTCTTTCCCACCTTGTTGTATTCCATCCTTTTGAAATGGAGGCCTCCTCCCCGAATCTCGGTTTCACCCTTCCCCGATATTTCCAGTCACCACGTACACCTTTGCTGTTTCGCTCGGGCTGCAGTGCTAACTCCTGACGGACCCTGCGAGGTCCGAAAGCTTCAGTATCTCCACCGACTGGAGTTGGTCCAATACTACTTTGTCTCGATTGCCTATTTTGGGTCAGGATCGGGGAACATGACGGGAGCTGGGGGAAAACAACAGGGAATGGATCCCCTGCTGATCCCTGTTGGGTGCTTCTTGCAAGCCACCGTGATTGGCCACTGTTGGAGACAGGATACTGGGCTAGACCCAGTATGGCACTTTTTATGTTCTTATGGGTCAGTCATTTCAACATTTAAGTTACTTTGACTCTGCGCTATTGTGGGTACGCTATAGCCGAAACTAAGGCTGTTTTTAAACAGGCACAGTTGGGGGACAGCTCCTGTTGGGTTGGGGGGAAATCAAACAGGCCGGGATGGGTGTTCGCTGGGGGGGGTGCCCCATCCCACACACGCCCACCCCCAACACGGAGCATCACGGCGTTTCCCCGATGTTCCGGGCGTTGGCGCGAGTGGGCAGTGCGTGGCTGACAGGTAGGTGGGTGGGTGGGCACTGACCCACGTGGCCTTCAGACAGGCATCTGGGTGGGGTGAGGAACGGGCGAACCTGCGTGGGAACGTCCTGTTTAAAAATGGCCTAAGGAACCCAAATACCAAAAAGACTGACCTCAAAATAAATTACCAAACTGCAATGCCCAAATAAGCAAATCTCTGTTTCGGTTGCAAATATTGTTTGGATGTTCGGCGGGCTATCGAAAAATGCGAGTAATATTCATGAATATCAAAGCTCCGCTTTGTTTTGCCTCTAGATCAAGTTGTAACATGGGTCAAATCCAGCCCATCTGTTCGCATTCCAATTCCTAGGTCTGGCTGGTGAGTCCAGTCTGTACCATCAAGCATTACAAGAGCAAGGGAAGGAAGTGGAAATGAGGCCATGCACTCCAAGATAAGGGCTGGATCCATGGCCTGGCTCCATGACCGGAACCCTCCCCTTTCCTTCTCCCATTCTAAGCTCAGGGCACAGAAGTTGCAGGCACCTGGGAGCCACTGGTGCCCAGAAAACGGAGCTTGGCGACCGGTTCAGGGGGGGCAAGAACAGTTTGATAGCAGGATAAAGTCTGGTGACTGAATTTTATTTTGCTCCCGGAGTTCAATCTGAAATTTCATGCCCTGCTGTGCTCCCCAGCCCCAAACTCCTCCCCAGCCTGCAGAGCTTGTACGGACGCCCACAGTGACTCCTACAGGAGGGAAGAGGTTCCACACCCATCATTTACGGTCCAAAACGGGGCCCACGTCAGCATCTAGTCTCTTCCCATTATCAGTACTCTCAGTATCTCTTGTGCAAAAAATGCTTTCCCTTTAATTACGTCTGGTTTCAGAAACTCTGCCATTTCAGACTGGCTCCTGTGTGCATCACTCTTAAAACTAAGGTTTTGTTTTATTCTAAAAGATGTCTTTCTGCATTTTTAGTTGGATTTCAATTTCCATAAAAACGCAGCTTGATAAGAAGTCTGTATTACTAAGTTCATGGTAAATCCAAGGGAGGAATCAAACGAGACAGTAGCCCACCCGAGCCTTCCCCAGACACGTTCCTGTAAACCTGTCTATTAGGGCCCGCCCCATCGCCTCCATGGGGTCACCACAGAGCCGTCACTCATAACAGTGTCCAGGGACACCATGGGCCCACTGGGCGGGGACAGTCCGGTCTAACAGCTACCTACGTAGCCACGTCTTGTCAATTAGGTTCACCCACAGCTTGCCGCCACCCAGGTCCGCCAGTACCATAGAGTTCCGCGTAGTACGCCAGGCCAGCTGAGAGGCGGGCTTGAGATCTCCCTCTCCTCAGTCTCCCTCCCCCACAGTCGCCTCTCAGCTGAGAGGCGGGCTAGAGATCTCCCTCTCCTCAGTCTCCCTCCCCCACAGTC
>QEPC01004913.1:2014187-2056293 GCA_003113815.1 Sphenodon punctatus
CCCCCAAGAAATGCTTCCAGTAGGAGTGTGTGCCCCAGAATGCCAAAATAAAATTTAAAAAGCTGATATTGGAAACATTGTCAGAAAGAGAGAGAAAAAACCCTAGCTGGCTTATTTGGATTTTGTTAATGATTTCCCTAGCTCACCACTGCGCTGGTCATCGTATAGACTCTGTATAATGACCAGTGCAGGGCGTGGAGTAAGAGGTAAATCACAAAAATAATCCTGTTTTAGATTCATCATTAGAGAGGCAGTTTAGCCCAGTGGTTGGGTTGCTAGCTGGAAAATAGGGTCCATTTCCCTGCTCCGACAAGCTCTCGGCCAAGAGGTGTCACTTCTAGTTAGGGGGGCCCACACCTACATAAATTTTTAAGGCACACTTATGAAAAATACATGTTGCAGGGCCTGCACTGGCACCTTAGCTGCTGTTGCAGGCCCTGCAACATGTATTTTTCACAAGTGTTCCCTACAAATTTGCATAGGCGGCAACTCTACTTCTGGGACAGGCTTGGGCCTTGGAAATTTGTTGTTGTTTTTACAAGCTAAGCACTATGAAACGTAGCTCAAGGGTTGCATGCGGGAGAAGGACATGGATTATGAATCTTTGCCATGGATCCCATCCTCTGTCCTTGAGCGAATGCCCTCATCTCTGCAGCCTTTCCCCGAGCTCCCTCTTTCAGCGTTTAAATACAGGGACTGGATTCAGGATTTGGTAAAGGGCCCAATAAAAAACTAGCTGTGAGTTGTGTTTGGCCCCTAGACCAGAGGTTCCTCACCCCTGCCCTAGAGAGATCCCCTTGTAGCTGAAGTCACCAATCCCCCTGCAACCAGGGTGGGATTTGATGTTCCTTCTATTGTGCTGTCCTTAGGGATCCTCTTTCCCCCCTGTAACTCAGCTAAGCACAGGTACTTGCAACTTCATAAGCGTTCCCCTCTCCCGTGTCCATCCTAGATTGTAAAACCGTATCTCTCTGGTTAATAACTGTTCAGTACTAGGCACATTGCTGGTGCTATACAAGTAATTATTGACTGTTACCATCACCACTGCCGAGGGTGAAGCCAGAGGGCTGCGAAGCACCAGTTCAAGCCACTGGATAGCAAGGGCAGCCCGATTGGTTTAAAAAACCCACGGCACACTAGCGATCCACAGGGCTACTCCCAGGTTTGTGGGTCATGACCCCCAAGGAGCGCGGGGGGGGGGGGGGGGGCTCTGAAATCAAGGAAGAAAACTTCTGTTGTATTGAGGCGGTGGTGGCCAGGAGACCACACATTTGTTCTAGGCATGAGGCAGAGGCAGGCAACGGCTCGTTGTTAGCGTCCACTCGCCACCCAAGCCGCTAGCCCTGCACCAGAAAAATCCCAGGCTGCCGTGAGCCTGAGCAATTCAGAGGGTCTGGAGCGGGCAGGGCGTGCAAAGCACTAAAGGCTGCCATGGAAACAGGAAGCCAGAGTGACAGCGTCTGGGCTGCCAGCGGAAGAGCGAGCCGCCCGCTTACCTTCCTGCCGCGGCTACGACAGGCTGTTCGTGCCTCCATTAGGGGCGGCCAGATAGGCCAATATTAGAGAACACGTATGGGAAACCCAGGTTGGCTGCATCGGCTCCCATGCAGCCCTGCAACCTGTATTTCTCATAAGTGCCCTCTAAAATTGACCACCCTACCTCAGCTCCTCCTAGGCTGCCCAGCGCAGCAAGTTCCTGCTGGGGCAGCCTCATCTCCTCCAGCCCCCCGCCTGGGAGCGGACGCTGTGCGAAGCCTGTTACGTCCCACCTTGCTGCTGCCCATATCCTGTGTCCCTCCCTGGGAGAGTTCTGAGCAAGTGGAAGGCGGGTCAGGGGCTCCGGGCGAGATAGCTCTGGCATGCAGGTTAATCCCTTTGGACCCAGCCAGCTGCACCCCACCAAGTCCCAGAGAAGCAGCAGCAGCAAGACCAGCCTCAGGTCAAGAGCTGGATAGGTCTCATTAGAGGGACTCACTTGGCCTGCTTGCAGGGAGAAGACCCAAACCTTGGCGGTTAGTCAGTCGGTATCTCAGGACTAACCCTAGCCTTTGTGGACGCAGCAGATGCCCCAGGCCCACCATCATACACACCCAGCCTGCAGCCCTTGCCGACCGTGCCAATGCCCCCAAAATCATACCTAGCTTGGGATGGGCCCTGGTGCAAATCATAGAATGGGCTCCCGCTCCTTCCTTCCTTAGCAAGTCTTCAGTAGGTGCAAATCACTCAGTCACTGATGCATCAATTCCATAGGAGCATGGGCTACCTCCCTAGGCCCATTGCAACTAGGCCCACGGGCTACCTCCCTAGGCCCATTGCAACTGCATCCCCTGCTGCACCTTTTACAGCGATGCCTTTGAGTGCCCCATACATACCCGTTAAGGAGACCGTGTGCACGCCTCACTTGGAGGCAAAGCAGAGCCAGACAGAGGGGTAATGTCTCTGCTGCAGCCACTGGTGTCAGGTGGGGCAACAAGAACAACACGGTGGCTGTACGGGGGGCAAGGAGGCAGCAGCTGCAGGTCACTAGCCACTGCAGGCACCAGTGCTCCAACATCCTACCCAGACTCGCAGCTAAGAAGTGACATGGAGCAAGCAACTGTATTTATAGGGAACTTTTGTGCACCCAAGAAACATCTCCTCCGCTGCTGCTTCTGATGAACATTGTTCCGTATGGATTTAGTTCCTACACAATGTTGCTCTGTCTTCCCTGGAATCCCAGGGACCCTGTTCTTACTTAGCCTGCTCACTACAAAATAGGGACCTATGCTCACCCTATTTTCTCCATTGCCACCAATGGGGAAAACACCGTGAACAAGACGCATCCCTGCTACAAGCTTATGGGGACCTGAAAGAAAGGGACCCCACTCCCTACCACCCCTCCCAGTTTACCAAGGGGAGCAGAGAAGTTCCCCAAAGAGATTTGCCTCCGTGGTCCTTTAGAAAGATGAACTCTGTTCTCGGGCTTTATTTGCAGGGAGATGAGCCCACTTCCCGTGCCCAGATATATCTCCCAACAGTTCCTCTTTAGGAAGGACAGTCTCTCTTTTCGGTGCTGAATCCCACTGCAGGGCTCGTTATACAGCTTCTGGGGCCCCACGGACATCGGATTCTAGCAGTGTTACGTGTGAATTCGCCCAAAGAGATCGATAGTCAAGTCTCCAGCACTTCTTTCTTGGTGGTCTCCCAGGAAAAGTGCTTGAGAGGACAGTGGGAAAATGAAAGAATGCTAAGGAATGAAATGGAATGAGAAGCAGGTAGGATTGCCATCCATGCAAATGTTTCCAGGACACTTATGAAAAAGACACCTTGCAGGCTCTGAAACACGCATTTTTCAAAAGTAAGTTCATTGAGCTTATATTTACTGAGGGGTGGAGCTTATTGGCCGATGGGGGGGCGGGGGCTCGTCCCTCTGGCCGCTGTAAAAGTTGGGAGGCACGCACTAGGCCAAAGCAGGGGGGGGGGGGATGAGTAAATGTGCCTCCCTGTTCGTAGAGTTTAGCCAAAGCAGCCCCACAAGCATCATCCCCCTCCCCCCCAGGTTCCAGCTGCAGCCCCGTGCAGAAACCCCTTTGTGGTGCACAACATCCCCTTGGACTGGCCCTACGAAACCTGCGGGTAAGAGTTTCTGAATCGTCAAATAATGTCGTCCCCTAAACGGGAGCAAGAAATCCCCTTTCTTCTGTTGTAGCCGCCGCTCCCCACCCCCTTCCCGTATTTCCCTAGACACACACAGCCATCAGTAGATGAAGTTTGAACAACTTGTAAAAAGCCATATTTGCTAGGAGCACGTGGAAATGTACCTTTTAATAACTAATCCCGTTGCAAAAATGACATTGGACATATCTCTAGAGCAGGGGCGGCGGGGGAACCTTTCCCCTCCCAGGGGTCGCTTTGAAAATGAGTCCAAACTCCGAGAGCCGCGCAGAAGTTGGAGATGGGAGTGCTTAAAGGAGAGGTGGCTCCAGGATCATGGATGTGCCCCATGGCGCTGTCCCCTCTCCTTGTGCACGTGCCTTCAGCTCCGCTCCCTTGCCCTGAGCTCAGTCTGTCAGTGCTTGGGGGTAGAGAGACTGGCTCCAGGGGCCAGATCCAGTAGCAGGAAAGGGGCCACAGAAAAACTAGCCATGAGCCTCCTGCATTTGGGCTCCAGGGCCTGAGGCCCCCCCACCCCTTTTCTGAAGAGTTGGAGAGAGCCCATGTTACAGCAAAGAGAGACGTGGTGGCTGGAATAGGGATGGAGAGAGATGTCCGTGCCTAAAGCAGGATCTTCTCTCCTGAAAAGAGAATGTTGGGATGGGGAGATCTGCCACGGGAGAGGAACTTATTCAAAATCCATGTTTCAGGGCTAGAGAGAGTTCCAAATATGGGTGTTGCATAGATTCCCCTGCAGAAGGGTTACAGGAATAGGCTGGGAAGCAGCTGCACCAGGCGGGGAGTGTGACACCCCCCCCCCCCCAGGCTCATGGGTCCCAGTGCAGGAGTAGGCCGGGCGTGCATTAAAGCACCTGCCGATGAGATGGATTTAAAGGGCTGCTCAAGGGAGGAATCATTACTAAAATGAATTTTAAAAGATAGTATTTTAGGAAACAAGTAATGGAGGGCTTTTACGCACACACACTTTTTTTTTCATCCCCCTCCTTATAACTTTTCCCTATTTATATTAGGGGATTTCTTCCTATAAAGCACTTTCCCTGGGCAAAGCTGCACAGAACGCCACCTACTGGCAGATTTTATATTGCTCACTCTACAGCCAGGCACAGCCCGGTAGGACATTTGGGGAGGGGGGTTTCTACCAGAGAAGAAGATCCTGCATGCACTGAGTGGAGGCATAGACGTGGGGGATACACTTCTCCCCCCCCTCCCCATGAGTCTCCAGGTGCTCATAGGATCCACCGCTAGATCCCATTTTATTTAATTTGATTGATTTATTTTATTATAAATGTTTGTATGTCAGGCCATGGCGAAAGCTAGTGCCAATAAACAAACAAACAAATATTTATTTTTAAATTAATGTGTCTTTTCCTCCCCCATTTAAGCTGTTTTTATACAGATGTATATTTTAGCTGGATTTTGTATTGTATTTTATGTTGCACAGTTGTTCCAAGTACCGTTTACTGGGGGGCACGATAAATATATTATTTATTTAAAAGTTTAAAACGGCATCTCTTGACAACTGTACGTGTAAGTATAGTGGGGCGGCCAGCCATAGGGTGAAAACAGACATGACGCTAACCACCCTTTAACCACCCTTGGGGGTCATTGATGCATGTTTCAGGGCTGCACAGGGCACCAATACAGCCCTGCAAGATGCATAAATAACCACCAAGGGTGCTTAGCGTCCTGTCTGTTTTCACCCATAGAGGCACATTTTTCTAAGACGCTTATGAAAAATGCATGTTGCAGGGCCTGCCTTGGCGCCTAACCTATCGGGAACTCTTGGGGGCTGGGGAGCGTTTGATACAACAGGGGAAGAAAGGGAATTTCTCGCCCCCACGTTTCCTTGCATGAAGGCAGCTGTGCCACCGCGTGGATCGCCCGTCCAGGCCAAGGAGCTTGCCGTGGTTTCTCTCTCGAGGCGAAGCTGCAGCAGGGAGGGCACCAGTTCGATAAGGGCTCTCTCCAGTCGGAAGCAGAGTGCAGGCTGGGGATGGGGGCCTCGGAGATGTCGCCAACTCCCACACGAGATAACGAACCAGGAAACTGGCGGCGTCGTACGGCTTGGCGGGGGGGGGGGGGGGAGAGCAATGCTCCCTGGAAGGCCGTGGTCGCAGGTCCTGCCTGGGCTGATCCCCTCCCCTCCCTCTGGTTAAACTCAAGCACAGAGGGCTGGCCTGGCATCAGACAACATTAGAATCCAAGAGTGCCAGCTCCTCATCTCCTGCTCTCAGACCTCGGCCCGGCCCTATTCCTCACCTTGACCTGGGGACAGAACCCAGGAGTCCTGACTCAGTCTCAACCCCATAGGCCCCACGCTCCCTTTCCCAAGCTGGCAATAGGTTCCTGGACTCTCCGCGCCCCTGGTGGAAAGCATGCCGTTGCCAAAGCCAGTGATGCGACCCAGGAATCCTGACTCCCCGCCTGCCCTAACCTAACCCCTAAACCCATCCCCCTCCCACAGTTTAGGTGCTGAAGCCCAGGAGTGCGGACTCCCAGTTTCTTATACTTAGGGTGGCCAGAGCTCCCCTTTAAAAGGTGACGCTTATGAAAAATACCTGTTGCAGGGCTGCACTGGTTCCCGTTCGGCCCTGCAATATGTATTTTTCATATGTCCTCTTTTAACGGGGAGCTCTGGCCACCCTACTTAAGCTGCAATCACTAGAGCCCATTCCCCTCACAAAGAAGTATTTATTTATTTAATTACATTTAAAATGTACATGCTGCCCTATCTGTTAAGGTTTGGATAAACATCTTTAAAATTCCCTGAAACCGTTTCCCTAACTCCCCCCCCCCCCCCCAATAATCCCACCCAACCCTATCCCAGCCTGCCAGATGTCTGGCCAAACAGAAAGGCATTACATCATTTCTGGAAGAGGAGCAGGCTCGGGCTTTGACAACAGGGAGGGGAGGGGGACTATTTCAGAAGGGACAGAGCAAAGGATAGGTCAGTAGTTTAGCAAGTTTTATTTTGCACTATTACAAGTTACAAAATCATAAAACAGATTTACAAAAAAACCCACTTTAACAATAACATAGTTAAAATTTAAATCATTAAAGGTATACAATCAAATGTCCTCCAGCATAAATTAAAACACAGGGCCAAGTCTAATATTGTTTGATACAATATCTTTTATTGAAACAACTGGTGCTGGAAACATGCCAGCTTTTGGACCTGAGGAAGGACCCTGTGCGGTCCAAAAGCTCGCACATTTCCAACAACAACAGTTGGTCCAATAAAATATAATAATTCAAACTACTTTATCTCCATCTTTACGGCAACCACACTCTCTCTGGATTGATAAGAAGGCAAACGTAGCGAACCCAAACATTGGGTGTTTTTACACACACATTTCTCCTGCATGTTTGCTGTGACATCCTGGACTTTCTGTGTGTCTAAATCACTCACCCAGATCTTAAACATCCGGCTCTTTGAACTTCTACATAGAGCTTTTCCCAGAACTTTTGTGTGAAAAACATTCTCCTGGTGAACTGCTTTGCTCCAGGCAGCTGTGGTCACTTGGTTTCCATGGCAGCCCCTCACGTCTACAGCTGTGGCTACTTTAGGCTGCCTCAGGGCAGTGTGTGTGTGTGTGACGGATGCATCTGGAACCTACTTGTGAACTTGTAAACCCAGAAGACTGAAAAACCCGGAATGTTAAGGTGTGTGTAAAAATGCCCATTCTCTGGTTGCTTCCCAGCATAAGACTGTCCAGTACGGGTAGTAGTGAGACCATCGTTTATTTGCATAGAATGAAGAACTGCTCTACCCTAGGGTTGCACTAATGCAGGGCCCTGCAACGAGTATTTTTCATAAGCGTCCTGGAAAAATTTGCATCTCTGGCCACCCTACTTGCAAGGGGGTGGGGCTTTTTATTCTCCCCAGTGGCCAGCTGACCTGCCCAGCTGTGCGGAGCTAGCCGTGCAGGAGGTGGGGTGGAGACTCCTCTCCAGTGAGCATATGTGCTGTGTGTGTGTGCATGCCCCCCCCCCCCCGTGCAGCTGCTGCACCAGTGCACCTATTAGCGCTCAGCTCACCATCCTCATCTTCCTCCACTCACTACAGCAGGGACGTTTAGCAGGCCGGGAGCAGACGAACTCTGACCCCATTAAGGACCAGCCTGAGCTCACCCTGCTGCAGGGGCTTAGTTCAAACCAGTTTGCCCTTCTACCCTAGGCTGGCCACCGAGGCACATTTTTAAGGAACTTTTATGAAAAAAAATACAGGTTGCATTTTAGGCACCAATGCAGGGCCCTGCAACATGTATTTTTCATAAGGGTTCCTTAACGATATGCCTAGGTGGCCACCCTACTCTGCCCCGCCCTTCTGACATGGAGATAAACATAGCAATATCTGCCCATAAGAACATTCCAATGCATCAAGGCAGAACAGAGTCTGGCAAAGGCTGTTCTAGGGGGTGAAAGAGAACCAAGATAAGGTTCATCTTCAGATTTTTGTTTAAGAGAATTCAACCAAATTAAAAGCATTGAACCAATGTCTACTGCCGTTTCTTCCCACCCAGAGACATGAGTTATTCTTTGTTTTACCTTACGTTTGAACTGAGAAAAGGATAAAAGTGTTTTAAAAAAATAAATAAATAAATAAATCTTTGTTAAAAGCTAAAAGTCGTGCATCATTTTCTTGAACAAGCCAAAGGAAAAGGGGCTTTTTTTGATTATTTTTTATATAGCACCCCCCCACCATGGCATTCTGAGTGCTTCACACAGAACTAACTAACACCACTTTTAATCCTCACAACAACCCTGTGAGGTGGGTTAGGCTGAGAGATACTGTGACTGGCTCAAGGTCACATAGTGAGTTTCTGGCTAAGGCGAAACTTGAACCGGGGTCTCCCCCCCTACCACCCAGTTCAGGTACTGCCCATAGATCCCTGGTCTAAAAATAGCTTAAGGAGAGGATGCTCCACCTGAGAATGTAGGAATTTCCAAAAATTTTATCTGACCCACAGTGCTTCCTTTTGTAATTATATGCCCAACTCTGCTCTGTATTTTCCAGTGCTCACCTGGAACTGACTTGGAACAACCTCCTAAAAGTTGTTTTGCAAACAAATTTTGAGCTATATCCAATTCAGATTTGAGTAAAATGCTCCAAATTTCTGCCCCAGAAAAAGCTTGTGGCATAATTTTAGCTTCATACATTTTTAAAGCAAGATTTCCACCATAGAGTCTGACAAATCCAAAACCGCTAAATACCCATTGTTTAGCTTTATTAGACCTATAGGGTGTATGTTTATACCTGAGCTTGAAAACAAAGCTACTTGTTCTATCGTATTACCGTCTCTATTCCACTTATGCTCACGTTTACAGAGACCAAAGACAACCCGTTTTGTTTTAGCATCATTTGTGATAAGAAATTCTTCCTGACAATAAGCTACTAAATTCTTGAGATCTCTGCCAAGGCCCTACTGAAGCTGAAGTAATAAGGACCAGGTCATCAGCATATAATAATATTGGAATAGGAGACATTCCAAGTCTTGGAGGAAAGTAGGAATCATTTTTTAGCCTCTGTAATAAATCATGAATATCAACATTCAAAAGGCAGCCGTGTCTTATGCCCTTATTTGTCTGAGAAGGTTTTGTGTCATCTCCATCTGGCCCAATTTTAACTTTGGCGCCAGTGGTTTTATAAAGATCTTTCAATAAAAACAACAAACAAGAATTGAAATTTGTTTCTTTTATCCTATAGCATAATTAATTCCTGTTAATTGTATCAAAACCACCTCTAAGGTCGATAAAAGCTACATAAAGTTGGTTCTGTCTACAAACAGCATATTGGTGAACAAGATATTAATTATTATTATTATTATATATATATATAGCACCAGTAGTGTACCTAGCACGGTACAATCACTAGTTATAGACAAGTCCCTGCCCCAAAAGAACTTGTCTATAACCAGTGAGTGGCTGGCTCTGGAAATCAGGACTTCCCCACTTTCCAGAGACTTGGGTTAAAATCCAGACTCTCCAGGTAAAACCTGCAGGAGCAACAACCCTAGTTGGAACGATGAAACCCACTCTCCTCCCAGAGCTAGGAACAGAACCCAGGAGTCCTGGCTCCCAGCCCTCTGCTCTAACCATGAGATAGAGACGCTTCTCTTCCAGAGAGGAGGCTAGAGCCCCAGTGCCCTAACTCCCACCTCTTTGCTCTAGCCCTGAGACCCCAATTCCCTCCCAAGAGTCCTTTGTCCGCATTGAAACTGGAAGGTGCTTTCGGAAGTTCTGCCTGGGGGGTGGAGAGTAACACGGATGCGGGAGGAGGGGAAAGCAATGTGCACAACTGCCTGTGTGGCAGCAGCGCTGAACGTGTGTGCAAGCATCTGTGGTGAGAGTGTGTATGTGCGTGGCAGTGAGTGTGCGAAGCGTCTCAGCATAGTGTGCGGAGAGACAGCAGTGAGTATGGGCCTTTTCAGACAAGACGCTCCCCACCCACTAAATGCCCTAGGGGGGGGGGGCAGCAGTGAGGTGGGGATGGCCGCGTGTGTGTGTGTGTGTGTGCGCGTGGCAGCAGTGAGGTGGGGATGGCTGCGTGTGTGTGTGTGTGTGTGCGCGTGGCAGCAGTGAGGTGGGGGCGGCCACGTGTGTGTGTGTGTGTGTGCGCGTGGCAGCAGTGAGGTGGGGATGGCCGTGTGTGTGTGTGTGTGCGCGTGCATGGCAGCAGTGAGGTGGGGGCGGCCGTGTGTGTGTGTGTTTGAGCTGGTGCGTATGGATAGGGTAAGGGTCCCGTTGCCAAAGCCTACGTCCCTCTTTTGGTTGGGATCTGGCTGGGACGATTCCCAGGGACTCCCAGAGCAGACAGCTGTGTAAAAGGATCTCCTTATTCAAGCAGCATCCCAGCGATGATCAGTATCCCTCTTTGTCCAGCTTTCTCCCCAAAGGCTCATCCCGCCCCAGATTTAGGGTGGGCCATAGATGCGCATTTTTCCAGGACACTTATGAAAAATACATGTTGCAGGGCCTGCCTTGGTGCCTTAGGTGCCAATGGAGGCCCTGCAACATGTATCTTTCATAAGTGTCCAGGGAAAATTTGCATCTATGGCCCCCTACCCAGATTATACCACCCATCCCAGAGACTCGAGGGAAGGACATTGATGCAGAAAGGGGGCCTTGGCCTTGGCCAGTCCTGAGGCAGAGTGTGTGCTACGGGCCTGGATTCTGGGGAGAGGCAGGGCCTCGCCCTGGGGAGACTGGGGGAAGGGGGAGACGAGCCCCAATAGGGCAGGCTTGAGCGGTGAGCTCTGCCATCTGGGCAGAGAAAGCAGGGGACGCAGCCGGTCCCAGCCGCACGCTGACCCTGGGGGGATTCCAGACAACGCCCCCCCAACCAGCCTGGGGCAGGCCCAGCTGATTTCTTTCCCCATCTTGAGGGGTCCTGGCTCCCCCATCAAGCAGCCAGCCAGCCCAGAAGGGCTATGCCCACTCCTGTCATCCAGTCCTATCCAGGACGGGGACCCACAGTGGCTCAACCCCAAGCGATGGAGAATGCCGGGGCGGAGGAATCCACAGCATGTTCAAGCTTTATATTAAGAAGTTTTGTATTGTATCCTCCCCACCCCCCACCTCATCTCTCTCAGGGACCGTCTATTCCATTACTTTGTAAGCGCCAGGTGCATTGCTGGTGCTATATAAATGCTTGCTAATAATAATAATAATGAATAAAGGGAACTGTGCCCCAAACCCTCTGCTTCCCCCCCATCCCCGGTAGGACTGCCTTGTCACAAGGAGCTACTGGGATACATGTATACTACAGGTCGAACAAATATTTAAAAGTAAAGGTTAAACATGTATGTAATGTAAAAGCTGAGAACTGGAAACTCACTTCATGCAATGGAGAGAGACAAAGCCAGGCCGAATGTGTATTCGGAGAAGCCCGGCAACACCTCTGCAGGAGCCAGACAGAAACCATTCAGTTGCAAATGGCCTACGTGACTGGAAACAGAGTCCTCCAGGCGGGAAAGTCAAACAAAGAACTTGGATACATATAAAAAGAGGGGAGGTCTTTTTCCCTAAAGTTCAGTTGGGAGAAGAAACCTTGCTGGCTAACCAACTTAAAGACAAAAGCCCAGCCTCACTACATCTGGCTGAGAAATGGGGTGATTTCAGACGTTACGTTTGTCCGAAATCACCACAGTCAACCTCAGTCAACCGCGAGGGGGGTGAACGGAGGTGAACGTCTCTTTGCGCGCATCCAGATGTTCACCTCAGTCAACCACCCCCTCGCGGTGAATCTAACCACGCTTTGTTCTCCTGCACCACGGCGGCGAATGAAGCGTGGTTAGGGGGAATCCGGAACGCGATGAAGGAAAAGTAACGTCTGTTACCTTACCGCCACCGCGTTCCGGAGTCCTGGGGGCGGGCGGCGGCAGCGGTCAGATAGGCCGCTGCGGCTGCCCGTCTCGGGGAGGGCAGGCGGCCGGGGAGCGCAGGGGGCAGGGCTGTGCAGCCGCACGCTGCATCGCGCGGCCCTGCCCCCTCCGGGGGGGGGCGAGGGGTTGCAGAACAGACGTGACGGGCGGCAGCATTGACCCTGGGCCGTGGTTCGGCGGTCCCAACGGCCGGGGGCAAAGAGGCGAACGTCTGTTGGCGCCCCCCTTCCCCCCACATCTTCCCTTGGTGGTGGCGGCGATCCACTTTGCAAAGGTCCATCATCAGCCGAGTAATCGCTCAGGGAGAGGCAGGCTACCCAGGGACTTCCCGACTGGCTGAACCGTTGGCCGATCAATATTAACGTGGGCCGTGAATCCATGCCCCGTCTTGGAGCGCGTGCCCCCATCTCCGCCCTGGGCTTGAGCGTCGGGATCAGGTCCAGGGGCCAGATCCAGGAACTGGGAAAGGGGCCAATTTCTCCGTCCTTGGCCTAGACCCCAAACAGACCCAGAGGCCTACGGGCTCCACAGCAAGCTGCTGTTAGTGCTTCCACTTTCTCCCCGGTTTGGGAAACCCTCTCCCTCACGCACTCGGGGCCCCATATAAACCCCCGATGGCAGGGCTGCCTTTCCTCCGCCCCCACCTAGCCAGCCAGCCAGCCAGCCCCGTACAGTAACGTTTGTTTCCCTTGCTCCGGCTGGGAGGGCAGGGTGGTGTTGCTGGGCGCAGGAATTCTCTCGGGCTCTTTGTCCTGGCTGCTGGGGGCCGCGTAGGCGTCCCTTCACCGTCCCAGCCTCCAGGGAACTCTCAGGCATAGGATGACAAAGGGAAGCTCACAGGGCCCGGGGGCAGGGGGGGGGGGGCGGGAAGCCTTCGGCGCAGGAATGGCTGGGGTTCAGTGTCCTCCATGCGGGGTTGGAGAGGAGCCAGGCCCACGGGGAGGGAGACAAAGGGATGGCAGGGGCGGGAAGGAGCTAGGGTGGCCATAGATGCACATTTTTCCAGGACACTTTTGAAAAATACATGTTGCAGGGCCCTGCACTGGCCCCGAGGCACCAATGCAGGCCCTGCAACATGTATTTTTCAGAAGTGTCCTGGAATTGTTTTTTATCTCTGGCCCCCCCTAGAAGGAGGGGAGGGGGCTGAGAGAAAACAGGGGCAATGGGAGGAGGAGAGATGGGGGAGGGAGAGGGGGAGGATCCGGCGTCACAGCTGTGAAAAGAAAACACAAAAGTTAGTTAATGGGCGTTTAAACGAGACAAATAGCCCACTGGAGTCCATGTTCGGTCTAGGTACAGGGTGCGCAGACCTCCCCTTTAAAAGAGGGCGCCGGAACCAATGCAGCCCTGCACCATGTATTTTTCATAAGTGTCCTCTTTTAAAGGGGAGGTATGGCCACCGTACCGTGTAGCCCCCACTCGCATGTTTTACTGTGTAGAGCTAATAAACGGGCAGCCCCTGCCCGCATTTCACGTGCAGGCGGTAGTCGCCACAGGTGGCGCCACTCAGAGCTTTCCCTCTCCCCAATCCGGGCTCCGGTGGAACGGGGGAGGGGGGTCACAGTCAGAGAAATCTTCTTCCCTAGCCGTGACACCTCCCCCTTTCCATCGCGCTCTCCTCTTGCAGCCGTGCTCACATGCTCAGGCGGCTGCAGGAGGTGAAGCTCCTTCCCACACCCCCACTCTCTGCTCTCCCCTCTTGAAGCTGTTTCACAGCTGATCACGCTCTCGCAGCCACCTGACCATGCGAGATCAGCTGTGAAGCAGCTGCAAGAGGAGAGAGTCTAGGGGACGATGCGGGAAGGACCTTCTCCTCTTCCCCCTCCACTCTCTCCTCTTGCAGCCGCTTCGCAGCTGATCACGCTCACAGCCACCTGAGCATGCGAGATCAGCTGTGAAGCAGCTGCAAGAGGAGAGAGTCTGGGGGACGATGCAGGAAGGACCTTCTCCTCTTCCCCCCCCTCCTCTTGCAACCACTTCACAGCTGATCGCGCTCTCACAGCCACCTGAGCACACAAGATCATCCGTGAAGCGGCTGCAAGAGGAGAGTCTGGGGAACAATGCAGGAAGGACCTTCTCCTCTTGCCCCCCCTCCTCTTGCAACCACTTCGCAGCTGATCGCGCTCTCACAGCCACCTGAGCATGCGAGATCATCTGTGAAGCGGCTGCAAGAGGAGAGAGTCTAGGGGACGATGCAGGAAGGACCTTCTCCTCTTGCCCTCCCCCCACTCTCTCCTCTTGCAGCCGCTTCGCAGCTGATCGCTCTCCTAGTAGCCGGGCTAGGCACAATTCAGAGGTGCTGGTGGACCTGGAGGCGGGCAGACCTAATAGATGGGAATAGATGCATGGGCTCGAATTAGCCTGCACTAGCCCACACGGTGGACCCGTGGTGTCCTTGGATGCCGCCGTGCGTGGGGAGTGACTGGGGCCTGTGTGGGGAGTGCAGGCAAACCTCTATAGAAAGGCAGGCGAAGTCCCAGCTGGTGGGCGCTAATGCAGGCTCAGTGCCTGGAAACGGGTGGGGGGAGCAGGGCCAGATTCAGAGAAGCTGAGAGTGGCCCCCTCCCAACCCAGGAATGGTTGACAGACCCACACCGAGCCGCTCGTTAGAAAAGGGAAAGTGTTCTTGTGATTAATTTAGGAGGCTCAGTCACTTCAGGGGCTGGGGCTGCCTCCAATATGTTCCACATCCATTTCTAGTTCTAGTTTATTCACGGCCCCCATGTCTTCGGGTCACCCCTGACTCTGGACAGGCCGAGGGATCCTTGGGTTTGAGACTCTGAGTGGCCAGATTTGACCCCAGCGCCGATCACACTTAACAGTTGTCATCTCCAGTTTCTTCATGGCCTGTGTGGATTGGGGGGTAATGTGTGGGGGGGCCCCCTCATCCACTGGGTGCTGTGTGATCACACAATCTGCACTTGTCTGGATCGAACCCTGCTAGGGACACACACACACACACACACACCCCCCATGCAAGAGGATGGGTGTGCACCCAGTGGAAAAGGTGTCTTGTATTGTGTTCGATCCCTGCTGGAAGCAACCCGCCAGGGGCGTGGGGTTACAATCCCCTCTAGGCTCGTTCCTTTTCTCCCACGGGGCTGCTTTACTCCTTGCAAGTTGAGGAGCCAAGCCCCAAAGCCGGCTGCTTGCAATCCCGATCCATCCCGCTGTGTCCTCCCCCCCGGCCTCACGGACACGCCTGCCGTCAACCCGCCCGTCACACTCCCAGGGCACTTCCACTAGGGGGTCCAACCCCACTCTGCCCATATTGCCCTGGGCCGTTCTCCAAACCTTGGGGACTTGTGCCTAGACGAGGCAATCTGTCTACGGGGCCTGAGCTTCGGCAGCCCCCCACCCCCATAATAGCAGCCAGTACTGCGGGGGGGAGGGGGCTAGAAATTGGCCAGACTCAGTGGAATTTCACACAAAAAAACCAGCATCCAAGTTTGATTGGAGCTGGTGTCTATGGTAACCGAGCCACCCACTCCTAAATGTCCCCAAATGCCACCAACAGCCTTTCAACACCCCCAGCTCCTGGCGCTTTGGAGCCAGCCGTATCTGCCGTCTGCACTGATTGCACCCCACACGGGCACAGCGAGCTACCATGCAGCAAGGACGGTGGCCACTGGCCATAGATGCAACTTTTCCCAGGACACTTATGAAAAATGCATGTTGCAGGGCCCGCCTTGCCGGCCTGAGCACTGCAAAGAGTGGGCCCAGAGAGGGAGGTGCTGGCTTCGGCCAGGAGTGGCCCCCACGAGACGAAGGCCTCACTAGAAAACAGGTTGAAATCCTACCCAGGAACCTGAGAGCCTCATTGTGTCCCTGATCTTGCAAAACCCTAACACAGCCCCGATCCTGCAGCCTTGCCTGCCTAGGCCTGGCACTGCCTTACCCTCTGCGTCACCATCTCTCATCAGGGCCAAGGACTAGGGGGGCCAGACCTCCCCTTTAAAAGAGGACGCTTCTGAAAAATGCATGCTGCAGGGCTGCACTGGAACCCATGCAGCCCCGCACCATGTATTCTTCATAAGCGTCCTCTTTTAAAGGGGAGGTCTGGCCACCCTATCAAGGACTCTGCCAATGTGCCACTCCAGACCCAACGCCTTCCCCCAGGGATGGAGGCTCCTCGGGGGGCCATGCCATCTCAAGCCTGCTGCTCCCCGCGGCAGCTGGCTGGAACCCCACCATTCCTGACTCCCTGATTCCTCACCACTTGCTTCTACCTGGGCCTTGCAAATGGAGACTCTACCCTCTTTGCTTTTTATTGGTGGTTGCTGCTGCCTAGATGAGGAAGCCAACAATCACGAGTGAGGAGGGCAGAGCTGCTACCGCACCCACCATTTTGTAGTGATGCCGTTTCGTTGGTGGCCATCTTGAACGTGAATGGGGAGGGGCGGGGAACGGTCTCTGTTTACTGCTCCTGCCCCACCCCAGTGCCCAGCCATTGCTCACCAGGTCACTGTCTCTCTCCTGCCTTTGCCCCCTCTCTTGCCTGCCCTTGCTAAGATGCCAGTTCCTTAGAAGAGGGGGGTGCTGACATGATAGAAGCCCCCAGAGACTCATCACCTAGGGTGACCAGACCGCCCCTTTAAAAGAGGACGTTTATGAAACATACATGGGGCAGGGCTGCACTGCAACCAATGCAGCCCTGCCCCATGTATTTTGAAAGGGGCGGTCTGGCCGGCGGCCACTCTATCATCCCCTCCCGCTCACAGTCCTTGCTCGGTGCTGGGGGCACGTGCGGTCCCACAACCCAACGGCAGGGAGCGCAGCGCTAGAGAGGGCAGAGGGGCTTTTTGCCTCCCCCTGCAGCGGTGGGGGCGGCTCTCGGTTTTTCTTTTCTAGGATTTTGAGTGGACGGACGCTCTGTGTCTCGGCGGTGGATTTTTCTCTGCAGGCGGTTGGAGTCGGGCGAATCCTGCCTTGGTGCAGTGGGCGGGACTAGATGTCCCCTGGGGGTCCCTTCCAACCCTCTGACTCTAGTCCGTGCTCCAAAGTGTAGGAGAGGACAGACCCCCCCTGAATCATCTGGAGGGACTGATGGGAAGGGCATTTGCTTAGTCTGGGGGCCAGGAGACAGTTCACCTTCTTCATTTTGCCCTCTCCTTTGGCCAAAGCAACTGCTGCCAGAATTCAGGCGGTGGGAATGCGTCCTCCCTCGTCTTTCCTGATTTGACACCCCTGCCAGACTCGGAGGCTGACCCGGCAGGGGTGCCTGAGAAGCTCCCCACTTCCCCTGGAAAGGGTGGTCAAGTCACCAAGAGGCCGCACTCCTGCTACACGGGGCGAAGCCGTCTGAACTGTCACACCCTGCTCAGCACCAATTCCCCTTTACACAGGGGTGTGGAGCAGCCATTCCTCCTCATCTCCACACACACACACACACACACACCCCGTCCCCAGGAGCCTCCCAAGGATTCCCTCCTGGCGCCTCCCAAACAAAGTATTCCAGCTGTCCGGCCTACGGGTGGAAGGCATGTGACCGCAGACCCGGCTGCGAGGCCTACCCTATTCTGGTCAGGCTGGCATTCCCCTCGCCCCAACTGCGGCGTACGCCCAACCCCAACGGCTGTAGAATTCCACTCCCCCACCCTTACAAAGCCACGACCCCACACGTACCGGACCGGCGGGCCCCAGACGTCTTACCCATACGCCCCTCAAGCTGCAAAAGGTTCCCTCTGGGGTTTTGCTCTTCTCTTCGCTCCATGCCCTGCCAGCGCTGAACAGGCACCGTCTCTGGGAGCCCCCGTCCCCGTGCTCCCTCTCCCCTCCCCTGAGCCAGTGGCTGCTGGGGTCCATCCCGGACCCCTTTTATACCTTCTTTGTTCATATGACAAGCACGTGAAAACCCGAGCAAAAGCGCCTTAAGTCGTCTTAATTCAGTTTGCCGAGGTCCCATGACCGGCCTGTTCCTGTGAACG
Organism: Sphenodon punctatus; assembly: GCA_003113815.1. Taxonomy (NCBI): domain Eukaryota; kingdom Metazoa; phylum Chordata; class Lepidosauria; order Sphenodontia; family Sphenodontidae; genus Sphenodon; species Sphenodon punctatus. The sequence goes on from QEPC01004913.1 coordinate 2,032,153, forward strand.
GGTCCCATGACTGTGGCATGCAGACTCAAGCCATCAAAGGGCTCTTTTATGCCCTTTGCTAACCTCAAATCCCTCGGCTGCGTGATTGATCGGCTGTGGCACCAAGCAAAGCATCTCCCCACCTCCCCACCCCCAGAGGAGCCAGCATTCGGGGCCAGGGGAGTAAGCGAAGACCTGCCCCCCAGTCTCTCTCCAGAGCAGCCAAAGGCCGGCCGAGGCACGTACCATCTGGATAGTCTGGGAGTTAGGGGTCTTCTCTTTGCCCAGAATCCAGGTTGACATTAGGGCCGAGCTCCAAACATCCAGAGATTGGTCTTGTAGGATGTCACTATTATGGAGCACGCTGGGGCTGGGGTGTGTCTGTTCTGTGGGGCAGGGAGGTGGCACCTCTGGGCATCCTGTGGGGCTGAGGCGTGTCTGCGCTATGGGGCTGGGAGGTGTTGTTTCTGGGGAGAATGATGGGACCGGGCTGCGTCCGGGGGACACTTGAGGGGAAGTGCTATGGAGCCGGGGCGTTCCTTTTCTACGTTATGGTATGAGGGTCTTGAAACGTGACGCTGTGGGGCAAGGGGTCGCGGGATCAGAGCCCCCAAGCACCACCCTTCACTCAGCCTGGCTCTCTCTCTCTTGCAAGTAGGGCGGCCATAGATGCAAATTGCTCCAGGACACTGATGAAAAATACATGTTGCAGGGCCTGCCTTGGTGCCCCTATGACAACCCTAAACTCCAGGCCTCACTGGAGCCTGGAGGCCTAGGCTGCGGCCTTTCCCACTCAGCCTTTTATCTCTGGGGCCCCTCAGGCGCCAGCTTGCCGTTTCCCGCCACACCCAGCTAAGAGGACAGAGGCCATGATAACTGGCCTGCTTAATGCTTTCGAGGTTGGGGGGGAGATTTGCCCGGCCCCCGCTCCGGCTTGATTCCGAAAGGACAGGCTGTGACCTCGTCCAGGAAATATTCTTTTATGGTCCAGCCTCACTACACCTGCTTAGTGGATTAAAATGCCTCCTTCCCCGCCTCCCCGCCGAGCTCTCTGAGCAGATTACTGCTCTGCCCCATTCTCCAGGTGACACTATTTGTCCTGAAATGGCCCCATAGGGAGAGCCATTTCAGGGCCCGGCTCCTACATTTTAGGCCCCTGCGCCCAGGCTGCAGCAGAAGCTACAGGGGTTCACTCCCCTTAGGGCAGCCAGAGAGGCACATTTTTTCCAGGACACTTATGATAAAAACATGTTGCAGGCCCTGCCTTGGGGCCGTAGACACCATGTATTTTTCATAAATGTCCTGGGGAAAAAATGTGCTTCTCTGGCCTCCGCTCGCCTCCTTTCCTCCCCAGCGGCCCCGTGGGTAGTGACTGACCGGCTACCCACCAAGCTGCTTCATCTGTACCCTCACCCACGGACCCGTTGTTGTGTGTGTTTAGCCCCCGCGCCAGTAGCCGCTGACATCACTTTTGTTTCTCCCCCACACGCTGGCCCCACTCCAGCCCCGTTGCTCAAGAGCCACAAGGAGAGCAGGGGCTGGGCAGCAACTCCCTTGGAAGCAAACACTGCACAATGGCCATTGTGTCGAGGGACATGAGCAGGTGTGCAGAGCTACAGCGGGAGAGAGAACCAGACAGGTTGGGCAGCTGTGCGGAGCCAGAGAGTGGCAGTTTCCAGGGCTGGTATGGAGCAGCCCTCCCCCCCCCCCCCAACGTCTTGCACACACTTCGCCTGCTACGGTGTTTGGGACTCAGCTGCTGTCTTCTTGCCAACATAGTGCCTCCCTGACCCCGAGACCAGCCCTGCGTCCCATTCCGTCACACAGGTGGCAGACCTCCTACCTGATGCAGCTTCTAGCCCTGCGTCCAGGGGAAGCTCTCACTGCCCCTCCAAGCGGAGCCTGCCAGCAGTGCCGCCTGGCAGGTCCCCCCTGCTGCTGGATTTGGGTCTGGATGGCTCTTCCCCCATGGCCCCATGCCAGAGGCTGCTGGCAGCTCAGTGAGAACAGAGAAGCTCATGGCCTTGGGCAACCAGTTCCCATCACTTAGAATCTCTTGCAGCTCATGAGGCATCGGGGTGGGGCTTTTCAGGGGCCATGGGTGTTGTTGTTTTTTGCAGGGCGTGTGGTTTCTTCCTGGTAAACTCATGACCCACCAGTTGAGAACCACTGCCTTACATGATGCAAACCTGGTGAGTCCTTCCTTGGTGCGGGGGGGACATTGGGCATTTTTACACACACCTTAAAGTTCCAGATTTTTCAATCTTCTGGGTTTACAAGTAAGCTCTGGATGCATTTTTCACACACACACACACAACGCCCTGAGGCAGCCTAAAGCAGCCGCAGCTGTAGACATGAGGGGTTGCCATGGAAACCAAGTGACCACAGCTGCCTGGAGCAAAGCAGTTTACCAGGAGAACCTTCTACACACAGAAAAGTTCTACGCAGAAGTTCAAAGAGCCGGATGTTTAAGAGCTGGATGAGCGATCCACGCCGCGTTCCCATCTGCGCCGACAGTGGCGGCAGAGGGAGGGGCCAGGAAAGATGCATCAGATGCGGGGGAGCCGGCTGACAGGAAAAGAGCCGGTGCGAACGGGGATCTGCCGTGGTTCCTCTCGCCCGTCAGGGCAGAATTTTGCACCGCGTCTTCCCTGGCCCCTCCCTCTGCCGCCACCGCCGCCACAGATGGGAACGCAGCCTTAGACACACAGAACGTTCGGGATGTTTAACAGCAAACATGCAGGAGAAATGTGTGTGTAAAAACACCCGTTATCATAAACTGCTAATTTGTCTGCCTGACTCTATCAAGCACATCCGAGCACTTGGATTTCAGTATGCTCATTATAACGTGCTTTCAGTTATAACTTGATAGGAACTTAGCAAGCATGGTTCCCAAATATAATGAGTTTGCACTGTATGTTCAACTCTGTTTGACCAAAGCAGATAGGAAACGGTATTTGTTCTGTTATGCATTTGCAGTTTCAAATTTTCATGTTGATATTTCTGCACTGAGTATTTTTGTCACTTCGGAATCTCGATCACTTTGGTGGCACCGTTTGGCGGGAATGTTTTAAAAAATGTTTGACCGTGGAAGTGGCTGTGATGGCTGCATTTGAATCATCCCATTGCAAAAAATGTCTAAGATGTTTAGGAAAAAGGAGACGAAAGGGTCAGAGAGAGCACAGGAAGTTTTCAAATATTCCAAAGGCTGCTAAAGAGACGAGAGAGCGGAATTGGTCTCCACGCCCACTGAGGCGATGGTTAAGACGCAACGACTGCACTCCACCACCCACAAACTACAGAACAGCCCTCTGGAGCAGAGTACGCGGGAGTAAGTGGGGTCCTGGCCATGGGGTTTAAACTGCAGGAAAACCGGTTTTAATTTCAATATTAGGAAAACACGCTAACTGTGAGAAGATCGAGGCAAAGCAAGCTGCAGAATCTCATTCCCTGGAGGACTCTGAAAGGAGACTCGATCAGGGATGGGCAAAGTCCCCTAGCCCCAAAGCCTCATGTCACAACGTTCATATTGCAGAACGCCACAACCAGACACGTTGCCCGATTTCCCCCGCTCCCGCTCCTCGTCACACCCACGTCCTGGTTCTTGGCCAGTCCGGCGGGGTCAGGCAACAGCAGTGGAAATGGCAGCGTGGCTTCTCTTGCTCCTCGGGGAGCCCCAGATGGACACCCCTTCCCCAAGCAGCCACTCCCGGCAAGAGCCCACATGCAGCTCCTGAGTCTCCATTTGGCCACCTCTGGACTAGAGCCGCATCTGCCGGGGATGCCGCCTTTGCTCGAAGGAATCCTGCCTCGGGGCGGGGGGTCGGAATGAAAAATACATGTTTAGCTGCAGGTATGAAAAATACATGTTGCAGGGCCTGCATCGGTGCCAATGAAGGCCCTACAACATGTATTTTTCATAAGTGTCCTGGAAAATATTGCTGCTATGGGCACCCTAAGTGCAAGACCCTTGTGGTTCTCTTCCAGCCGTATGATGTGCTAGGCACTGCATCTGTCCCACGTTTCGGTTGGTCTGTCCAGACGGTAAGCTCTGCAGGGCCGAGTCCTGGAACCGCTGGCCTCTCTGACCGTCCTTGCGCTCCCCTTGGGACGGAGACTTCTCTCACATCCTGACTAGGCGCAGCTACAGCACCAAGCACATTGCTTGTGCTCTATAAATAAATAAAATAATCATTCATGGTCTTCCTCAGTGCATGGGGCAATCAGCAACCTGCCTAAGGTTGCTGTCTCTCATGGTTTGGACCCTGACACTCCCATTTTGGTCTCCAGGAAAGTCAGGGTTCAAGAGGTAGCAACCCTAGCCCTGCCCAGACGCCAGCTCTTGCCCTCAGGGCTGTAGGTTCAAGTATCCTCTTTTAATTGTAGGGCTCGGCTTGGCTGGGCATTCAGATATACAAGCCCCAGACTCCCCCACCCCCCTTTCCCATGGATCTCGGGCCTACGTCAGCCACGCTGGGGTCTTTGCAGAGTGTCTCCAAATAAACAGGAAGCAGGCAGCAGTAAGAGGATAAAAATACATTTGGCACAAACATAATGTTTCTCTGTTGGGATTAGGGAGCTCTGGGCTGTTCCGGGCGGCTGTTGCACTAATCGGAGCCTGGGAGGCACTGGGCTGGCTGGGGACAGCACGGGGGGAGACAGAACCTCTTATGGGATCAGAAACGGTTTGCATACAAGGACAAGGGAGCGACTAAGCCCAAAGGGCCCTGACACCCCCGGGGTGTGTAGGCCTGACTCACAACTGTGGCAGGGGCAAGAGGCACACAAATACAGGGCAGGGCAGAGATAGGAGGGAAATGCTAGCAGCAGAAGGTAACCTTCAAAAGGCTGGTTCTCCAAGAAGAGAATCCATGAATCCTGACTCCCAGCTCCTCCCCTCCCCAAGCTGAGAGGTGAACCCAGGAGTCCGAGCTCCCAGCTCCTCCCCTCCCCAAGCTGAGAGGTGAACCCAGGAGTCCGAGCTCCCAGCTCCTCCCCTCCCCAAGCTGAGAGGTGAACCCAGGAGTCCGAGCCCCCAGCTCCTCCCCTCCCCAAGCTGAGAGGTGAACCCAGGAGTCCGAGCACCCAGCTCCTCCCCTCCCCAAGCTGAGAGGTGAACCCAGGAGTCCGAGCACCCAGCTCCTCCCCTCCCCAAGCTGAGAGGTGAACCCAGGAGTCCGAGCCCCCAGCTCCTCCCCTCCCCAAGCTGAGAGGTGAACCCAGGAGTCCGAGCTCCCAGCTCCTCCCCCCAACTCCCCGTTGAGAAAAGAGCTGAGGAGACCCGGCTCCCAGCCTCCCACCCCAAACCACTAGACCCAACCCTCTTCCCAGTATTGGGTAACATGTTTCTCAGAGCATCAAGATACCAGTATCTTGATCCATTTTTGTTGGTGTCTGGTTAGAAAAAAGGTACTTTCCACAGACAATATTTGGAGTAGCGATCTTCTCTGCTTACTAGCGCTACCCTCCAGGGAGGGAGCCATTTGGACTGGAAATATTACCTGGGCCGGGAGGCATTGGGTTCTATCGAGCTAGAGGGAAGGTTTGGAATGGTTTGCTACGACTACTGGGACGTGTGCCCTGTGAAACTCTGTGTCTAGTTACCATGGAGCAAGGGACTCAGTTGGGCCGGGACCCCAGATAAGGTGGCCATTTAGGCACATTTTTAAGGAACACTTATGCAAATACATGTTGCAGGACCTGCATTGGCGTCTTAGGCCCTGCAACATGTGTTTTGCATAAGTGTTCCTTAAAAACGTGCCTAGGTGGCAACCCCAGCCCCAGAGTAAAAACAAATGAGACGGGGGGCCGCTGTGGCCCGCGTTTTCGCCCTTTGGCCTACAAGCCACCGGCACATCTGTTGGGGGCCCGCCGGATGTTGGCCCAGGATTGCCCCGGGCCTTGTTGGGCTCTGACCCCTAGATTAGCTGCAAGTCACAGCCCAGGCGAGGCTCCACCTCACTGGGGCAAAGCGGGCCACGTCGGGCTATCAGGTTGTGGTGTGGCCCACCGTGCCCCAGGATGAATTGGGTCCACCCTAGCCAGCTACCATGGTGGCCGTCATTAGCTTTTAGATCATTTTTAAGGTTGGGCCTATATTGGGAAACATTCCCAACTAAATCCCATAATGGGAAAGAGAGTTTCTAAACTGAATTTGTATTCTGTAAGGTGCTGTGTTAAAGCTATTCATACTTTTGTCCTGATACGTTAAAGAGTTTTTTTCTTTGTTCTATGTATCTTTTGTTTTAGATATTTGCGTAGTCGTATTATGAGCTGGTTTGTGGTGGTGGTTTTTTAAAAAATTTTCAAATGCCTGAGTAACTTTAAAGTATCTCGAATACGATTTTATTTATTTTTTTAGTATCTGGTATCTCTCCAAGATGCTATGCTGTTCCAAAATCTTTTGTCTTTTTAAAAGATAACGGCAGCACGTCAGAGGGAGCAGCCAGCGCCGTAGCCAACCTTGGAAAGCAGTTGGCAAGCGGGCCAGGCTGGGAGAATCTCAACTAGAGATGGGCGTCGGGGAAGATCCGTATTACGGTTTCCATCATTAATTCTGGATTTAATTACAGATCTGTATTACATAGCTGTATTTAAATCCATTAAAAAAAATAAAAAACAGCACAAAAAACCCCCCAACCATTGTGTGGGCACAAAATGGCCACACTGGACCGTTCTGCGTACGCCTGGTCTTTGCCGAACCGGCAGTAGCAGCGTCGCTGCCATTTCGGGAAAGGGCAGCCGGTCTGCACACGCGCAGTGGCCATTTCGTGCCGGCGCAGACTGACGGCCCTTCCCCAAAATGACGGCAACGCTACTGCTACTTTGGAAAAGGCTGCGCGTGTGGAGAACGGTCCGGTGGCCATTTTGCACACACACATTTATTTTTTTACAATGTAAACTGAAGCACAACGGGGGTGTGTGTGTGTGTTGTGGCTTGGTGTGGATTAATCCGTAGCTGCCTGTTACCAGCCGTTAGGGATAGAATTCGAATGCCCATCTCTTGTCTCAACCCAGAGGTGGGGGTGCGTGTCTGGCTGGCAGGGAAAGGGCCAGGGTTATGTGCCGGAGGATTGGTGGGGTGTGTGTGTGTATATATGATCTGGATAAAGCATTGCACACTGTAAATCAAGTGGGGGAAGAAAAGTGCTGTGTAGACTGGTTTGGGGGTAGAGTCCCCCTAACAGAGCACAGCCCCCCTCATTCGTTCCCAGCGCCCCCCCAGCCCCTGCTGCTACGATGCACGTGGGGAAGAGGAGCCCAGGGCTCCCAGGGACCGCTCTGCTGTGTGGAACGCTGCTATGGGAACTGTAGCCGCCATTGTGTGGGTCAGATCCCCCATCCCCACCCGAGGTTGTTGGGCAGGTCAAAGCGGGGCTGGGGGGGAGCAGCTCAGAGCAAGCAGGGTAGATGGTTCTGGGGATGCTGACGGTGTCCTGGCAGGGGCCTCAGCAACCACCCAGAGCAAGATGTAAGGACTGTATCACAGAGACCCCCGGCACTGCCTGCCCCTGCCCCCCCTTCCCAATTGGAACAAAGGCCCCACATCAGCCTGGCCTCTGCTTTCAGCTTGTCCCCCTGCACTCAGTCCTCCTCCCCCTGCTGAGGCCTCATGGCAGGGCACATGACTTGCCTTAGCAGCCCCCCCCCCAAGCCATTTCTAAGGGGATTAGGGTGCGTCACCTGATCCACCCGCCACCCACTCTCCAAGGCTGGGAGGAGGGAAGGGAACAGGCACCAGGGGCCCTGGACCCAACGTAGGGAGGGTCTCGGCGGTGCTACCCCAGGATTAAGAGTTAGCTGAAGGGTGTGTGTGTGTGTGTGTGTGTAACTGTAGCAGCCTCCTAAACGGACTAACCAATTACTGAGCCAGCTCCACACTGACCCCCGGGCCCTATGGGGGAAGGGCGGCGCTCCCTAGAGATTGGTGACTCCTACCTACAGATGCTGTTGGACCAGTGTCTGTGCCAGCCTTGTGGTGTGAGGGGGGCAGGACTTGGCAGACCCCGAGCCCTTGATCCCCTCAGAAAGAGGCAGGCCCCTGGGGGGGGGGGTTAGAGAGGCCAAGAATGGCAGCGGGGTCCCCTGGCCCACGGCTAAGAGCAGGGCGAGGAAAACTGTGCTCCTAAGCACGCGAGGCCTGTTGCAACCACGGACGGCCCTCGGCTCTGCTCACGTCGTCTTGGGGAGGAAGCGGGTCGAGCCTGGCTCTGTCCGCCCGCCCGCCCGCGCTCGCGAGCTGCAGGATCCATCCCAAACCCCCGACTCACAGACGCGCGTTTCTTGGAAAAGTTTAAACCTTTATTCTCCTCTGTTTACTTCCCGAATGGCTGGCGCGGTCTGCCCGTTTGCCGTGTCTGTCTGTCTCGAGCAATGACAGGGTGACCCAGCGCAGGGCAGGGGGGAATCCCAGGAAGCGATGAACCGGAGAAGCCAGTTTGGGGACGGAGTGTTTCTGAGCAGTGCCCGCGCGGAGCGGGGACGGGCTGGGCACAGCGGCCCTTAGAGGCCGGGTGATCCCCTCCCTCCCCCAGGAGTCTTTCATTCAAGAGAGGCTCAGCAGCCCCCGGGGGGCAGTAAGGCGGGGCAGGGGGCATGTGTATCATGCAGCTTTACAGACCATCCCCCCCCACCCCCCACCCACAGCCCAGACACCTTATTGCTATCGCCGGGACCTTGGCACAATCAGGAGGATCCTTTGAGCGAGAGCGAGGGCTGGAGGGACCCAGAGCTGGGGAGCCTGTCGTATCCTGTCCACAGAGAGAGAGGACAGAGAATGCGTTGGCCGGGGTGGTGCAGACACAGCCTCCTAGGCCCCCGCTGGTTCCCACAGGAGACCCTAGCACCGTCGTGGGAGACCCACTGCAGCCACGGCAGAAGCTCTTCTCTGGGTTCATCCCCCGCCCACCCAGGGCTCGCGGTTGGCGGCGGCGGTTTTGGAGGAGAGGCTCAGGTGCGCTGCGCCAGCTCCTGGGAGAGGAATTTCCGCAGGCGCTCCAGATACTGGCTGTAGAGCTCGATGTCGTTGTGACCGGCGCCCTCCACCCACAGCGGCTCCACGGCCTTGGGGCACCGTTCGTAGAGCGCCAGGCCGTGCGAGAAGTCGATCACCTCATCTTCGGTGCCGTGGATGAACAGGACAGGGGAGGTGATCTTGGCCACCTTCTCGATGCTACGGGGGAGAAGCCAGAGTCAAACGAGGGTCACTCATGCTTGTAGCCACCTGTGACTCCTGCCCAACTCGCCCCCACTGCCGCTAGGGGGCAGCCGAGCAGCCAGCACCCCAACGGCAAACCCCACAGAGCAGTGACTGGCTCCTCCCCCACAGGGGGCAGGAGTGTAGGGGCAGACCCTGGCCCCCAGAAACCTGATTCCCCCAAATACTCCTCACCCTGGTCTCGGGGGGGGGGGAGGGGGCACATGCATATGCACACTGGAGTGCCCGAGCAGGGGGGCCCATTCCCGCCCCTGCTGCGCTCCCACTTTGCCCCACTGGGGCAGGCATAAAGCAAGGAGAGGGCGTGAGGAGCGGGCGCTTGCGCTGTGGGGCTTGTGTTCTGCCCCAAGCTGCATCCCTGCTGCTAAGGGGCTAAGCGGGACTGTGGGATCCTACCGTGCTGGGGTATGTGGGTCGTGGAGGGAGGGGAGTCTCAGAAACTCCTGATCAAAGCACTTGGCTATGGCTACTGGTGCCGGGACCTGAGAGGTGAAGGAGGCCTTCCCTCCTGTGCAGCTTGGGCTCTGGGGGTGATGCCCAAGAGAAGGGCAGACCCCCTCGAGGGCTTGCAAGGGTTCGTTGGGGCCCACACGGAGCTTGCAGCCCCGTTCATGAGAGAAACAAAGGCTTTAGTGAGCCCTACATGCCGCGTGGTACCGTGCAGGCTGCTGCGGGGACTCCCTGCCCAGGAGGAGGCGATACAGCTGCCTCTAAGGGCCAATTCCCCCCTCGGCCTGCTCGCAGACCCAAGACCTCAGCAGAACTACTGTCGAGGCGAGAACCAGGTCCTCCCCAAGTTCCTGGGTCTCCCCGGAACAGCCGTGCCCACTCAAGGGGGCACCAATTCTCGTTCGCTGGCGCACACTGGCCATCGAGGCCCTGCCACAATCATCCCAGCAAGTTGCCACTCCTCATGGTTTGACCCTGAAAATCCCAGAGGTGAGAACAGGAGTCTCAAGTTGAAACCGTGAGATGCGGCAACATTGAGACACAATCCCTTGCACCAGGGGGCCAGCGCCAGAATGGGACCCACTCCCTCTCTCCCAGAGGAGCTGGGAAGGGAAAACTGGGCCCAGAGAGGTGGGGCACTCACTTGGGGAAGGCGTCAAAGCAGTAGGTTTTCTTGGTGTCTGGGAAAGCGACACGCATGCCTGAGGTGAGGGGCGAGTGCAGGATGACGGCGGCACACTCATAACGGGAAGCCAGGTCCACCGTGGGCACCGTGCCGATGCTCTGCCCATACAGGATGATGTTCTCTGGGCTGATTACGTATCTGGGGAGAAGAAATGGAAAGGATTAACAACACAGCGCTCGTCATTTCATACCAGCAGTGTCACGGCCCCACCCTCTGCTCCACGGATTCAGAAAGACTGAGCAAACAGGGGCTCCAAACATGTCCGCCACCCAGCCCCCCTCAGATAGCGGCTCCAAACATGGCCGCCACCCAGCCCCCCTCAGATAGCGGCTCCAAACATGGCCGCCACCCAGCCCCCCTCAGATAGCGGCTCCAAACATGGCCGCCACCCAGCCCCCCTCAGATAGCGGCTCCAAACATGGCCGCCACCCAGCCCCCCTCAGATAGCGGCTCCAAACATGGCCGCCACCCAGCCCCCCTCAGATAACGGCTCCAAACATGGCCGCCACCCAGCCCCTGCAGTCAGGTAGTGGCTCCAAACATGGCCGTTGCCTGGCCTCCTCAGTCAGGCAGTGGCTGAAAACATGGCTGCCACCCGGCCCCCCTCAGTCTGGCCGCTACCTAGTCCCCTCAGTCAGACAGCGGCTCCAAACATGGCCGCTACCGTCCCCCTTCAGTCAGGCAGTGGCTCCAAACCCTGGCCCCCCTCAGTCTGGCCACCACCCAGTCCCCTCAGTCAGGCAGTGACTTCAAACATGGCCGCCACCCAGGCCCCTCAAGACAGGCATTGGCTCCGAACATGGCCGCCTCCTGGCCCCCTCAGTCAGGTAGTGGCTCCAAACATGGCTGCCTGCTTGTCTCTGCCAGCAGAGACAAAATTAGGCCCAGCTTTGTGACGGCTCCCTGGTCACGTCCCTCTCCCCCTGCCTCAGCCCCACAGAAACAGGGACCCTTAGGCACAAAGATCGCTTCCCAGCATGGGGCTCCAAGGCCCAAACCAGCCCCCGTCAATGGGGGCAGCTTTTGGACTTGGTCTTTAGCAAATGCCGCAGAGCTGCCCAGAGGGAGCTCAAAGCCGACCAAGCTTCCTGGAGTCAGGGTCTCTTCCCCCCCAAGGGCTCCACAACCAGGAACCAAACCCCATCTCCTGAATCCCAGCCCCACGCTGCTCTGGTGGCTCCCCAGGGTACCAGGAGCTGTCTCTTGCTCCGACTGTGGAGTCTCCTACTCGGTTACACCCTAGTGCCCCCCCCAGCAATAGGGTTCCACCTATGCAAATGTTTAAGGAACCCTTATGAAAAATACATGTTGCAGGCCCGGCAACGGCGCACCAGTGCAGGCCCTGCACCATGCATTTTTCATAAGGGTCACTTAAACATTTGCATAGGTGGAAAGCCTTACTCAGTCATGCCCTGGGCCAGATCCCTTGGCAGCTCGTTCCAGCAGGATAGGCTCTCCCTCCCTGCCCCTTAGCAACCAATACAAACAATCCAGTCTCCAGGCTAATGCCCAAGCTGCCCCCTGGGACCCGTTGCCACAGTTCTGTTCCCAGCGGGCAGCGCTGGCAGGTGGCAGGTCTCCTCTCGAGTGCTGCTAGGGTTAACCCTTTCCCACCCCCCTCCTCCTGGCCTCGGGGTGCTTTCCCGCAGCCTCCCCGACCCCTTCCTGGCAGGTTAATCAGCGAGACGATTTATGAATCCTTATTCATCCCCAGGCGCCTAGAGGTTCAGAGCTCCCAGCTAAGGGAGGTTGGCAGCGGGATGTGACGGGGGACTATTCATTTCACTAAGAGCCACGGGAAGGCAGCACAGTTCAGGGAGTCTCATGGATGAAGCGGGGCCATGTTTCACCATAAGCCACTTGAACAGCCAGCGGGATCACCTCGTGCGCAGGGCCTGCCAGGCGGCGTCGATGTCCGCGTAGAGGTTCTTCTCCGAGGGCCGCCCCGTGCTGACACCGTAGCCCGAGTAGTCGTAGGAGAAGATGTTGCAGTTAATGCGGGTGCCCAGGCTGATGTAGAAGCTGCTCATCTGGCCCAAATCGACGGCGTTGCCGTGGGAGAAAAGCACCGTGAACCTGTCGGGGCAGAGACACAAGCTGGGTTAATGGCTACGGGGGTTTCTAAACCCACACCAGGAGGGGGCTCAGCGTGCCCCCATGCACCATGGAGCTGCCACTCCTGGGCAGAGTCCGGGAGAACCACGGGCCCCACCGTGTGGGTCAATCCGGGCCAACCGGATTGACCCACACGTCTGTTAGGGTGCAGGCAGCCTCCGTCCAGGCAAAGCACCTAGAGCGGGCCCAGCGGTTGGAGTAGCGAAGCTGCTCGCCACTTTGCTTCAACCAGGGGCTTCGTTTAGCTTTGGAGCACGCAAAATCGGCGCCTCAAAAAGGGGGGGGGGGTGCGGAAACAAACCCAGGAAGCAAATAGTGGTTCCCCATGGCTGAGAGTCAGGAGGGAGCACCCTACGACAGCTGGGCTACACAGGCCCCATCAGCAGAGACAGGGATGGGGGAGCTAGGGTTGCCACCTATGCAAATTTTTAAAGGAACATTTATGAAAAATACATGTTGCCTAGGCGCCAATGCAGACCCTGCAACATGTATTTTTCATAAGTGTTTCTTAAACATTTGCATTGCTGGGCACCCTAGGGGGAGCTGCCAGGAGAGAAGCCAGAAGCACCCCCCAACCAAGAGCTGGGAACAGGAGAGGGTTCTTTTCCCCAGCTCTGGGGCCCTCCTGCTCTCTCAGCCCTGAGCTCCCCAAACCTGACCCACAGTTCCTCCTGCTCTCCCAGCCCTGGGTCCCTCCCAACCCTGCCTGTAGCCCACTCACTGCCCCTTCCAACCCAAACCACAAGCCTCTCCTGCTATCCCAACCCTGCAGGTTTATGTTTTTCTGCACAGAAAGGGCTGATTATTCTTGATGTTCCTGCGATGCGGAGCCACCATGAGAAATAACTCCTTCTGCATGTGCCTCGCCGTGGGCTTTGACATTGGGTCTCTAGGGGCAGAAGTGCAGCTGCAGGTGGACTGCAAAAGGCCAGGGCAGGCTGCTCATGAATGCACCCAGCACACCAGGCACCCAGAACTCAAATGTGTGCAGTGCACTCTGCATGCAATGGGGTGTTCTTGCCTCAGAGCCAGTGCTAACACCAATGCCCCAGTACAGCACTAGGGGGCGCTGTGCTGCAGGGAGCAGGTTGAGGAGCAGTAGGGGGCGCTCTCCCTTGGCAGTCAGTGCTATATCCCTAGTACGGCACTAGGGGGCGCTGTGCTGCAGGGAGCAGGCTGAGGAGCAGTAGGGGGCGCTCTCCCTTGGCAGTCAGTGCTATATCCCCAGTACAGCACTAGGGGGCGCTGTGCTGCAGGGAACAGGGTGGGGAGATCAGGGACCCCTCTCCCTTTGCAGTCAGTGCTGCCACAGAGATCAGGGCTACTCCCTGCAGGACTCTGGCTGAGTCCTTCTGGGTGGGCTACCCCCCCTCCCCAGCCGGACAGAGCGAGCGAGCGGGGGGGCTACACAGCATTAAGCCCTACCAAGTCCTGGGTGAAAGCTGTGGGGGCAGACAGGGAAGATGGGGGGTTCTTTGAAGCCTGTAGGGAACCTAATAGCCATGGCCGGTCCCTGCTCCCAGCCGCCAATGCGACCGCCGCAGCCAGGCACCTGGCTTGACACGTCTGCAGCCAGACAGGGGGAGGGGGGGGGGATTGGCCAGGGGCCAGCGGAGCCTGCGGCCCCAGCCAGGTGCTAACATGCTTCATCTGCTTAAGGCCCATAAATCCCCTCAGTCTCAGCCTGTCCCACCTGCACGCGGTGCCAGGGCCTGCAAGAAACACGGAATCGGACTCCCTTGCAAGGAACCGATTCCCCTCTCTCCCTGGTGGAGCTGCAGCCACTGCACCTCTGGGCCCGCCGGGGCGCCAAAGGGAGACTCACCCTCACTGACCAGAACTGGGTAAAACCAGGAAACCTTTGTTTGGTGCCGGCACGGGCAGGGAGTCAGCTAGGCACAAGGGAGTGAAGTGAGGAGGGCGGGGCAGCCCAGCTGGGAAGGCCACACACCCCCTTCTGCCCCTTTCACACCCTCCCCCACAACCCACCAGCTTGCCCCCGCCCCCCAGAAGCGCCACTCCTAGGGTTGGAGGGGGGGGGGGGTTTGGCAGAGCAGTGACAGGCCCTAGATTCCTCCTTGATTCTCCCATGAAGAGAAGGGACTGGGGGGGGAGGGGAGCAAGGCACTGCCAAGTAGTAACAGAGGGTGACATCCCACCCCCCCACTCCGTTCCTTGCAGTCTAACCCAGCTTGGTGCCAACCCAGAACTGGGCATCACTGTGCCAAGTGCTGCCCAGACTCAGAATGAGACACCCTCCCTGCCCCATCCCCTTGGCCCTTATGAGACAAGACGGACTGAGAGGGGGATTCCGGCTCCCCCTGCTCTAACCACTGGGCCGTGCTGCCTCTGTCTTGCCAGAAGCAGGTACGTTTCTAGCACTGTAAGGGGAGGAGGCCTTTCCCCAGGGCGGGAGCACAGACCTTGAGGAGTCGACTGGCAGCAAAATCCAAATAGTATTTGGCAGGGACGAACGGCTGGGGGCCGACTCGAATGGGGTTTGGGCTCCTTCTGAGCCCTGCCCAGGTCAATACTGAGGAAGAAACAGAGACCTTAAGTTAGGGGCCTAAATAAGCGTCCTGGTGAGAACGGCCACCGAACCCTGCTGGCTGCCCAGGACGTTGGGGGCCGGGCTACAAGCCGGGTTGGAGAGGGCTCGCGGACCCCTAGAAACGGCTGGGTTCTGAGCAGACGCGGTGCCCGTGGCGTAGGGGGCGGTCCGCGGGCACGGAGCCCTGACGCCGGCTGAAGGGGCCATGTTTAACTAAAGCAGAGTCACTACCGCGACGCCGCTCCTTCGGTAGCGTCAACGCAAGGGGTCTGTGCCTCAATCCCCACCCACCCACCCAAGACAGAACCAAAGTCACTGCCCCCGCACCGAGACGCGTTCACACCAACAGTTACTTGGAAACACAAACGGAGGGAGAAACGGGGGCCTAAACAGGTAACCCGGCGAGTCGGTGTTTGTGAGCGTGAGGTGTGGAACACAGTGACGCGTGGAACAAGACCCGGGGAACCTGGCTCAAGAATTGTTCTGAATTAGGGTGGACCAGCCACAAGTAGGGGGGGCTGTAGATGCAAAATATTTTCCAGGACACTTATGAAAAATACATGCTGCAGGGCCTGCATTGGCCAATGCAGGAGGGGAGTGGGGTGCAGTTGCCCTGGGCATCGCAGTGGGAGGCGCTGTACCCGACACTGCCAAGGGGCCTGGGGAGTTCTGTAATCTCAGCCCCTACCCCGATTCCTGAGGTCTGTCTGCAGTGGGGGCAGGGGACCCTCAGCAGTAACGGCGGCTGTGCTGCTAGTGGTGAGATCCTAGGGTCCCGCAGAGGTGGTAGTGGCCAGGGATGGGGGTAGGGGGCTCCTATTGCTGGGCAGCAGCAGCGGAAAGCTCCCGGGGGTCCTGCGACAGCTGAGAGGCTCCCAGGACAGGCACTTCCCTGCCGTACCTAGGCTAACACCCCCCCACCGAATCATCAAATCAGGGAAACGCTCTCCACAGGTCTCTCATCCAAGTGGTGACCCAGCCTGATCCTGCTTAGCTTGGGGGGAGCAGCTAAGAACAAAAGGGAATTCCCAAGGCAACTCTGAGGAGGAAAGCCCGCTCTCCCCCTTCTCCCATGCAGCTGCCAGTCCCTGTCTGAGGACCTGGGGCAGCTCCCCACTAAGCCCCTAACCATGGGACGGAAGGAAAGCAGGCATGCCCAGCTGCCCAGGCTCCTGCAGAGTGGGGCAAACACCTCCCCAACCCTAGGAGGCAGCACAGAGTTCCTGACAAGTCAGTCCCAAGCCCTGATCTCGGAGCCGACCCCCGTAGGCAAAAGACCCACCAAGGCTAGCGAAATAGAGCGGACACCCGCCATCGTAGCCCTGCAGGGGCAGATTGTCCATTGGGATCCGATGGGGGAATTTCATTGGTGGATGGGGGCCGGGGCCAGGGGGGATTTGCTCTCCTTGGTCTGGGCTTTGCTGCTGCCTGGGCTCATGGGATTCCCAGGCCAGTCGGGGGTGACTCAGGAAAGCCGCTGAGAGAAGCACAGCCCCCATGGGAGTGTCAGGCTCTCCCTACTAGGACCCAGGAGGAAGCCAAGTGCTCCTCGGCCATTGATGTTCTAAACATGGGCCACGATCCGCAAGCCACCGACTCCCCACAGGGCTTCAAGGGTGCTCCTCGGGAGTAAGCAGTTTGTGTGTGGCGGCCATGGGTGTTCCCGCTCTGGTTTCGTCTTCTCTTTGAGGCATCGGCCCGCCGTCACCCACGTCCTGAAACCGACAGGACGAGCGGCCTGTCTTGGAGCTTCAGGTTTGAAGTACAGTCTCACTCCCCAACCTTCTTATATTGCCGAACAAGGGGGGCAAAATGACCGGGGGCCCTGGAAGATTTAAGGAGCTCAAGTATAGAAAGAGGAGCGTGGGGAAATGTCCCTCACAATTGGGGGGGAACAGGATACTGATTTTCTCCTCTATTCCCAGTGCCGGTGATGCCGGCTCAACATGGGAGGAGACGCTCTTTAACATAAGAACGTAAGAAATGCCAGACTGGGTCAGACCAATAGTCCATCTAGCCCAGCATCCTGTCTCCGACAGATTCCACAACTCAATTATACGCGGAGTGGAAAAATATTTTCTTTTATTTCTTTTAAACTTGCCGCCCCTGAGTTTCATGGAGTGTCCCCTAGTTCTAGTACTAGCCGAGAGGGTAAATAACCGCTCCGTGTTTATTAGTTTCTGTCTAGGGTTTGCCATAGAGGCAAATTTTTCCAGGACACTTATGAAAAATACATGTTGCAGGGTCTGCATTCTAGTGTCCTGGAAATTTTTGCATATATTCAGATTCAAATTTTTATTAAGGATACTAGCATATGCCAGGATCCACAACAAACACAATAAAACAGTATCTATATGGCAACCCCATTTCTGTCCCTTACCTTGTATTTATGTGTTGGGTCAAGGGGAGGAATCAAAGACACGGGCCAGTCTCCCCCCCCATCCTACGCCCAGACAGCTATTACTCCACTGACCAGAGTAAGGCTTTTTGGAGATACTGGCCTCACAGACCGAAGGCCTCTTTGCACCAAATCGTGCTGCTCTGTCCCCCGCTAGCGGTGGCGCTAGGACACGCAGGGACTGTGCTGCTCTGTCCCCCGCTAGTGGCGGCGCTAGGACATGCAGGGACCGGGCTGCTCTGTCCCCCGCTAGCGGCGACGCTAGGACACGCAGGAACCGTGCTGCTCTGTCCCCCGCTAGTGGCGACACTAGGACACACAGGGACTGGGCTGCTCTGTCCCCCGCTAGCGGTGGCGCTAGGACACGCAGGGACTGGGCTGCTCTGTCCCCCGCTAGCGGTGGCGCTAGGACACGCAGGGACCGGGCTGCTCTGTCCCCCGCTAGCGGCGGCGCTAGGACACGCAGGGACCGGGCTGCTCTGTCCCCCGCTAGCGGCGGCGCTAGGACACGCAGGGACCGGGCTGCTCTGTCCCCCGCTAACGGCGGCGCTAGGACACGCAGGGACTGGGCTGCTCTGTCCCCCGCTAGCGGCGGCGCTAGGACACGCAGGGACTGGGCTGCTCTGCTGGTGACACTGGACCACACAGAAGTAAATGAGAGATTGCCTGAAGTCACACAGGGTATCTGTGACTAAGCAGGAGGTTTTATCGGTGTTTGAGTTGGCTCAGAGGAAGTGGGCATGCGGATGACAGTGTAGAGGGAGAGAGGGCCTCACAGCGCAGGTCACCAGCTGGGATCACACGCTTGGGGTGGAGGAGGGACAATTCATGGGTCAACCTGCTCCACAGTAGGGTGAGGCTAGGGGACAGGCAAGCGGGGCCTGACACCCAAACCAGCATGGGACGTTGCCGAACGCAGGCTGGGCCTTGGAGCACTAGCGACAGGATGCAGTGACCCATGGAAAAAGAAAGGGGTCTTCAAGGTGTACCAGGGTTACAGTGGTTTGCAGAGTCAGGACCCCGAGGGCGGGGCTAATGGACTAAAACACTGGGCTAATGAAACAGTGGGGCTAATGAGACACCTGACTAGCACCTAGGCTAGGACACTGAAAAGCCTGGAAGACAGGAAGTTGGGGGGGTCTTGGTGGATCTTTTGCAATCCAAGAGTGCCAAGGCAGCTAGCAGAGACGTGCTGGCAGAAGCACTGAAAGCACAGGACACTGAAAAGCCTCTGGAAGACAGGAAGTTGGGGGGGGGGCATGGTGGATCTTTTGCAATCCAAGAGTGCCAAGGCAGCTAGCAGAGACGTGCTGGCAGAAGCACTGAAAGCACAGGAGCCTGTATCAGCTTCCCAGCGAACCCAACTGGAGACAGAACCTGGAGTATCAGGGCTGCTTAGTGTGTTTGGTTTAGCTGGGCTAGAACAGATCGTAGAGGAAACTCCTGGGGACCCACCAGTTAGTGGGATACGTCTCTAGCTTGCGAGGACTGGGACTGGCTGTAAGGGGTGAAGGGAGGCCAGTGTAAAGAGCCAACCTTCAACCCAAGCCAAGCGGGGCTCAGACCCAAGGGGCTAAGTGCAGAAACACTGTGTGGCCGTGGCCCAGCTAATTCCCCATACAAGGGTGCTAAGGGAGGACTGCACCCAAGGCTGTGCCACACAGCAGGGAACAAGGGGCACAGAAGTGTGAGTGCGGGGCTGGGGAGGAGACTCGTGTCAGTGCGGAGGCTCTCCAGATGCACCTCCAGCCTTAGAGCCAGCCTTTCCCCCAACCCATCCCTGAGCGCACACACAGCCTGTGCTCCTAGCCCAGCAAAACCAGCAACTGTCCAGCAGGCCACCGAGGCAATTAAACCATCACAGCCCACCCCAGCACAAGCTCATGCCACACGCTGTACCCCTGGGGAAACGGGAGTCACAGAACGAAGCCAGCACCAGAGCCGAGAACGGGACCCAGGCGTTCTAGGCCTTTCCTGCTTCCCTCCCGCTCTGTCCCTTTGTCGAGGTCCATCCCCAGTCTGGGTTTTGGCAGCCTGGACCCAAATAAGCATTTGTCTAGACAGCTGGTCACCAGACAGTCTGCCTGAAGAAGGCCTCAGATTTAGCAGAGCGCTACAAAGACCGGGGGGCTCTATCACAGTCCCGCAATGAAGCACCGTGCCCCAGCCTGGTCTCCACTCACCTGGCTCCGGGGGCGCACCGCACGTACATGCAGCCGATACGGTTCCCTCGCCCACTCTTGGTCAGAAACACCTCGATGGTGTCCAGCTCCCTCTGGGCATACTGGAAATCGGCCCGGTCAGCCAGGTGCAGCTTCCAACGGGCCAGGGTGCCGCTCCACAGCGAGTTGTTGCTGGCGTTGCCTGGAGGCTCCGGCTCCGGCACGATGGCATACGTGGGCTCTGGGGGCAGGAAGGCCAGCTTGGCAGCTATCCGGCTGGGGCAGGGCGGGCAGCAAAAGAGGCAACAGAGCTCGCTGACCGACAGCCCGTTCATGGTGGCCCAGGGCTCCAGGAGGGGGAGTTCTCACAGCAAAACAATTTAAAGGGTTCTTAAAAATCAACAGTCAGCTAATCCGGCCCATTTAACTTGCCCACCAGAAGCCAGCAGGCTAGACAGTCTCCTCGCGACACGGTCCGTCAGAATAAAGGTATCAGGGGTCTCCCACACACCAGCGTGGGCCTCGGGAGCCTCCGAGCCTCTGCCTGTCCACTCCACTCTGCGGCATCCTACAAGCAAAGGGAAATGGGTATCAACCACCGGGGAACTTTGAATTACTGGCTAAGGCTATACTTTAATCCGGCAGCCCCCTTATCCCAGCTGGTGGTTACTGATAAGGTGCCCAGGAGCTGGTTAATGGCTGTGGAAACAAAACTAAAATGATTAGGTTTCTCGCCCGAAGCCCTTGCCCCTCTTGGTTTCAAAGCTGCAAAGAACTTGGTGGCCCAGAGGCTTTCTGATATTGGATGCCAGGAACAATGGGCAGTCCCGAAGGAGTGCAGGGCTCTGGGTTTGTATAGCTTATTTGCCTGCCCCAATGATTCTCCTAAGGCATACCTGGATTGCGGACTTTCCCCATTAAATAGGAGGCTCTTTCTCCTAGCCAGATTGAACGGTTTTCCTTCTGCCGTGACTGAGGGCAGGTATCGGGGGATCCCGCTGGCTGAGCGACTCTGCAAATGTAATTTACATCATATTGAGTCAATACAGCACCTAGTTCTGGACTGCCCTTGATATGCTGTTGCACGGCAGAGACTAATAAGTACTGAACTCATCCCCCTTTCCTGGTCGGTCGCAGGATTTTCACATAAAGGTCTGACTTAGCGATCGTTCTAAGGAAGTCACCAAGAATGTGGCATTGTTTTTATTCTCTGTCTATGCCAGTAAATCTGATTAGGGTTAGAATCCCGTTGCACATATGCTCTGGTTTAGTTAAAACGATGAATTTATTTTAATTTTAAATTTAAACTGTTTTGATTCCCCATCATGGGGCTAGATTGTAGTTGATTTGTATGATTATGTTTATTTTAGGGTTCGTATAAAGGTGGAATTAGCCTGTTTATTCCTTTACTTGCACTGGTCCTATGGTCATGCAAAACGAAATGTTTATTTAAGTAAGAATTTCAAATAACAATTTGGTATACAAATCCCTTGCCAGAATTTTGCCAACGGCTTATTCAAACTTGATTAGTGCCTTATATAAATTTTGTTCCTTGCTGAAGTTTTATTATATTTCATTTATAGGTTTTATTATTGTGTTGGATTGTAATACATGTTTTGTCTGTGGTTTGTATCTTTTTATATATGTTTCTGCAATGGCTATACGGCTATGCAATAAATTGAAATTGAATTGAATCAATCACCGCACACTGAAACTGGCACTGACACTGAAAAGCAAACACCTCACTCGCCAAAAAAAGAGCCCACACCCGCTCTCTGGGAACCACACAACCACTCATAGCACTGGTACAAAGCCACACACAGCACACCCCGCAGGGAAAACACACACACACATCATGCACACTCTCTGCCACAAATCACTCATAGCACACCTACACTACACCCCACACTGAAAATCACAGACACCCAAGCCACACACCCACAGCACAGCCACACAAAACACTCATCCTTGAAAAGTACACGCAACACATAGCTCACGCCAAAAAGCTCACACAGCACAACCACAGCACACACCACTCACCAAATAAATCACACAGCACACCTATACAACATACTTGAAAACCAGAAACCCACACACTCCTCCCTGAAAAGTGCACGCAACACACACCCCTCACCAAAAGCTACACACAGAACTCCCACCGCTGAAAACCAAAAATACCACAAATCCACATTGCCCAACGCAACACAGTCCCATACGCCTCCTCACTGAGAAAGGCCTGGAAACACACCATCAAAAGCCACTGGCCACCCCATACACCCACCTCAAAAACAACACAATACACACACCCTGATACCAAGACTCATGAGTAACACCCACCTCACAACTGGGCCCCCCAAACTGCATGCCCCACGATTGGCGCAGGCACGTTTCTGCGTCCACCCTTCAGGAGCGCGATATAAACGCGGACAGCATCTTGCGCGCCGTGCGACGCTGCGCTAACGCCGCACGGCGCGCACGCCAAAGGCTTCCCTGTGCTCCCTTTCCCTCCCCCATCTGGAAGAGAAACCTTTGTTTAAAGAAACCAACGCATTTTCGGCAAGTTTGGGCAACTCCCGAGGAATGTTAAAAGGAGAACTATCCATCCATCTGCTTTGGAGGCGACAGGAAGGCCTGGAACAGTGGCATTGGGGCCTGCACAGAGGAAGCGACTGCCTTCCACGGAAAGGTATTTTAAAAAAATCCTCCCAGACAGAACAACGCGGTCGCACCACAAACCCCATGTATTTGGCATAAGGGTCAGATTCTGACCTCTCAGCTGCAGTGGCGTAAATCCAGACTAACTGCATGAAAGTCAGTGGAATTCACCCGGAATGGAGCCTGGAGTCACTAGGAGCAGAATTAGGCCCTTGGTGCAGCAGGTCCCCAAAATTGTACCCAGGGGACCCCATTTTGAGATTTAAATGTGACCCCATCACCCCAGGCAGCAGCAAATCCATACCACACACAGCAGTAGGGAGGTAATTCACTTCACTCCTGTCGGGAGTTATGTGACAGCCACTCTCAACAGACCTTCCCTCTCCCATCTCATGCCTTGGAGACACACACCCCCCACGCCACCCCCACCAGGGAACACACGTGGACATCCACACACAAATAGGGCGGCCATATGGGCAAATTTTTCAAGGATAGTTATGAAAAATACATGTTGCAGGGCCTGCATCATGTATTTTTCATAACTGTCCTGGAAAGATCTGCACATATGGCCGCCCTACACACAAACAACCATCACACATCACAGGCAGACCGCACAATTCCATCCTGGGATGCACACGCAGCATACCTCTGGGCTACAAATAAACACACAGTACACTGCGAGAGTGTCCATTTGTGTTGTACGACCACAAATACAGACCACGGTGCATGCCTATGTGACAGATACCCAAATACACTTACTGCACTACGGACACACACAGTATAACTGCAAACACACTTAGAGCTGTGTATCTTCCCGACACGGACAGAACCCATGCACGCTGGTGGTGTAGATCGGAAACAGACAGTTAGGG
This sequence comes from Sphenodon punctatus, assembly GCA_003113815.1. Lineage (NCBI taxonomy): Eukaryota > Metazoa > Chordata > Lepidosauria > Sphenodontia > Sphenodontidae > Sphenodon > Sphenodon punctatus. The sequence goes on from QEPC01004913.1 coordinate 2,055,237, forward strand.
AGGGCTACACCTTCCTCCAGACCCCTCCCCCCCACTCATTACATCGACCAACAAGCACACTTGGCCTGTACAACACCCTGATGACACACCCCAGCTATCTTGCAGACACACAAACTCACACATACTGTTAAGCACGCATACACACACACGCGCACACCCCACCCCAACCCCAAATTGACAGCATTCAAGGGGAAGGAAATCCAGCCACGGAGTAATGATTTGTTCAAAAATAACAAAGAAAACCAAACCAAAATCCAAACCCAGCCTCCTTTTTGAGGGGCTAGCTGCTCCAGCGGGAAGGATCAGGGGGTGTCGAAACGGAGACCCAAGCCTCAACCGACCCCCCAATCCACACGTCCTCCTGTCACAAAAATGCACCCATCTTGATGCGCCCCCAACCCAAGGGTACATACCCCCAGCACGCATGCACACACGCACTAGGCTACACACGTGCACCACAAGGCACAGCATACACCTCGAGACACACATGGCCCTCAATACACACACGACAACTCATACACACAGACCTAGCACACACAGCAACATGTGTAGACCAACAAACACACACTCCATGACACGTACCGAGCCTGATGCACAGAGAGACACTGCACACTCATGCCTACACGTACACAGACGTGGAAGAAGAGTCACACGGGGACACACGCACAAGGGCAGTGTAAATACAGGCGCCCCACTCTACTTACACACCCCACCCCCAGGGATACACAGGGACACGTACTCAGCACATCCTCGCACAGTGGCACACGCACCCCCGGGCACGAACACACACTCACCCCTCCCCAGGGGCACGGACACACACTCACGGACACACACTCACTCCTCCCCAGGGGCACGGACGCACACTCACGGACACACTCACCCCTCCCCAGGGGCACGGACACACACTCACCCCTCCCCAGGGGCACGGACACACACTCACGGACACACACTCACTCCTCCCCAGGGGCACGGACGCACACTCACGGACACACTCACCCCTCCCCAGGGGCACGGACACACACTCACCCCTCCCCAGGGGCACGGACACACACTCACG
>QEPC01004913.1:2061624-2084660 GCA_003113815.1 Sphenodon punctatus
GGCCCATCCAGCCATTGGGCAAACTCAAAAGTTGGAAGCAGCCCCGGGATGCTGTAGGCATGGGGGGTGGGGGGGCAGCATATAAATAAATAATAACTGGGTTCTCCTGGAGACGGTCAAAGGCAGCTTGCCTCACTGTGCATCGCAAAACCCCCGAGAGCCTCCATCAAACCAGGCCAAGGGCTGTCAGCTTGCGAGAAGAGCAAAGCACCCGCATGTCTGCGCTAGGGCACACGGGAAAACGGTGACCGGGACCAGGCCAAACTGGAATTGCCAGCTACAGATTCTATTTATTTATAATGCTTGAAACTAATTGCAGCTCCCTTAATAGAACCCTCACTCTTGGCTTCTCAATGGGGGCACGTGCCATCCTCTGCCTTGCAGTGCTGCTTGCTCCTCACCCTGGCTGCTAACCAGAGCTACTTGCCCTCTCCCATCACAAGCCCCACAGCTCCCTCCCAGGCCCTTTCTGGAGCCAAACTTTCTCATGGTTCAAACCAAGGTCACAGGAGTGGGAAACAGATCCCAACTTCCTGGCTGCTCTATCCTGACTGGAGGGAGGAGTCTGACACTGGGGTTCACTATCCCAGATTCTGCCCGGGGGGGTAAACAAAAACTGGGATAGGTTTTCTACCAATCTGCTGGTAGCCCAGCCTTTCTGAAAGCAGGGAGCCAGCTCTCGCCCCCTCTGCTGCCTGTTCCAAAACGGTCGTGCTCCCATCCAGAAATAAAAAAGTGCCGGTTTCCTCCGAGGTCGCCAGGGCCAAGATCACCTGTGCCAGGCTCACCGAGCTATTTTTAGTTCCTGACTCAAAGAGAAGCTACACGTCAGTGTTGTCTCCCGGGGGAGGGACCATGCTACTGACTTGGGCAGCCCGAGATGGGTCGCTGGCGTAAGCACCAGGACATGAAATCCATTAGCGGATCGAGAATTTCATGCTGTCTGGAGAAGATATTGCTTGGGACAGGTAGACACCCCCCTTTAGCCTGCATGGCTGGAGTAGCTGAAAGCCACTTGGCACAGCTCCATTCCTAGGGAAGAAGGGCTGGTCGCTCCATCAGACACAAAGCTTCAGCCAGTTACGTGTTTGCATTCAAGGATGGGAGTTGATTCCGTACCTCCTTGTTCAGAGAGAGCTGCTAGAAGCTATTGCTTCGGTGGTTAGGAAACTGGGCGGAGAGTTAGGAAACTCGGTTTTCATTCTTGGTTCTGCCACTGATCTCTGTAACCGTGTCCTGGTCATTTCATCTTCAAGCCCCATTCACCTTATTGGGCCTTGTACTCGCTCAGTGCTTTGAGGAGCAGGGTCTGTCTCCCTGGCTGAAGTTCTTTGGGGGGAAAGAGTCTCTTTTTGATGCATCTGTGAAGATTCAGATGCTCCCTCCTCTTCAAGGCCTTGCACCCCCTGCTCAACTGTGAGGGCTCCTTCCCTCCCAAACCAAACATAGGAGGCCTGTGGCTTCCACAGCCTGAGTGGCCCATGAAGCACCAAGCTAGCCTCTCATCCAGATGCCCACCATGGCAGCTGACTAGGCGATCTCTAGATCAGCGGTAGGGGTGAAATTTCATTTTGGACTGGATTCTGTTTCCGGTGGAATCCAGTTCGATCCATTCTGGCAAAACACAGGAAAGATCAAACATTCTGGTTCCATTTTGCTGGGATCGAGCACATTTTCATCTGATTTGCGCCTGTCTAAACTTGATCAGAATTCTGATTAAAATTTTGATCATTGGTCCAATTTTGCAGAAAATTTCTGCAGAAATGGAACAGTTGATTCAAACCGGTTCTTCTCAACCTTTTGGTGAGACCTACTCAAACATTTTTTTTAAAGATGTAAGACCCACCTTTTAAAAAAATAAATCCTAGGGGTAGCCAGGAGGCGGCGGCAGCAGGGGCCAAATCTCCACAGTTCAACAAGGAACAGGCCTACTGACTTCTGTCTCATTTGTGTTCTAGTGGGCAAATTGGAAACCCGGTTCAGTGGAATATTTTCTCCCTGTGCACTGAAGAATAAGCTGTGCCGCCAGGCAAAGGACCTTTTATCCAGGGCCCCATGTATTCTGCAATAATTTTTTTCCTCCAAATTTTGCAACCAAGAAAGCCAAATTCTGCAATCAGAATAAATTATGCAAATTAACCGGTCTACAAGTTTTGCCAATGTTGAATGCAAATGAATTTCCTAGGATCCCACTGTATCAATCTTGAACATTCCATGTGTTAAAAAAACACCACCACCTTCACAGAATACCACATGAACCCATTTCTTATGGAAAGGCATGGGCTGCTCTTCTTCAGTAGATGTTGCACAGGAACACATGGCCCTCAAATATATACCAGCACCCAGTACTGACATCTCACTGGTCAGCTCACATTAGTCCCTAGTACTCAGGCTGTAATTCTCTGCTGCCAGAGGCAATTTCTGCAATGAATTGGCCAAAAGCAAAATCCCCCGTAAAATGGCTGGAATCACAGTACTTCAGAATTCATGGGACCCTGCTTTTATCCTGTCCCCTTCATCCCCTCCTCTGCAACACACCAGGGTGTCTGGTGCTGGCTTGCCCATGCACACATACTGCCCCAAAATGCCCTAGCAAGTCAGAGAAAAAGCAGGCGAGGCCTCCAAGCAAACTAGAATATATTAATATTTACAGATCTGGTATACTTTCTAGGAAGGAAAATAAGAGAGAGGGAGAGGTGGTGGGGGGAAAAAACAGAGGCAAAAAACCCAAACAAAACCCACCCACCATGCAGGCTTTCAGGCCCCCACGGTAACAGGAACTCCCCTCCCCTCCAAAGGAGTGACAAGCCAAAAGGGGAAATACAAGCCAAACTGGTCAAAGCCATCCCTGAATGGGTGGGATGGGGGCATGAATCAGCAGTGGCCCCGTCCCGCTGGAAATGCAGCAAACCCTTTGCAAAAATAAAACTCTCTCTCTGTACAGGGGCTGTTTTGCTGGGCTTGAGGCAAGAGTGGGGCAGGAGCATTGGGGCAGGGGAGGAATACATCAGTGTGGCTAGCAGGGAAGGCCTACTTGAAAGATCAAATCGAAAACAAATTCCTTGGTTCAAGATGCCTCTAGGAAGGCCGGGGGCCAACTCAAAAACAGATGCAACTTCCATCCATATCAGTGAGGAAACTCCCCATTTTGCCTTCCTGGAGCGTTGAGTGGCTCCAAATTAAAACCAGATTAAACCCCAGATGTGGACACTTTCCTTTGACAGAGTCGATTCTTAAATGAGTTAAGCTCAAGCGGACTAAATCGCCCGTAATCCAAAGGGTCCATGTGGGGATTTTTAAGACTGGAGTCAGATTCACACAAAAATTAAATCACACAAAATGAGTTAATCTGAATGGATTCATACGAAATTAGTTAATCTGAATTGATCCCCCCCTGGAGACAAGGCCTGAGTCAAAATGTTTGCTCCAGGGCACATTGGATTCACATTGCATTATTCCAGGGCTGCGCGGGTGGGGTGGGGGTGGGAAAGGGTGCCAATGGTGTAAATCTGGAGGAATGCTGTGGTATCTATACGGATGCCAGTGGTTCTCCCTGGGCTAATCTCAGCTGGTGTAAATTGGGTCAGGTGCATTCTCCTGTGAGCCTTGCCATTTGCAAACGCAAATTGTTTGTGGACCATGGCCTAAAATCTACTGAAGCCAAGGAGGGGGTATCAGTTTTGTTATACCCCACCAAAAACCATGGCTTTCCACCAGCATCAACCAACAGGTAGTTTCAGGATTACCCTGGGATTTCCACCAGCATAAACCAAGTTCAGAATCTAGCCCTTTCGTTCTAGCACCGTCCGCGAGGAACAGCGCTGCTTCTCTGGCAAAGGAGGGAAGAGGTGAATTTGGCTGGATCCAAAAATCTGGATCGATCTCCGAAACATACAATTCATTGCGCCCACTCGTCATCTGGGGCCCAGACGGCCGCGGGAGAGGGGTGATTTATGTCAGCCAGGGAGGAGGCCCAGCGCAGTCCTCAGACAGCGATGAAATATTCCTTCGTGGGAGAGTTTAAAAGCTGGGGGTGATGGTTTCTTTCATTGCGTGAGTGTGTTTCATTGTCTCTTGCCGAGTGGCAAGATCGTTCCAGTCTCCCAGACCTCAGCAGTTTTCATCCCCACAACAGAAATACCCCCCACCCCCGACACACACACAACACACACACACACTTGGGTCCAAGGGGGCTTCCTTTCAAAGTAGCAGGGCCCGGTTCATTGCCGCAGGCAGGGGTCTGGCTACCAGAGGGGAAGTATTCAGTGTAAACATACCTGCGCGTATAGTGGCTAGACGGACCCCACTCCTGTGGATTCAGTCGACTGGCCCAGATCACGGTCCTATGGGCCAATCTACCTCAGGGCTAGAGCCTGCACGTCTTTAACCCCTCGGCTACCTCTGACTGCCCCCAGCATCAGCACGTCGCCGCTTTGGGACTGGCCAGCAGAATTGCCTGCCCCTCCTGCTCCGTCCATTTCCAGTCGGGAGAGCCTGCGGGAGGATCACCGGCGTGCAGCCCCTAAAGACTGGCCAGAGCCTGATCCAAACAGCCCCGGCAGGCTTGGTTTCATTTGGGAGCTTTTCGGGTCAAAAGCCCTTGGGATTCAGACGGGGGCTCCTTGTGAGCAGAAGGCCCTGTCCCCACAGAAAGCTGTGACATCACTGTGCTCTGTGTGAGCAGGACCATAGCAGGAAAAAGGAACGCGTTATCCCTGATCCCGCGGAGAACTGTGATGTCACAATGCGCCGTGGGGGCGGGGGAACGTTTTAACCCCGCCCTTTTTCTGATGTACTCCCTGATCCCGCGGAGAACTGTGATGTCACAATGCGCCGTGGGGGCGGGGGAACGTTTTAACCCCGCCCTTTTTCTGATGTACTCCCTGATCCCGCGGAGAACTGTGATGTCACAATGCGCCGTGGGGGCGGGGGAACGTTTTAACCCCGCCCTTTTTCTGATGTACTCCCTGATCCCGCGGAGAACTGTGATGTCACAATGCGCCGTGGGGGCGGGGGAACGTTTTAACCCCGCCCTTTTTCTGATGTACTCCCTGATCCCGCGGAGAACTGTGATGTCACAATGCGCCGTGGGGGCGGGGGAACGTTTTAACCCCGCCCTTTTTCTGATGTACTCCCTGATCCCGCGGAGAACTGTGATGTCACAATGCGCCGTGGGGGCGGGGGAACGTTTTAACCCCGCCCTTTTTCTGATGTACTCCCTGATCCCGCGGAGAACTGTGATGTCACAATGCGCCGTGGGGGCGGGTCCATGCAAAAAGGGGTGGGCTGGAGCATGCCCTGACCCCTTCCCCCCCGCCCCCAGCAGGGCACCATGATGGGTCAGCACAGCACTGCATAGTGGGCAGAACCAAGCCGGTTATTCGAAGAGCCTGCCAGCCATGTTGGGGACTGGGTTTGGGCCAGCTCTACTCCTCAGCCTCCCTTAGTGGTTTGGGCCGTATCCTCAGCGAGTGCAAACCAGTAATCTAGTCTATACAGAGCCGTGTAAGCTCCTCCCGCCTGGGGAGCAGGGAGGCAGGAGAACATGAGGACAGGATGGCGGATTCACCTGCTGAATATCAGTGGGCCCTGCATGTAGCAAAAGGAGAAGGGGAGGGAGGGGTTTGCTGGTCTGAGTTTTGTGCACAACCCTGATAAGAGACTCGTACAATAAGGCAGAAGGCTGGGAGTGAAAGGGGGGGGGTTTCTGTCGTGCTACAATCCAAGCTCGCCAGGGAAGCAGCCAAGAAGGGTAAACATGGGAGGCTGCTGAGGCTGGCTTTAAGTCCAGCCAGATCCATGGAACCAGCATCCACGGCCAGGCCCAGAACCTCACAAAGCCCCCACCTTTGCGTTCCTGGCATGGGGCTTTCACTGAAGTGTCTGCAAGCTGCCCGCTAGCTACGCTGCACCGCGCCGACCTCAGCGGAGTTAATCATTCCGTCTCTGCAGTAACCGCTTCTCGAGGAGGAGGAGGAGGGGCAGATTCCTTGAGATCCCTGGGAGGAAAGCCAAGAGCTGCTACTGAGCTCTGTCGGGACAGACGGATGGGCTGTGGGGCGGAGGGGAGGCTGCCGGGTGCGGCCGACTCACAGCGAGCTCCAGGGAGTTTATCAAGCACACAGATGCCCAGGGAACAGAAGTGGGAAGGGGCTGCTCAGCTTCCGTCTTGTGACTAAGCGCTGTGGGAGGCACCTACAGAGGCGGTTCCCACTGCCACGTCCCTGTCCTAAATTGGGTTAAAATAGTCACCTGAGCAGTGGCGAGGAGGAGGGAGCAGACACCTGCCCCAGCTTGAGTCAGCGGCTGAGAAGCCTCCCCTAGTTCAGGCAGAGGTAGAGAGCTCCTGTGCCCATCCCTCAAAGCACGATGCGACTTCCTTCCTTCACAACTTCTGGATCTTCTCAGCCACCACGACAGGGTTCTCCTTGCGGATCTTCTCCGCTGCCTCGGTCTTGTAGTCATAGGGGCAGTCGTGCATGTCCGAGTAACGGTGGAGGGCGCAGAACAGGTTCCCGCAACGGCAGTCGAAGCCTGGATGGGAGGATCCCAGAGAGCACGATTAGCTATTGTTCCCATCAGGGGTGGCCAAAGATCCCCTGACCCCTATGAGCCACATACCCAAACCGCCTTAGGGCTGAGTCTCGCTTGACACATACGTTACACCAGGGACGGGGAACCTGCAATCTGAAGGCCCAGTTCAGCCCATGGCTTTTAACATTTATTTTTTGTAAAAAATAGTCCTTTTCCAATTTCTGGTTCTGGCCCATGGATCCAACCCCTACTCTCAACCACTGAGCTCAGGAGAAGGGAGCAGAGATGGAGGCGTGCACACAAGGATCAGGGACAGAGCCATGGCACAGACTGGGAAGAGCCACATGCAGCTCTTGGGCAGGGTTGCGCCACCTAAACGGTCTTGTGTCTTATTTCATGGCACCCGGGTCTCAGCAGCGGCTCCTTAGACTTTCAGCAGCCAGCCCTGCAGAATACCGGCTCCGCTAGCCAATCACGAAGCAGGAGAGAGGGCTGTATACGCGCCTGTCTTGTTGCTCTTGATCAGATGAAGATTTTGGGATGCAGCTCTCGGGCCTGGGAGCTTTGCCCACCCCTGACATAGATCCACAACCTGGATCCTGCCCCTGGGCAACCCTTTATATACGCCCCATCCCCAACTTCTATTCGGCCTGCGGAGCTCATACCCATTTTCAAAGTGGCTCCTAGGAGGGAAAAGTATCCCCAACCTTTATGCACACCAGAGAATCCAAACACTCAGGCAACAGCTTGCCCTAGCCTAAATTATTATTATTATTTCTTCAAATTTATATGCCGCCCTTCCCATTAGGTGCCCGTTAATGCACCGGTCTTATCAGTTTATTCCTATGCCAGAGGATTGTCAAGGTCTGAAAGGAGCTTCCTTTCCGAGATGACACCCTGCTGCCTCAAGATCCTGGGAGGAAGGAGTACATCTCCTCTTCTCTTGAAAGGAGCGACCGCTGTTATTAATAACGCTTCGAGCCCAAAGGGTCTTAATCAGGACTGGATCCTTGTGTTTTACATTGAATAACCAACCTGTGGCTTCTGTCTTGTGGGACTTTAAAAGAGGACCCTGGGTGGTCTGCAAATTCCCCTCCCCAAATTCTGTGAGCAGAAAAATCAGATTTTGTAAACAAAGTTGCTAAATTCTACAAGTTATGCAAGTTTTGAGTGGAAATTAATTTCTCAGCATGTCATCACAGAAATCTTGAACATCTTCTGCATCAAGAAAACCTCACACATTATCACATGGACCTACCAGGAGGGGGTGGGAATCTTCTCTCCCCTGAAGGATCATGGGCTGCTCCTCTTCAGTAGCTATTGCACAAGGCTCAGAACAACTACCAGCCCCCCACTGGCTAGCTCACAACACTTACACTTTATTGGCTACTCAAGCTGTAATTCTCAGCCCTGGGCGGAGACAATTTCTGCAGCAAGGTGGTTCAACTGCAAAATTCTGCTAAAATGGCAGCGATCACAGCGGGACAAAATTCACAGGGTCCTCCCTTAGTACCAGTGAATGCAGAATGGCAGTGATGACAGCAGCACAGAATTCACAGGGCACTTCCTCAGTACCAGTTCAAAGTAAGAGCCTGTTTCCAATTACCAGCTACAAACAGGTTTAAAAGTGGGTTAAAGAGAAGCAAGCTTGGCCAGAACAGCATGACCCCCCATGGGGCTCCAGGGTTAATTTTTTCCAGGAGTAAGATTAAACAGTGGATAGATTCCCAGGAAGCAAGTTAACTGCCGAGTGACGGCTCACAACCAGCCGAATGCTTATTCGGAGCAGCCTGGTTACAGCTCTGTGATCGAGTTCGATAGCAGAGGTCTCCAAGCGGGGATCGCACTGTCTGCAGGTAGGATTGCAATCCCAATGGATAGTCAATACATTCTGCTGTCTGGAGCCATGGGGATCATAGGCAAGTCTCAAAATGGAGTCACGTGGGACAAGAATTTTGGAAACTGCTGATCTGCAGACTCAGAAACAAGACACTTCAAGAGCCTGGAGTTGAGAACCCTGAAACATGAACACCTGAAAATACCAGTTACTTAGTGAATTTTTTGGCCCAGGTTTCTAGCTTTTATAACGTCAGAGAAAGTTTTCCTAATACCCCCACTCTCGTCCGGAGTCTGCAGACAAATCCGGTGCCTCTGTGCCTGCTGCTCAGTGGCTTTGCTAAGTGAAATTGGCAAGACGCTACTCATTTTAACCTAGAACCTGGAGGGCAGCAATGAAACTGGCAAGAACTAGGTCAGTTTCACTCTGCTAACCTCTGGGAAATCTAGGAGTTAAATACGAATTCAGGAGAAACGTGTCCCACCTGCTAACTCACAAACATTTCTTGAATCATCAAGGTATTAGCCATCTCCCACCCAAATACTGATCCTGTCTTACAGGGGTCTCTGGCATGGATGCCCCTTCACTACTCTCTGCCTTGGACACACCAGAACGCAGGGTTGGTGGGGGCTGTATTTTAATAGCTGTAACAGCCCAAGGTAAGTACCAGCACACCACTGGCTGGATCACAATACCGACTGATGTAACGTGACCGGAATGTAAAATTAATTGGGATGTACTTCTTCTTGACCTGGATAAGCAGAATTCCGAAGCTTGATAACTTGAATCATATCTAAATTAAGGTTTGTATCTTATATGGGAAATATTTTTATTGGAGGGGGTGGGGGGGACGCTGCAGGGGTCAGGAGAACCAGTGTGGTGTAGTGGGTAAGGTGCTGGATTTGGACCTGGGAGACCAGGGTGTAAATCTCCCCCTAGCCAATGAACTTACTGGGTGGCCTTGGGCAAGTCACTTCCTCTCCGCCTCGGTTCCGCCCCCATCTGTAAAATGGGAACATTTGTGTCTGTCTTTCCCTGCGTATTCTCCACATCCTTGTCCACCTTAAGATTGTACGCCCACTGGGCAGGGACCATAAAGCGCTGCGTCCACCTAGTCGCGCTCTAGAAATGATGAGGAGCAGGACTGATCTGGTGGACCCTTCTGACTATGGATTCTAGGACTCATCCCAAGCCCTTCCTTGTAACTGGGAAATCAGAGGATCCTGAGGGGATGCTGGTGGGGAGGGGCAGCTGATGAGAGGATGCCCTTGCCTTCCTCGGGCCCCTGAACGTGGGATGGGGTCTGGCCAGAGGTAGTGGGCCAAGTAAAGAAACTGGATGTCATTTTCATGCACGCTCTGTCCATGAAAAACCAGGTATCGGATGTGGGCTGGAGAGGTTTCTTTCAGCTACGCAATTCGTGTAAGTGATGCCCTTCTTTATCCCGAGCTGACCCTGCCACCGAGACCCATCCCCTGCTGACTACGCGGCTGGATTTCTCTAACGCCCTCTTCTACAGGCTGCCGGCAGTAGCTTATTATCGGTCGCTTGCAGCTTGTTCAGAAGGTGCCCACTGACTGGTTTGGGCAGCTGTGAGAATACGCCCACCCTGCCTTCCCGACACTGGCTGCCTGTAGGGTGACGGGCCGAGTTCTGAACGGTCTAGGCCCTGGCTATCTTTGAGGCCGGCTCCCGGAGCCTCACGCTGACGGGTATCGGAGCTCAGAAATGACCCGCGGTTTGACGATCCCACCCTCGCGCTTTAAGTCGGCGGGCGATCAGGCCTTTGTTGTGGCGGGCCCCTCAGTGTGTAACTCCCCCTCCTACCCTCCAGAAATCCATCTCAGCTCCTCCCTCCTTACCTTAAAAAAAGCACCTGGAAACTCATTTATTCTCTCGGTGCTTCTAGGAGCCAATGTAGGTTCCCTTTAATATAGTCCGTCCTCCCTCTTTCCTTCCCCTTTTAAATGTTTTAAAATTGATTTTATACGTTTATTATTTATTTTAAGAGTTTTATACCCCGCCACAGGCAGCTCGGAGCAGCTAACAGTATTTTGATGATAGTAAAGCGTTCCAACTGCCACTGAAAGGCAGGGGGGATGCTATAAAACTATTATTAGTACCCTAGTCTCTAATGTGACATGGAAACAGTCTGTTTCCTTAGATATAAAGAAAAGCCTACAACTGAGCCTTCGGGAGGAGCAGGGTATAAATGTTAATAAATAAATAGTCTTTTATGTTACCTAAAACAGAAGGGGTCAGCAATTCTATTCAGGGCAAAAAACTGGGCCCAAGCCAGACTGCATTGGGTCCCCCCGGAGCCTTGTGACATCACAGGGTTCTGTAAGGGGCGGGACTATGTCAACAGGGGCGGGGCTAAGGCATTTCCCAACCCTTTCGGAGTGCCATGAAATCACAGCGGGGGGCCTTCAGCAGCTATGGGGCCCTGTCTATGCCTGAGGGGCTTTGGGGGCCCAAGAGCGCACCCAACCCGGCCCCGTTGCATCCTGCAGGCAGCAGGCTCCCAGCATGGATTCCCACCACGCTTATTGAAACATCAGTTTTCCACGCGCAGGCAGCAGGGAGGCAAGTCCCTTTTCTCCACTGCTCAGATCTTACCGGTTAGGCCTATCTTCTTCCGACAAGTGAAGCAACGGTTCTTTTTCGGTTTGGCCTTTTCGGAAGCCTTCTTGCCCTCGGCAAAGTTCTGAGGAATTTCGAGGAGGGTACCTGGGGAAAGAAAAGAAAAAACAAGGAGGAGGAGGAGCATGGCGTTGTTTACTTCCATCTTAGAATTCAAGCGCCTTATGCTAATGAACCTATCCTACATGCTAATTCCTATCCCTTTCTCCTTGAACCCATGTGCACGGCTCTCTCCCTCCCCACCGTAAATGTCTCCTTACCTCTTCCGTCAGGCTTCCCCTAGCTCCACACACCCCCGGAGTCCCCTCTTCCTTGGTAACTGAACACACGTACCTGCAACTTCGCCAACATCTCCGCCGTCTCTCCACAGGTTGCTTCCCCTATTGTCTTCCCTCCCCATGTCCATCCCTGCCCTGAGGGGCCTGAAGTCCACGACCCGTCTCTAGTCAGCACCAGGCACATTGCTGGCGATCCATAAACAACAACGGTCTATGAATCGGATGCCAGCAAAGCTATCTGACTTGCAAGGTTTGAAAGCAACGTCCGTTCTGGGAAGACGTCACGCAGCCTTGCAGCAGAGTTAAGCTGCTGGCCCGCTACCCTGAGCGCCCCCGCGTAGAACCAGCCAACTCACCTGAGGAGGAAGACGCTGGCAAGGCTTCTCCGCTCTTAGCGTAGCCCACGGCCTCGCTGCTGGTCTCCTCTCTGGAGATGCTCATTGCAATCATCTGGTGGGTCACAGGAGTCTGTGTGCTGGGGGCAGGGACAGCAGTGAGTGTCTCTGCACAATTGCAGCCTCTCTTGCTGCTACCTCCTCTTGGTCGGAATTCCCCCAGGCTCGGGCTTGGGCCTTCTCCTCTCCTCCCTTTACACTCTATTCCTGGGCAAACACATCCAATCGAATGGCTTCCAATACCACCTTTATGCTAATGGGCACTCGGCTGTCACCCTCCACCTGGTCTCGCAACACTCCCTCTCCGACATCCCTGCTCGGTTCTGACTGGCAATTCATGAACGAGCTCTTCCTCTTGCCCCTAAACCATCCTCTCCCTCTTCACTCTATCAAGCGGGTCAGTACTCCACAGCAACGCCCCTGACAGCATCGCAAACCAAGCTCAGAGCCAGAGCCAGAGTTGTCAAGACCCATCAATTCTTCCTGAATAATATCACTCAACTTTGGCCCTTCCTTACTGCTCCCACTGCCAAAGCTCTACTCATCTCTTGCCTGGACTACTGCAACCTCCTTCTCACTGGCCTCTCCCACTCTCAGCGTGACCCTCTCACTGATGATGATGATGATGATGCATTTATATAGCACCAGCAGTGGACCTGGCGCTTTACAAGTGTTATTAACGGAGACAGGTTACAATCGAAGACTGACAAGGGTGAGGGGAACACAGGGAGAGGCAGACGTACACATTCCCATTTTACAGATGGGGGAACTGAGGCTGAAAGCTTGTGACTTGCCCAAGGCCACCTAGGGAGTTCATGGCTATGGCAGGATTTGAACCCTGGCTTCCCAGTCTCACAGATCCATCACCCTGGTCTCCAAGACCCGCACGGGTAGATTAGCTCTGCGTCTAGAGATCCACAATAAGCCGATTTGGAGTTGCATTCCCTTACCTGGCTTTCACATCTTCAGGTGCTGAGTCTCCCTCAGGATCCGGGACCGCAGCTGAAGCCACAGAGCTGCTGGTGGGCCCAGTTACTGCTAAGAAACAAAAGACAGTCTCTGTGAGAAGCTGCTGCGGAGACTCTAACCGATACCAGAGCGACGCCAGGCAGAACTCAGGAATGGTGGCGTCAGTGTTCTCAATGTAGAAAATCGGGGCGCGCTCACACGGCTGCATTCTCCCGCTTTTACATTTCTTGCAGGAAATAACAAGTGCGTGGACTGCGTCTTGTTTTCCCCATTGCTTCCCTGTTTCCCATTTTACCTCGGGCACCGCCCCGGCCGCTGCTTGCAATTCCCATGAGGCTGCAGGACTGTTCCATCTCTCCACAACGCCGGATGGAAAGCGGGCAGCACCCCTTCCCTAGAGGATCGCCAACGCCTGAGCATTTCCCGGCCACAACGCGAGACCCATTGATTTGGCCAGAAGCTTGGCTGATGGGGATAATGTTGGAGGAGCTGTTTTTAAATGGGGAATTTTTAATATTTTTTTAAAAATACGTTTTGTTTTTAAATTGGTTTTGATCTTATGTTTTGCTTTCCGGCGCCTTGTTATCCCCTCTGAGCCTTTGTAGGGGAGCGGGATATACATCGAAAGAAGTAAATAAAAGGTTAAATAAAAGTAAATAAAAGGTTGTCTCACCCTCTGTTCCCCATACCGTCTTTAGATTGTAAACTCTCGGGCAGGGACCGTGTCTATCTTATTCTCTGTAAAGCGCCAGGAACATCGCTGGCGCTAAATAAAAGCTTATAATAAAATAATAATAGCACCAGACAGAAACAGCGCTGGTTTGCGCCTAGCACGTCATTTGCTCATCACAAGGCAAGGCAGCCCGTGATCTAATCTATTCACACAACAACAGGTTAAACAGGTTTAGATAGTTTTTAAATCTTGTCTGAAAGCACCTTTCGAGGCATCCTCATTAAAACCGACGCAGTTTCGTCTCTATGGGCAATTCTGATGCTCCCCAGGCTTGGATGGAGGAGGAGGACTGAGTTGCTAAAGGCCCAATGCTGCAAGACGCTGAGTGCTTCATACAGAGCACCATGGGGGGAGCCAGCAGGCACTGCGCTAATCCCACACAGATCCCAAACGCGCGGCATCCAAGGACATCATGATGAGCAAGTAGCCGGCAGAGCCGACGTTTCCGTTACAACCACGGTTCCCTCCTCCGACGGGGGTTTTGCTTCCCTGACACCTGGGGAGCGTCTTGCTCCCCCAGAGGCTAACATCTGCCTCCCGCGCCGACACTCCTCTCGGGACCATGCCCGGGAGAGTCCAGGTGGAGCGGTTCCTTGTACCCGATCCCATGCACGCCCCGCCCCGGGACACCGGAGGCACTGGCTACGCCTTCCGCGCTCCCAGGGCGTGCAGTGCCACGGGGAGCCCACGGAGCTGGCGGTGGCAGCACCGGCAGCAGCTAATCCTAATGGCAGGAACACTTCCACAGTGGCAGCCATAGCAGTAATAATGGCGGCAGCAGCAGCAGCTTCCCCTCAGGCCACCTCCAACAAGCAGCTCCGGCAGGGAGCTCCCTGGGGCCTGCACAGTTGTGGGGTTAAAAGACGCGAGGAGAGCCGTCACCCTCGCCTGCTGTGCAGCTTGGGCCTGCGATCGCTGCGGACCGGGGAAGCAGCAGGCACAGGGGGTCTCTACTTGGTGCCCACAAGAGAAACAGGCTCTTTGTTACAACCTGTGACCTCCTCCCAAGGCGGAGCAGTTTGCCCAAATGTTTGAGCTGCTTCGTGTTTTTTGCTGCCGCCCCCCCAAGCCCCTCGGTGAAACTGACCACTGCAAAGCAAACCGAGGCACATCTGTGGCTAATCACGGAGACGGGAACTAGGGGACATCTCAAAGTTTCTATGTCTCTCTAGGGGCAGGGAACCTCCTCCCTCCCTGGGGCCACTACGAAATCAGGACAAGCCCCGAGGGCTGTAGGGACGTTGGGGCTACAAGGACTTAAGGGGCAGGCTCAGGAAGAGGAGGGCCGAGATCTTGGATCTGTCCCCTCCTCTCCCTGCGCGCACGAACGCCTCTCTGCTCCCTTCCCCGGAGCAGTTTGACAATCAGAGTTTCAGGGCTGGAGAGGCCCTCTGGGGTCACCTTGTCCAACCCCCAGTCTTTCAGTGCTGAAGTCAGGCCTCAGGCTCCCCATCCCTTCTCTCTGGGAGTCTGGCTGACCGACGCCCAGGAGCAGGGTGGCGTCACCAACCAGATCTTCATCGTGTTTTATGTTTTTCCACTGCTCTGCACGTCTCCTCAGGAGCTCCCCCAGATACATTTCAGGCATCAAACTTTGGCAACCTCCTGCTCGCTCCGTGGCATGCCCCCAGGTCCGAGCGACCAAGTGTAACACTCGCCCCATGTCAGGGGGCTGGAACGGTGGAAGCGTTTCATGGAGAGACACCCAGATGCGTTTGCACATCGTGACATAACAACAGAAGATGTGTTTGTAACTGAAATAAGAAGCTAGCGAAATATCCGATAACACCCTGGGAGCAGCTACCCTTCCCACCTGACTGGTCTGGTGTCTCCTCCTCAGGGCTGCCTCCTGCTACAACCTATCATCAGGGCCTTATCCTGAAAGCACTCGGCCACGGCCTGTTATAAGGATCTAAGGAGCTGCCTAACTGAGTCCGACAAATGGTCCATCTTGGTCCAGTATTGTCACAACCTGACACGGCAGCAGGATTTCAAATCCAGCTCTCCAGGATCCCCGGCAGAGGCCTCACCCAGGCGTGCTACCTGAGACCCTCCAGGATCCCCGGCAGAGGCCTCACCCAGACGTGCTACCTGAGACCCTCCAGGATCCCCGGCAGAGGCCTCACCTAGACGTGCTACCAGAGACCCTCCAGGATCCCCGGCAGAGGCCTCGCCCAGGCGTGCTGCTACCCGAGACCCTCCAGGATCCCCAGCCAAGACCTCACCCAGACGCGCTACCTGAGACCATCCAGGATCCCTGGCAGAGACCTCGCCCAGACGTGCTGCTACCTGAGACCCTCCAGGATCCCTGGAAGAGGCCTCACCTAGACGTGCTACCAGAGACCCTCCAGGATCCCCAGCCGAGGCCTCGCCCAGACGTGCTACCTGAGACCCTCCAGGATCCCCGGCAGAGGCCTCGCCCAGACGTGCTACCTGAGACCCTCCAGGATCCCCAGCCGAGGCCTCGCCCAGACGTGCTACCCGAGACCCTCCAGGATCCCCAGCCGAGGCCTCACCCAGACGCGCTACCCGAGACCCTCCAGGATCCCCGGCAGAGGCCTCGCCGAGGCCTTGAACTAGGGCCCTTATATATGCAAAGCATGCACTCTACCACCTGAGCCATGGCCCACCCCACCTCGTCACACCCCTCGCAGTATCACCCGCACCCCACCCAGCAGTTCCCTACCTGCGGGGCTCATCCGGCCGCTGCTCTGCTGTCTCTGGAGAAACTCTTTGTAGCACACAGAACACATCCCGTTGGTGCGGGGGCTGCCGTAGAAGCCGCAGCCTGTGGCACACAGCATGGGCACCTGGGTCTGATTAGTCTCCTGGGCCATCCTCTTCCCTCCAGTGCGCTCAGCTGCAGCGGAGCAAAGAGAGACGCCAGTGAAATATCAGGGTGATGCGATATATTATCGGGGAAACAGGAAAGAACCCCACTCAGGACCCCCAGGAGACATCCCGTTTCGTATACAGGGCCCCAACCCAAGAATCCAGAAAGGGTGAGCGGGGGGGGATAATCTCAAAGAGAGGGAAAAGGACTTTATTTTAATGCCGTCCACTCTGCTTGGCGTTAGCCACAGCCCTGTGTACTCGGAACCACCACCCACCCCTCCACATTCTCCAACCAGGAGACCTAATTTCTGTGAGCAGAAAATCCAGATTCTGTGAACAAAATTCATTTATTTATTTATTTTACAAATTTATACCCTGCCCCTCCTGCCAAAGCAGCTCGGGGCGGCTAACCAGTATAAAAAGATAAAAATACAATGCAAATATAATAAATACAAAATATATAAAAACATAAAACAAGGCAGTCCACAATGGGGGATGTGAGAAAATAAACAAAAGAACACCCTCACCCAAATCTCCCTTCACCAAAAGCCTGGCGGAACCACCAGGTCTTGCATTGTCATTGAAAGGAGGGGAGATCCGGGGCCTCCCTAGTCTCCGGTGGGAGGGAGTTCCACAGCCTCGGTGCGGCCACCGAGAACACCCTCCTCCATAGTCGCCCCCTGAGTTACTCGGGGGACGTCAAGAAAGGCGTTCTCGGCGGGGACCGGATGCAAATCAACCCAATTCTGCAAATTTTGAATGTGGCTGAATTCCCCAGCATACCATCCCAACCATTCTGAACATCTCATCTTTAAAAAAAAAAGTAAAACACCTGACAAAATACCACATGAACCTATCAGCAAAGGGCTCTTTTCTGGGGAATGGGAGGGGGTGGGAAGAGGCTGTTTCTAGCTCACAGTGCCCCCCCCCCCCAGGCTGTCATTTTGTGCTGCCAGAGGCAATTTCTGCAACCACTTGGACAAACGCAAAAATCTGTAATTGCAGCTGCGCAGAATTCGCAGGGTCCTGGTTTTAACCCAAACGTTCTTATCAGCTTTTCAGGGAAGGGTATGGATCAACGTGGCCGGTCCCGCTGCCGCCACATCTTATTGACTTCAAATTTATATCCCACCTTTTCCCGAGGTTTGCGGCTTTGCAAGAGGAGGAAGGCTCCCTGTTCTTTAATCAGTAATGGTGGAATTAGCCCCTTCTGCGTTTCACAGTGTTCCTTCCTTATGGGAGTGATTCCAAGACTTCCAAGGTTGCAGCTCGGGACGGGGCTACAACCTGGGTTAATAAGAACTAAGAATCCTAGAACTGGAGAGCTGAGAGAGGCTTCAGGGTCACCTAGACCAAGCCCCTGCCCTGAGGCTGGAAAGATTTCACACCCTCCCACGCCGGCTGTCTGTTCCCCTGCCGGAGAGGTCTAAGAGGCCGTTTTCCCTCAACCTACCTTCCTGGAATTTCAACCCACTGCTTCTTGTCCTAACCTCAGCAGCAAAGGAGAACAAATGTTCTCCACCTCTCTGATGGCATTCTCTTACAGGATTGAAAACAGCCAACATGTCCCCCTTTAACCTGCTTTTCTTTAGGCTATCCCATGCCCAGTGCTGCCAGCCTTTCCTCCCGGGACTTGTAGTCTCCCTTGATCATCATAGTTGCTCTGAATCTTTTCCAGTCTGTCACTGCTCTTCTCGAAAGGCCAAGCCCAAAACTGAACGCAGGACTCCAGGAGGGGAGGGAACGGACCGGTACCGAGTAGAGCGGGACTAGGCTTCCCACATCGGACACGCTGCTTCTGTCAATACAACCCAAATGACATTGACCTTTTTTACTGCAGTCACACCGTAGACTCAGTTTGGGAGAGAAATCAGAATTAGCTGTTGTGTGGCAGCAGCTTCACAGCTAAGGAACCCAACTACATCCCTCAAGACCATGGGCTCCAGTCTCCCTTGGCTAATCATCATCATCATCATCATTTTAATTTTTATAGCGCACCCCCCTGCCATGGCACTTGGAGCGCTTTACATAGAATGAACTTTTTAATTCTCACAAGAACCCTGTGAGGTAGGTTAGGCTGAGAGAACGATGTGACTGGCCCAAGTTCGCCCAGTGAGTTTCTGGCTTAGGCTGCTTTTAGACGAGCGCCGCAAAATCATGTGCCTTGTAAAAGTGCCGTGGGCAGCTTTCAGCCGTGCCTAGATGCGCCGCGTTTCCAGCCGTGCATTTAATTTGCGCGGTTAAAGAACGTGCGGCCGGAAATACGGTGCTTTTACAAGGCGCATGATTTCACGGGGCAAGCGGGCGGCGCTCGTCTAAAAGCAGCGTAAGGCGAGACTTGAACTGGGGCCTCCCCCTACCTCCCCGTCGAGGCACCGCACAACACACCGGCTCCCACTGGAGTTCCATGACTCCAATCTGCCCAGCTGCAGAGTGCGAGCCTGAACCACTGGGCTAGGCTGGTGGCTGGACGTGGCACCGGCCGAACCACTCTCTCATATGCCACAGAAACTGCCGAGTCTTAATCGTGCCGCTTGGGAGATCCTATTGGAGCGACTGGGTATTTTGACACTATCCTTTCCCATTTATATGCCACATTTTAATCAACGAAACCACGCCTAACCTGTCAATAAAGATCATTAGGCTTTGCCAAATCTACAGCAAGCAAGAACTTGGGCCAACCTAGCATTTCTTTTGAAAGAAACCAGTTTCCACGATAGTCGGGCACCTATTTTTACAGTCTGCGCTTTCCGTGTTCCCAAAGGTCATCGAGTGATGGACAATGGCTGGGGGAGGCAGAACACACAGAGCCAGAACAATAAGGCCCCAGGGCACCGACTGCACAATTACGCCGATTCTGCGGGCCGGAGCCTGCTCTCCGTTATGCTGTGGCAAACCTGGAGCAGCAGCGGCAGGCGGCGCATCTAGAAACCGGATGCAACAAAAGCTGAAGCCAGGCCGTGCGTTATGAAGAGGACAAAGCAATACTTCTGATGTAGCAGAGATGGGGCCTTTAGAATTCAGAACAGGAAATTCCACCCCAGCGCTGCCAGAACTGGGAGGGGAGAGGAGTTCACAGAACAACATGATTCTTTCCAAGGCCACAGATGTCCCTCCACGGGAGCAGTGCGGGACATGGGCGGGTCAGCTGAGCAGAGAGGGTCAGAGCCATAAGGGTGGCTGGAGTATGTGTTTCTTTCAATCTGCACCGGAATTAAACTGAGGGGATGGGGGGGGGAAGCTCGGGCCCGGGGGCCAAATGGGGTCTGCGGCTAGTTTTTGTGAGGCCCCTTTCCAGTTCCGAAATCCGGAACTGGGATCCACGGATCCAGTTCCTGACCTCAGGATAAGAGAGCAGAGATGAGGGCATGCATATAAGGACAAGGGGCAGATCCATGATCTGGACCCTCCTTTTTCTGAGCACACCCCCACCTCCAACTTTTATGCAGCCCTTTCTTTATCAGATAAACAGAGTCTTCCTGCCATGACACACAGAGTGCTTTACCTATAACTAAACAAACAGAACTTTTACTCCTCCCAACAACCCTGTGAGGTAGGTTAGGCTGAGAGAATATTGTGACTGGCCCAAGCTCACCCAGTGAGTTTCTGGCTAAGGCAAGACTTGAACCAGGGTCCTCGCTACCTCCCGGAGGGTCCAAGTACTGCGCACTAGCCACTACACCACACTGGCTTGTGGTGTAATGGACAAGCCCTTGGAGCTTGCCCTAATTTTCAAAATAGCCCCTGGCATGAAAAAGGCTCCCCATCTCTGAGTGAAATGAAAGAAGGCTCCCACCCCATGCCCACTGCACCCTCCCTCCGCCTCAGGACCCACAGAATGTTGCATTGGGAACAAGGATTTCCTCTCCCATCCGATTTGGAATCATTCAACCCTCGCTA
The DNA here is from genome assembly GCA_003113815.1 of Sphenodon punctatus. Classification (NCBI taxonomy): domain Eukaryota; kingdom Metazoa; phylum Chordata; class Lepidosauria; order Sphenodontia; family Sphenodontidae; genus Sphenodon; species Sphenodon punctatus. The sequence goes on from QEPC01004913.1 coordinate 2,081,749, forward strand.
ACTTGTCCTCAGAATCAAGACGCTTCCCCTGCGGCTTCCCTTCCCCGTGCAGGCCTGCCGTCCCGCCCCCACAAATCTAAGGGAACGCAACCTGGGCACAAGCCCCCACCCCACCCCTGGCTATTCAGAAAAGACTGCACAAGAGTGCCTAAACCACTCAGCCGCTGCTCCTCTATGCCCAGGATTCGGTACCGAGACTACATCACCTACAACAATCAGTCGGCCCCTCAGCACAGACAGGGAGGTGGGTGGGTTGAAGGGAATTCCAGTCAGTAAATCCGATGCACTTTTCCTTACAATTAGGATGAACCAGATGGTCACAGCCCATAAATACCTTGTCTCTGCCTGTCTACCCTCCAGAACCAGCCCCCGTAGTTAAGCCAAGCGTGTGCACCTGAAGCTTCATAAACGTATCCCCGTCTCTCTCTCCTTCTCCATTCTTGACTGTAAGCCCTGCAGGACAGCGACGTGTCTCTTACCACAATTCTTCAGTGCCAGGCACATTGATGGTGCTATAGAAACAACAACAACAGGGCCTTCCTAACCCAGCCCATTCGAGAACCAGGCCCTCTCTCTTACTCACATGCTCAATCTTCGGAGATGTCACCTTAGTTCTGGAACCACGCCCACTGTTCCTTCACAATCAATGCAAACAGCTCACCCCGGAAGTCTGCCTTCTGCTGGGATAGGAGGGGCTTTTTGTGGACAAACAAAATCCAACCTGAGAACAAGAAGTTCACAGTTACAAGAACAGACACACACTGGGGTTTTATTAGCCAAGGGCGCTCTGGGGGTTATCCAGAACAGACCCCTTTTGCATGCTTCTCATGGGGGATTCTGAAGCAGAGACCGTGCTTTGTTCCAAAGAGATTTCGTTGCTGTGTAAATACTTTGTGAGGCCCACTACAGAAACCAACACTGACGCTATAAACACAATCCTCCAGCGGGGCGGAGAGCGTTCGCCCATGCAAGGGCTCCAACCACCAAAGTCCGGTCTGTTTTCATTCTCGCTTTCCCCCTCCAAATGCCTGGAAGAGGCAGGTGGGCCCTAGCAGTAAAGGCTCATGGAGGCCAGGACTATATGAAAAGGGCTGAGATTCAAGGAAGAAAAAAAAACAACATTAGGAAAAGTTATTTGCCACGACAGTTTGAGAGTGGAATAATTTGCCAAGGGAGGCTGCGTAAGCCTTTAAAAACAGGTTAGACAGACATCTCTAGAGTGGATCCTATTGAAGGGCAGGGGGTTGGCGTCGATAGCCCCTGGGCTGCCTCCCAGCCCCAGGCTACGGTTTTCTGAAAGAACAACTAGGGAGTCGGAGCCACCTGGATTCTACACCGAGAGGCGAAATCAGGGTTCCTCTTCCGTTACCTTTAACCCTGCGTTCGGCTTCTGCGCCACAGACCACCGCTGACCTGTCTACTAGGGATGGGACTATTGGCAAATTATTGGTTACCGGTTTTATCAGGATCGGATTAATCGGTATATCGGCTTTTTTAACATTGCCGATTTTTCAGATCTTTAACGCTGCGGCCGTTGTTAAAATGGCCGCAATGAAAAATCGGCAATGGTAAAAAACCGATATACCGCTACCGATATTATCAGTATTATCGGATTAATCTGATATCGCCAATTACTGGCATTATCGGATTTATCGGATACCGATAGTCCCATCCCTACTGCCTACCTTCTTCTGTTACCAGGTCTAGGTACCGATTGATTGATATTTACTTAAAATCGATATCCCACCCTTTCCTTGGCTTTGCCGGCACAGACTCTAAGGCCTATTTCCAACCAATGGAGATACACCGACGTAGCTTCCAGGAGCATCCGAACGGCGTTAACCAAACTAGTCCGGCGGCAACCTCCCCACGTAGCAGAGAAGCAGCGGTCGCCGATCCCCGGTCGCCCCCTTCCTGTGGAGAAGCGTCCGCGCCCAGAGCGACTCCCCAACACGCAGAAATCGAAGAGGAGGACGGACGCCAGCGCTCCTGAGTAATGTTTGTTTTAGCGCCGTTGGCATGAAGCGTCCAGGCCCAGCGACATGGCGCGAAGCGTCCAGGCCCGAAGAGCGGTTAGCAGGCCAGGCGGGAGCGGGGTCAGGACTTTCACGTTTGCAGAACGTCTCTGGGCCGCCCCAGGGAAGGGGGAGCGGGGCGAGGGCTGTGGGTCCAGGCTCTAGGCCTGCCCCCCCCCCATGTAATATTTGTAAGTATTTCCCACTTATGGGGAAATACATGTTGCGGGGCCCTGCATGCAGGGCCCCGCAACATGTATTTTTCATAAGTGATCCGTAAAAATATTGCCTAGGGGGCAACTTTAGTGCGTGCCCGGCTCCCCAGCCCCCCCCCGGGGCGGCCACAGGGGCAAACACCTTTCCAGGGCACTTATGAAAAAGGCAGGTTGCAGGGCCCTGCGTGGGCGAGTTAGGCCCCGCAACCTGCCTGTCTCATAAGTCTCCTGGAAACGGGTTTGCCCCTGTGCCCCCCCGGTCCCAGCAGCTTCACACACACACACACACCCCGGAACTAACCCGAGCCGCTCCCAGGCGGCCGCGCTTCTCACGCGAGCCCGAGGCTTTGCGGCCTAGAGCGGCCGGGCAGGAAGGGAACGCGCCGAGCCGGGAGCCGGGGCCGCCGCGCCGCGCCGCGCCGCGCCGCGCCGCGCCGCGCACTCACCCCGCTCCCCGCAGCCGGGCGGGGAGAGGCCGCAGGGCCCGGCTGCCGGTGCCGGTTCCTCAGTCCCAGCGCGCCGGGCAAGGCGGCGGCGGCAGCAGGCGGCGGCGGGGGCTGCCGGGAAACATGGCGGTGGGTGTGACTGACCCGGCCCCAAAGCCACGCAGCGCCCTCCCCCTCCGCGGCCGGGACACCCCCCCGCCCCCCCCACGGGCTCCCGATTCCCTCCCCTGCCCCCC
>QEPC01004913.1:2085853-2103089 GCA_003113815.1 Sphenodon punctatus
CCCCCCCCCAGGGGTCCCCTCCCCCTGCCTGTGGGGTCCCAATCCCCCCCAGGGGGCCAGTCCCCTTCCCTCCCCCCACACCTATGGGGTCCCAATCCCACCGGGGGGTCCCTTCCCCCCCGTTTATGGGGTCCCAACCTCCCCCATAAATGCCCAGACCTGCAGGAGCCAGAATCCAGGCTCCACCACTACTCTGGGCCTATAGGGATCCTGTTTCGATGGGGACTGACTGGGATCCGTATTCCCTATCCCCCCCTGCCAGACTGGAAAGCAGGATCTCCCCACTCCCCTCCACTGTGTGCACGTGCGTGTCCGGGGCTATGACTGAGGCCAAGATCCAATCCAACGCTCTTTTAAGGGTGTTTTTAGACAAGCGCCTCCCCACCTATTCCCCCCCCCCCCCATCATGCATGTCACAGGGCTGCATTGGTGCTTTCTACCGCCCTGCAACATGCACGGGGAGTGGGTAGGTGCTTATCTAAAAAACGCCCTCTGCCCCATCCTCAAGTTCCCGTCCACTTACCCTCACTATAGTGCGATGGAGACAAAGGGTGTTTTGAGATGAGATGGGTGGGCGGGTGGGTGGCGTCCGGGGCGGGGGAGGCGCTTCAAACGCTTGGCCCCACGCACAGCCGCCCCGTCTGCACAACGCCCACCCCATCCACGCATGGGGCACTCCGGATGTTCCCCACGCACTGTATTCAAACCAGACATCCCCCCACGTGGATGGTGAGTGTCCTCGCGGGGGGGTGTCTCGTGTCAAAATACCCAAAGTCGTTCAAATGGTCTCTCGTATTGGACCCACTTCTGTTGGTGAGAAGGAACAGGCTTTCGGGGCGCACGGGGCCCTGCCTCATAGCTACCTGCCTGAAGAAAGGTCCTGCGTGGGGCATGTTCTCACCAACAGAAGTGGGTCCAATAAACGAGATCATTTGAACGGCTCGCAGAGACCACACTCTCCTCTCTAGTGGGATGCACGGTCCTGTCTCGTGTCCCCCCTCAGACTTTGGCGGGTCGCTAGAATCCGTCTGGGATTGGATACCTTCACTCCATTGCTATCGGGGTGTCGGTGATCCAATTCCTTCGGGGATTGGGATCCCCTCTCCCCAGCTATGGCGGAGAGCTGGGTTCCCTCCCATCTTCTCCTCTGCTTTCCCCCACCAACTATGGGGGTGGGGGGAACAGGGTTCTGTCCCCTTTGCCTCTAAGGTCTGGGGCCTGATTTCCCTAGCCATGGGAAGTGCTGGGACGCCAGACTTTTCCTACTTCAGGTCAGTGTCCTCAAAGATCCTGATTGGGCCCCTTGTAGCACAAGGCTCACTGCAGGTCTGTGCATTTGACGGGGCGTTGCCAATTGCAGGGCAGGGCACACAGAAACCCTGGTAGGGTCCCTCCTAGCCAGAGCCCATTGGACAGGGAATATACATAGGGTTGCCATAGATGCACATTTTTCCATGTGACTTATGAAAAATACATGTTGTAGGGCCTGCATTGGTGATTAATGTGCCAGTGCATGCCCTGCAACATGGATTTTTCATAAGTGTCCTGGGAAAATATCATCCTGGACACTGCCATGCCTAAGAGGCCAATGCAGGCCCTGCAATATGTATTTTTCATAAGAGTTCTGGATACACTTACCTCTATGGCAACCCTACGCATACAGGAATGGAATGACGGGCAGTGGGAATGATGCTGTTTGTCCAGTGTCCAGGATGACCCCTACCCTGGACCATATAACGTCCAGGAATTTCTCAAGACATACTGGCTGAGCTCTTAAATGGCCAGAATGCCCTGGGAAACGTCTAGGCCTGTTGCTCACCCTACTTCCCTGAGCGGTGGGAAGTTCCAGGCCAGCCTTGCTGGGTCAGTGCCCCTTTGGCAAGAGAGAGAAACTGGAGACGGACTGTGTGATATCAGAATCCATTGATTTACACGTTGAGGGGAATGTTGGGGATCAGCTGCCTCAGGTCCTGCTGAACCCTCCACGTCCAGCACCCCAGGGGCTCCCCAAAAGGCTGCCTCTCTCTGTAGCCGTCTGCCCCAAACTCCAGCATGCAACCTCCAACCAGGCTGCAGCTTTCCACTTGGGCTCCAAACTGACACGCTGCCCCACCCAGTCCTTGGCCCTGCCTGGACGGAACCGTTGTGATAGGACAACAGACTGGCAGGCAAGCTCAGGTGTGGCTGATGGCCCAATATAATGACTTACATTCCGGGGGGAATGAATCCCAACAGGGAGTTACATTCACACAGGGGTGGGGGGGACGACGGCACGGATTCATAACAGGCCTTTGCTAAAAGCAGCCAGGAATAGTGAGAAATACATCGATCCCCATGAGTCAGGGATCAAATGTCACAGAGGCTGTTTTTAAATGACCACTGTTGTGATGTTCTATTAGAGCATATTCCGTTCCTGGTTCTCTAAGGATTTGAATGGGCTACCTGTGCAGATGGTCAAAATGGCTGTTGTAGAACGTTCTTTATTTAGAACATTCCGATAAAACCTTGAAAAAGGCCATTTGACAACAATGTTCTGCAGGTCGGAAGCGTCAGCATTTTAAATGCTCCAACTATCTAGACAATCCTCTTCAGAACGACATAAAAACACTAGAATATTCTAAATGTATCATTTAAAAAACAGCCAGAGCTGCCGAAATCCCAGAAGTGGGCAGTCAGGAGCCTAGATTTTTGAGGAATGAATAAGTTTGGAGGTTGAATATTATCCCAGTTATTTGAGCTAATGTGAAATTAATTTTGGAATAGAATTATTAAGTATTTACACAACACCAGCAGCGTACCTCTGTTAATTATAGACAGGTCCCTGCCCCGGCAGGCTTACAATCGAGGCGATAAGTGTTGATGCTTCATCTTTTTAAGAAAGTGGTATATTTGCTTAAACCATGAACAAAATTACGCTCTCTGGGACACCTAGTAATTCAGGACACGACAGAGGGAAATGGAGCGGGGAAGGCTATCCATGTGACACTTTAGTGGTTGGGCATTCCTTGTGTCCAGCATGTTCCCATAAACGGTCCAGGAACCCTATAATGGATGGGGTGACAATACCAATAGATGTTTATTAGATGTCACATATCCCTGCTGCTCTCTGGGGTCACAGGATTAAATCCAAGTCTCAAAATGAGGTCTCACAGGTAAAATGGTAATGGAAACCAACCACCCGTTTTAGGATGAACTGCTGATCTTCCCTCTTGCCAGCAGGTGGTGCCAAAAAACCACCCAAACCAAGGCTTTCTCCATTAACGGCTGCGCTAGGCACTCGCCGTACTGGTGACTGCTTCCCCCAGCTCTCTGCCCAGTGCCCATTTTCAGGGTCCTGCTATCAAACGGAGTGGAAACTGTCTCAGTGGGCAAGAATGGCTTGTCGCTAGGGGTCAGGTGTAGGTAGGCCCGCAGAATCCACCGGCAAATCGGACTCCTTGACTTGCGGTTCATGGCCAACGGTAGTGGAGGGGGAGCCACCAAGACCATGTCAACCAGACACCTCCCCATCTCTCCCCGCAGTCTCCCCACGAGGCAGAGCCAGGCCATCGTCCCTGTGATACAGATGATGAACTGTGGCCAAGAGAGATTAAACGACTTGTCTAAGGTCGTACAGCAGGAGGGGTGGACGCAGGTTTATCACTTCCCTCCAGGCCTGGGTACCTGTCAGGGCTTGACCCTGAAACGCCATCCTTTGGGTTCCTGACAGGGGTGCCTTATCATGCTGTGCTACCCTCTCAGTGTCCCATTGCTCTGTGGAGCGATATACTTCTTGTCTTGTTAACTGCCCCTGCCCTCTGGTGCAGCCCCTAGCCCCACCCACCCGATTCCTGACTGGCTGCCAGGGGCCATAAAAGCCCAACAGGGTGTTGGTGTCTGTTGTCTTTTCTGCTCCTGCCCAGTCACCCAGGAGCTCTGGAGATATAGCCTAGCGGTCCTGTGTGGCTCTTCTGCTCTGGTTAAGTTATTGTCCCCTAAAGACCCTGTCCCATAGCCCCCCCACCCACACCCTTGGAAGGCTTACGTTGTTTGGTGCCTCTCTATTGTAGCCTCATGCCCTAGCTCCTCTTGGTGCAGTATTATCCCTAGCCTTGTCAGTGTACCCTCATGTGGAGTTAAGCCCTGTTGCCTCGGATCCCTGTGTATTGTGAAGTCCGGTTGCCTTTGAAGCCTACCTTCTCCCCTCTATCCCATACCTCGTGCCTGTTGAACCCTGTAGATTGTTAAGCCTTGGTGTTTTGAAGGTCTGCCTGTCCCAGCCCTGATTCTTGTTGAGGCTTGCTGTCTTGTGTTGCCTTGGTCCTTGCCGTACTCCTGCTAAACCTGCTGTCCCTCTGCAGCCTCCACGTTCTGCTGGCTACACTCCCCCCTTCCCCTTAGAGCCTGTTCCCCCTCCAAGCCTTGCTATATACAACCCTTCTCTGCCTGAAGCCGGCCTCTCTCCCAACTTGCTGGTTGCAATCCTCCCTCCCTCGCTGAAGGCCTGTCTCTCTCTATCTCTTGTTCATTACAGAGCGTTTCTCTTCTCAGCCCTGCTCGGGACACTCCTCTTTCTCCCGTTGGGTCTTGCCTTATACTCCTGCCTGGTGGTAAAGTGCTTGTCCAGTTCCCTGGAACTTGCCTGCGAGTCTTGCTGCACCCCTATGATGGTCTTGGCACTGCCTGGTAAGAGCTAACTGTTCCCGGTTTTGCGATGTCATCAGATGAAATGAGCATCTGCTGTTTTTCAGTATCCAACTGAATACTGCAGGATCCGCCAGTATCTGGATAGGTACTGAACCGGTTAGCATCCAGCTGATATCCAGTTCACTGGTTTACCAATTGCCATGTAATGTATTACCCTTTGCTCACAATTCTTTCCCTCCTCCCTCTGGACGTGGTTTGGTTATGCGGTCAACGACAATGCCGTAAACGGTAATATCCAGTTCAATGGTTGGTTAACCTCTGCGGCAACTGGCTTGTTACCGGATAACTGCCAAACTAACCAATGGAACAGGCCCCTCTAGTGGCTGCAGACTGAGGGGAAAAACACCGATGAATGAGCTCAAACTGTCTCACAAGCCTTCATTTAATGGTAGCTACCGCCTAACCCACTTTCACCTCCTTAGTGTTCGCACAAATGCCGGAGTTAAAGTGAGGATAATGGGAGGGTAATTAGCTTTACCATTGCAAATGGATGGAGAGGGGGAATTAATTGTAAGGGTAATGTGTACCTTTTTAGGGGACTTTCCCTAGTTTACATTTCTCCATACTGTCCTCCGCTGTCCTAGCCACCCTCAGTACTTCCTCCTTTGTGTGCCTATCACACAGCATCTCTGCTTCACTGACTGCTGGTTAATGCAGTGCCCCAAGCTGAAAGTACCCAAAGAAAGATATCAGAGGAGGAGAATGGCTATTTTCCTCCTGGTTCTCCCTGCTCACAAGAATGAAGGTAGAGGGAGGGACTTTCTCCAGAGGTGCGATTCCCATACAGTGGTTCCCAACCCCAGCGGAGTCACCTGACTAGTACTTGGCTTTGTACAGCCAGATCTACTGCTGTCGATGGATTCCAAGTCAGTGTCTCGTGTGTGGAATGTAGGTCGGAGTTTGCTAGGGGTGCATGTGCATACTCGGTCTAATCTTTGCCTGAATTAGTTTAGTCTTCTGCACTGTAAAGACTGGGATTTGGTTGCTGCAGCTTTCATGATGTGTCTGATTTTCCAAGATGGGCCTGCCCAAAGGTGTGGCACAGCTTGCCTATGTACTCCCTAAATCTAAATAAATCAATTGGAGGTTTATGTGTCTACTTAGGTGTTCATGTTTGCTTGCCATTAATACCCTAGGGGGCGTCCAAATTGTGCACATGGAACAGTCATAAGCAGAACTCTATATTCTTCAGCTCCCCCCCCCCCCCAAATTCTGCAACCAGGAAACAAATTCCGCAAGCAAAAAAAAATCAGATTCTACAAGCAGAATTATGCGAATCAACAAAATTGGCACATTATGCAAATTTTGTGTCATTCCATCTATTTTGAACATCTCGTATCTTCAAAAACCTCACAAAAATACCACATGGACCTATCTGCAAGGGTGCTTTTCTCTTTTCCAGGGGATTGGGGGGTACTCCTTTTCAGCAGCTGTGGCACAGGGCTCCGTTGCCCTGGAGTATATACCAATCATTAGTGCTGCCAGAACCCTGTTGGCTAACTCACAGTGCTGGTATCTTATTGGCTGCCTTACAGTATTACTCACTCAGGCTGCAATTCTGCACTGCCAGAGGCAATTTTAACCACCATTTGGCCAAATGCAAAATTCTACAAAAGTGGCTATGATCACAGGTGCATGGAGACACCACAACAGGGCAGAGTATTTATTTATTTATTTTAAATTTTGCTATCCCACCCCCTCCTGCCAAAGGCAGCTTGGGGCAGCATACAGTATAAAAGCAGAGGATAAAATATACAACAGAAAACTTAAACTATTCAATAAAAGCAATCTTTTCCCCTCCAGCCCAACACCACCTGTCTCCCTGCTCATCTCCCTCACCAAACACCTGGTGGAACAACCACCACCACGTGGAAATCCATGCAGAGCTGCGGATGGAGGAGTACCCCCAGACTGTGAGTAGACCAGAGAGTTACTTGTAACGGAGTTAATGCTGTCATATTCAGTCTTTCAATCACTGTCAGAGAAAGTTATACAAATGAGAAAGTTTGAGATGACTTGCAATCAGTTTTAACATACTTCAAATCATTTTGTCACAACTGAATAAAAAGCACAAAGGGCATTTGAGGTGTGGGGGGAATGACCTTAACTTTTCATTTGCATTTTTTCTGGCAGTTTGATTGGTTTTTGAAAGGATGCAACGGAAGTTGTCTTCAGCTATTCCTTTAAAACCAAAGCTTCCCACTCCCTCTTTTCCCCCTATGAGAATTCATTTGAATTTGTTTTGACATGCAGTCGTAAGCCGCCTTGAGCCTTTTCAGGGAGGGTGGAGTGGGAACTGAAAACAACATAACCTAGCCCGCCATCACTTATGTCTGATGCGTCATCCACCTCCTGCTCCGGTCTGATTGACCCAACTTGGCTCCGTCCCCTGTTCGCAGTGCTGACGTGCTTCACCTGGCCACCCTGGAGCATGGGACAACATTGCTCCTCTACTGCATTTCTCATTGCTGCCTTCCGCAGGAAACACTTCTTGCTATGGGGCTAAAGCTCAGGCTGCTGGCTTGCTTCTGCTATTGTCTCACTGCAGGCCCCTCGGAGGGAAGGTTGCCACTGGGTTTTGCCTGGAGACTCCAGGCTTTGACCTCTCTCTGGTCTCCAGGGCAAGCCTGGACAAATCCAAACTTCCAGGGGCAGCAGGGGATGGACACATCACCAAGGAGGTTGGCCACATGGATTTTCCCACCCCCTTTCTGACATGATGGCCCTGCCCCTCATGATACTCCATGAGGGGGTGGGGCTACATCAGAAAAGGGTGTGAGTGACATCCCCTTTGCTCCGCCCCACTGACATGGCCCTGCTGCCCCCGCCCGGTGAAAGCCCCGTAGGGATCCTGGTAATCCTATGTCAGGGTGGGAAACCTCGACCCCAGGTGCAATTCATTTTGATTTGGCTGCTTTCTAATTCTTGGATCCAGGTCCTACCCTCAAGCAGTGAAAGACTGAGCTCAGGGGAAGGGAGCAGAGATGAGGGCGGGCACCCAAGGAGAGGGGACAGATCCCTGCTCCAGACCTGCCTCTTCCTGATTGCAACTCCTTACGCACCCCCACCCCTAGTCTCTCTACAGCCCTTGGAGCTTGTACTAAGGCCATTTGCACAAGAGACGGAAGAGGGAGGGAACTGATGTGAGCTGAAATCACAGTCGAGGGATCACACGCAGTTCTGCTTGGGCGGACGGGGTTTTTCACACCATTTCCGCTGTGACTTCAGCGACGGGAGACAGGGCTGGATTTCCTGAAATCATGGCAGAAACGGGGAGAAACACCCCCCCCCCCCCCCCACACACACACAAGCAGAGCTTCACGCTGTCGCTCTGACGTGATTTCAGTTCATGGTAGCTTCCTCCCCTCGTCTCGTGCCAAAGTGGTCCCTAAGGGGGAAAAAGCTCTCCACCCCTGCCTTGCGGCTAGGCTTGAGGAGGGCCAAACTCTGGCTCCGACCAGAGCCATATGCAGTTCTTGGGCAGTTCAAGTACAGCGCTCGGTCAGAACTGGTCCTGAGCCACCTGTTGCCTTAATGGTCCCGTTTACGTCTTTGCACCGGAGTCTCTGCAGCCGGATTGCAGTCGTTGCACAGAACCTCAGGCTTAGGGTGGCCATACAGGCACATTTTACTGGGACACTTATGAAAAATATATGTTGCAGGGCCTGTATTTTTCATAAGTGTCCTGGTAAAATGTGCCTGTATGGCCACCCTACCCAGGGAGAGAGTTCCGAGCACACTCCCATGGGGCCCTCGGGGGGCTCTGGCTGTAGTGGGGTCAGAAAAGCAGCTCATCTTCTCTTGCTCCTCAAGGACATACCCCCAGACAGTCACTTTGGGCAAAAGCTGCATACAGTCCCTGAAGCACCATTTACCCACCTCTGGACTCTTCTGTCTTGGATTAGGGAGTCTGCCAGGTCCTCACATTTGCAGGTAGCAGCCAGCATACGTAAGGTATTTTTAAGTGTCAACATTTACATCTATGACAAACCCTATTATTAACCGACTTGCACCACAAAAGCAAGTAAGATCCCAGGTGAGAAGCTTGCACAGAATGAGACAGAAGAGTATCAGAGCTCCAGCCAAGGCACGGTGAGGGGTGAGGGAAAAAGCAGTCACAGTCAGGACCTGGGAGCAGGGCTTTGTAGAGGGAGGAGTGCGCAGGCATGGATCTGTCCCCCTCATTTACCTACTTTGCTGGAAAACAGCTGTTTCCACTAGGCAGAGAACATCAAGTCAGGGTAGCCCATGGAATTCTGGGACACATATGGAAATCAGCACATGGCAACAAGTCTGGGTGCCCCTCAGTCCACAATTTCCCACAATGCCCCTGTTAAGAGACAAAGTAGTACAAATGATATCTTTTATTGGACCAACTCCGATTGGTGGAGGTATTCAAGCTTTCGGACCTGGCCACAGAGTCATTCATCAGTTAATGTACTAGAGAGGGTGTGGCACACTGGTCCCTTCTAGTGGTGCCGGATCACCCGTTCTGCTAGGCTATGGAACTAAGAGGCCCATCTGTTTTAGTTCGGAGGGTGAAGTCTCATGTAGCTGGAATGAGAGGTCTCTAGTTCAATCCCCCCTGCAGAGTGTTAGGCTACATTATGATTTGGGAAGGGCATGTAACATGGAAAGGGACCTTTCCCAAATTCACGTTGTATTACTGCCTGTTGCATATGGTGGCATGAGGGGAGGGCATACTTGAATATTCAGGGAAGCGCTGCTGCCCCTGAGCCCCGAAAGCCAGGCAGGAGGAGAGCAGAAATCCGGCTGGTTGGCTCACCGTTGTCTGTCTGAATCAATCTGCCTCCTGTGCCCCCCGCCCTCAACTCCATTCGCTTGGGTTATCTAATGACTCTCCCAGCCCAGCTAAATGTCATCTGACTGAAGGCAGCGAGGCGGCCTTGGATTGGGAGGGGGCAGAACCAATGGGGGGACAATGCAAGTAAACAGTATCGATCCCATCCCAATTATCACGGCTATCAGAGCAGCGCAATTAAAGGGAGAGAACACAGTTTTCCAATATGACATTCGCCTCTTCTAAGGCCGTGGGCTCGTTAGCTCGCTTGGGTTGATTATTTCCCCCCCCCCTTCTCATTTCAGCTCAGCTGGGTCTAATTAGGTTGCTTTTTCTCTGGCTTCTCTTCCCTAACACCCCCACCCTGGCCAGCGCTGCATCCCACTTTGCATTGGAGAGAGATTGCTGTCATAGCCCTCAGGAATATGTCCGGTTACAATATCCGAGGCGCGATCCCCTGGCTGGATTAACACCAGGGCTTGCGTAGAGCAGGGGCACAAGTCAAGTAACGTGGCGGCCCCAATTGACTAAAGTGCGTCTCTGGGTGTCCTGGGAGACGGGATCGGGGTCAAGGTGAGTCGGTGCAGGATCCGAGTGGAAGGGTCCAGAGAATCCAGGAACCAGCAAGGACTAACGCATGGACCAAGGGGCAAGCCAAACAGCAGCAAGGCAGGGCTGGTCCAAGCCCAAACAGACTGGAATTAGGGAGACGCAAGCAAATCCAGCAGCCCAGAAAGAAGGAGCAACACAAACAGCTGATCCACGTCCGCTCTCCTTGTGGCTGCAGGGCAGGCAGGCAGCCAGGACGCAGGGGGCACGGCCCAATGCTGTGGAGGGCGGAAGGCCTTTAGCCGAGGGTGGCCATGCCTCCCCGTTAAGAGGACGCTGATGAAAAATACATGGTGCAGGGTTGCACCGGAACCAATGCAGCCCTGCAACCTGTATTTTTTCGTATGCATCCTCAAAGGGGGGGTCTGGCCACAGCAAAGCCCCAAGGCCCTAGCTTAGAGTGCAACAGCGGCGCCGAAAAGCCTGTTGCTGTGCTCTGGACCCCATGGGCACTGATTCAAGCCCTGGCTTCTCCCACTGAGGTCTTTAGTGAATTGGGTAGGGTCGCCACCTCTCTCGGCTTTGGGCTCCCGGGGAAAAGCCTCTTTGCTGTGGACCTGCCCCCTATGGAGCGGTGTGACATCACATAGGGGCAGAGGTCATGAGAAAAGGGGTGGGATGGTCCCTTCTCCAAATGTTTCCCCTCCCCCCCCCCCCGCAGTTTGTCATGATGACACTTCATAAGGGGCAGAGTTAAGTCAGAAAGTGCCCCTCCCCCTTTCCTATGAGGCCCCGCCCCTGCAGTCATCATGATGCTTCATAAGGGGCGGGGCTACAGCAGAAATAAAGGCCGGGGAGCCGCTCTGCCCCACTCCTCCAATATGGTCCCACCCCCTTGCAGGCTTCTTCCCAAAAGGAGATGGCCATCTTAGTAGGGCGGCCATAGATGAATAAATAAATAAATCAGGACACTTATGAAAAATACATGTTACAGGGCCTGCCTTAGGCACCTAGGCATGTATTTTTCATACGTGTCCTGGAAACATTTGCATCTATGGTAACCCTACATCCTAGCCGTTTTTCATATAGCGGAGGCGGTGGAGCTTTGAAAAGGAAATAATATTTTATTCTCCCATGATTATTTATCATATTTGATTAAAATTTAATTCCTTCTCCTGGTATATCGCGTGGAGCGCCGCACTTCAGGAAGGATGCTAACAAATTGGAGATGATTCCGAGGAGAGCGGCTCCAACGATAAAGGGGCCAGAAGTCCCTCTGAGGGAAAGGCTGAAAGAGTTGGGTATGTTCCACCTAGAGAAAAGAAAACAAACGGGGGGAGACCTGATAGCTACACAGCCTGGGCCCCATTTACCGGCGCGACCGCCTCACCCCCTGGGCTCTGGATCGGCCCTCGTGGTCAACTGGGGGCGCCTTTCTTGAAGTCACCTGGGTGTCCCCGGGGGGCTACTACAGAGAGGGCGTTCTCGGAACTCCCTCCCAGCGGAGACCCGCTCAGCCCCGGATCTCCCCTCTTTTAGATGAGCTTGTAAGACCTGGCTGTCCCATCAGGCTTTCGGCGAGTTGGGCGGGATGGTTTTTGTTTAATGTTGGTTATGGCTTTCCCATTAAAGTGGTTTTATATATTTTTGTTTTAAATTATAAGCTGCCCCAAGCAGTTTTGCAGAAGGGGCAGGGTATACAATTGTGTAATAAAGAATAAATAAATATAAATATATTTCAAAATTGCCCCAGAAAAGAGGGCGAACATTTGCTCTCTAATGTCACAGAAGGCCGCACAAGATGGAATGGGATTAAGTTGTAGCAAAGGAGATTTTGATTTAATATTAGGAAATTGTCTAACGTAAGAACTGTTGGGCAATGGGATAGGTGCCCGGGGAGGCTTTCGAATCTCCTTCCTTGGATGTTTTCAAATCCTGGTTGGGCAAGCAGCATCTGTCTGTGATGCTGAAGGCAGAGGATACCCTGCCTTGTGGGGGTTGGATAGAGGACGCTTGAGATCCCTTCCAATCCTAACATTCAATGAGATGAGAAGATCAAGGGTCCAAGTCCACTTTAGGACAGGAGACATTGTAGGTATGTGTGATTGATTTCATTTTTCAAAAAATTGTTTGTGGGCTTTTTTTTGTGTTTCTTTTTTAAAAATCCATCAAGGAAAGAAACACTCTTTATGCCACGAGTGTGAACAAAGCTTCCGTAGAAGCTTGACACTCGATAGGGATCAGAGAATCCGCACAGGAGACCAGTCTTACAAGTACCCTGACTGGGAAATGGTACAGCGGGAACGCAGCAGGAAGAGAGTTCCTGGAAAGTATCCCACGGCAAGGCCTAGTGGCAGCTGAAAGCTGTGTTCATCCAACCACTCTGCACCCCCAGGCTCCTCCACGAAGCTCGTCTTAGGTAGCAAATTTTGTGCCCACAGGTAACACCCAACGTCTTAGGTTGCCTATCAGGTACCCGAATACCAAAACAAGCACCTGACTACCTGAAATACCGGATATTACCAAGTGTAACAGGGTGTGGCTACCCGGGGTAATTCACTTCAGGATTAGGCCCACCAAATAATGATGTTTCCACAGAATTAGCTGTATTACCCAGTCGTTATCAGTTCTCCACCATGGAGTCTTTATACACGGTCACTAATGCCAGGAACCAGCCTTCTGGCAGCCCAGTCTCTATCCCCAACCAGGCACCACACTTCAAGGCCTTTAATCCAAGCACAGCACTCTGGAATCCAATAGGTCTCCTTCAGCACCTTGATCAGTGTAGAGTACTGAGTCTCACTCTCTTCAGCCCAGGCAGCAGGCTTCTCTCAGTTGCCCAGCCTGAGAGTCAGCACCATGGACAAGGTTCCTCTACAGTTCAGTTCCCCAGCAGAGAACCTTCCTCATCCCCACTCAAGCACTGACTGACCCTCTTTGTGTCTCTCCTCTTCTTATATGCCCAGAGTGGGCGTGGCTAGGCTTCCAGTCTCTCAAGCTTTAAAGGGCCAGTACTTTCCCACTCACTACTTTGGTTCTACTATTTTTTTCCCCCCCATCTCCTCCAGTGCTGGTTCTGCCAAGCCATTACCCAGTCACCGCCCAGCCTGCCCAATCCCAAAGCTGCAACTCTCTGCTCTCTGAAAGGGGTAGCAGCCCTCCTAAGCTGCTCCCTGCCCCCACAGAGTTATTGGCTTTCCATTTTTACTGACCCAGTCCAACTTATTATGTCACTGTTTTAGTGTTTCTGACATGGAACAATGAACTGACAATGGAAATGCCAGAAAAACAATAAACTGGTAATTGGTAAAAAGGTGCAAAACAGAACAACGGTAACTTGGTATTGGTAATTCAGCAATTTGGGCAACTTGTCGGGCACTAGATGAGGCCCATTTAGTACCTGATGCAGTTTCACCGGCAATCCTGCTTTTGTGGGTACCCATTTCAGCTCTAATTTCAGGGGCAGGGAGCTTGGACACTATGCTCACATGGCCATGCAGGCAAAGACAGAGGTCTGGAGGAAGGAATTGAGGCACAATACTGGTGGCATGAGCAAAAGAGCTACTGATTCAATAGCCCTGTAGAAACCAGTAGCTCCTCTCCTGTGCTCTATGGGATGATCCAAGACATATTTCAGGACACTTTCTGTAGAGCCTTGGAACCACGGCATACTTCATCCTGCACCAGATATGCCCATGAGCTTAAAAAGGTGGCTCTGGATAACCCCAGATGAGCTAGCAGGTTAACTAAGACACAGAGTATGGCATAGTTTGGCTAAGTGATTCAGCGGTATATAAATCTAGATTCATGACCCTGACCCCCAGATTCCTTGATCCCATCATGGGACAACACTGATTCTCAGAACTTGGAAAAGAATCATAAGTCCTGACTCCCAGCTGCCTCTACTCTCAATGATAGATAGTAGACCGGCAACTCTAAAAGATAAGAGCCCAGGAGTCCCAGCTGCCCCTATTTTAATTTCTGGACAATGTAGTAAATAATCCAGGAGTCCAGATTCTCAGCTGCCTTTACTCTTGCAGACAATAGAGTTTTTGAGAACTAAGAACCCAGGAAGTTTGGCTTCCTTCCAGCTGCTCCTACTCCAGCTGCTGGACAGCAGAGCTTCTGAGAGCGGAGAACCCAGCAGTCCTGACTCCCAGCCAATCCCATTCTAACCACTGCTAATAGTGTCTCCAGCAGTCCTGACTCCTACCTGTTCCTACTTTTAACAGCTGGACTATAGCACTTCCACGCGCGAAGACGCAGCCAAGAGTCCTGACTTCCAGCCACCATTCTTTAACCACCAAAGAGTGCTGATTCCCTCTTGGAATCTAAGGTTTGAACGAACTCCGACTTCTCCGTGATTAACCCATAAGCCTACTGTTCCATGGCGCTGGAACAAGAGGCCTCCTGCCTGCGTGACCTACATGTAAAGACAAGGGGCAAAGACTCCTCCGCCTGGAACTTTCCATGGTTCGGTCGTACTAGCACTGCCCCCTTCCTGTACCCCCCGCCCCCCACAAAGCACCACTGCCCTCCTTTTCCACAAACCCCCGGGGTGGCTGCAGAGGCAGGAAGGAAGCTGCGTGCCCAGCCGTCCTTTCAGTGTCTATTATTTGCTTGCAAACTACATAATTTCCTGAACAAAAAATGCTGGGTTTTGTTGTTGTTGTTGCTTGTTGTTGTCGATGGAAAGGACGGCACTTTTTTTGGCATCTTACAATCATTGGGGCTCTTCATCCGTCGCCACAGCAACCAGGCTCCATCAATGGCCATCCGAAATTGCCGATGATTAGAGACAACATGTAAAAGGTGGGAGACGCAGGGCACCGCGCAAACCTCATCTTCCCAAATGACTCGAATTATCCTCATTATTTCTTCCTCGGCCGCTCCTCTTCCTGTTCTTGTTATATAAACACGGTCGCATGCGAGAAGCACCGGGGAGCTGGGGTGGGAAACATAATGCAGCTTCCCCCAGACCAGAAGTGACCTCGAAAACTTTTGAGCGCAGACATTTGCCCCAAATGCCGGTCAGTGGATCAAGGGGACAGTTTCATCCTGCTAAGAATAATGCACCAGCAGGGCTGTATTTTAAAGCATGACTTACTTCATAGCACATCATGGGCTGAAAATAGATATTTGAGGATTAAGGCTATAAAGAAAGCCAGCATAGCTCGGACCTGGACCTCTGATATGAAGGTTCAGATCACATCTTGCCCATGAACCCGTTGGGTGTCCTTGGGCAAGTCACTAGTTCTCAATCTCAGTTCCCCATCTGTAAAATGGGAACAATAATGACCGGCTTCCCATGGTTGTTGTGAGGGGGCAACTAGGTAAGGATTGCAAAGCACTAAAGAAATAATAATCACAACGTCACCTCATGTGTGTCCCAATGTCCAGCCCACTTCAGAAATCACCCCCCCACACACACACAACTTTGTCCCTGTAATAGGAGGGGCCCCAGCCAAATAGACTTGCAGAAGCAGGACCCTGGCCTTGCAGAAGCAGCTCCTTGGTCTCTACTGCAGCTTGGTTTAGTCTGCTCTTCCGGGGGGGGGGGGGGGGAAGGGCTGCTGACCACTCTTCTGGGGAGGGGGCTTCTGATTATGGGGGCGTCGTAGAGCCACCCGTGTCATCATTATTTACCTTCTAAAGGCCCAATCCTCGCCCTCCTATTGAGTTATTGGACCGGTTAGGTTGGTCGGCCCCCAGAAATTAATGGAGCCAGTAAGATTCCAGAATGTTCTGAGGGATTTACCCACTGCCCTGGATGGCTGCTTGGTCAATGGCCTGGTTGGTTTGTGAAAAAGCACGTTGAGCTTGATCATTGCCATGGTGGTTGCCAGGCATCTGTTCCCACGACTGCAAGAGCACAAGACTCCCTGATATGCCGGGCAGGTGGTTAGAGTGCAAGTGGACCTTGACTTGTGCCGAACCCAAATTGTTGCTGCATAGATCTTTTTTGAAGACAAAACCTACTAAAAACTTTTTCAAGTCCGTTAGAAGCAGGAAACCTGCCAGAGAGACAGCTGGGCCCTTAGATGACTAGGGGGTGATAAGGCCCACGGAGGATAAGGCCATTGCAGAGAAGCTGAATGAATTCTTTACTTCGGTCTTCACTGCGGAGGATGTTGGGGAGATACCCACGCTGGAACTGTTCTGTAGGGGATGAATCGGAAGAGCTATCCCAGTTCAACGTGACTCTGGAAGAGGTTCTAGAGCAAGTTGACAAACTGAATAGTAACAAATCACCAGGAGCAGATGGGATTCACCCCAGAGTTCTGAAGGAACTCAGGTATGAAACTGCAGACCTACTGTCGATCATTTGTAACCTATTGCTAAAATCTGCCAGCATACCTGTGAATTGGAGGATAGCAAATGTAACACAGATGATTTAAAAAGGGCTCCAGAGGTGATCCTGGAAATTACAGACCAGTGAGTCTGACGTCAGGGCCGGGCAAAAGGTTGTTAAGAAGAGAATTATTGGGCATGTGGATAAACATGACATAATGGGAAAGAGTCAACATGGATTTAGCAAAGAAAAGTTGTGCCTCACTAACCTATTGGAATTTTTTGAGAGTGTAAATAAGCACGTGGATAAGGGTGAGCCGGTCGATACAGTGTATTTGAATTTTCAGAAAGCATTTGATAAGGTCCTGCACAAGAGACTCTTAAGGAAATTAAATAGTCATGGGATAGGAGGCAACGTCCTACCGTGGATTGGTAACTGGTTAAAGAATAGGAAACAAAGGGTAGGACTAAATGGTCAGTTTTCACAATGGAAGGAAGTAAATAGTGGAGTGACCCAGGGATTTGTACTGGGAGCGGTGCTGTACTTTAATATATTCATTATATATTCAATATATAATGCTTATATATTCAATATATAGAGCTCCCGAAGGAGATGGGGTGGGTGGGGATGGGCTTTATACTGTTTGAATTGTAATTTATTGCTGTATATTTTAATACGTTTTAACATGTTGCGAGCTGCCCCGAGAGGCAGGAGGGGGCAGCCTCTAAGTTTTAATATAAATATAAATTAAAAAATCAAATATTATTATTATTAACAAACATTTATATAGCGCAAGCAGTGTTCCTGGCACTTTACAAAGTAATAAAATAGACACGGTCCCTGCCCCTAGGGCTTACAATCTGAGCGACAGGAGCTGGGGGAGAGACTTAGGAAGGGGAACAGAGGGA
>QEPC01004913.1:2103595-2145334 GCA_003113815.1 Sphenodon punctatus
CCTGGGCATCTAAATGGCAGATGAAGTTTAATGTGGACAAGTGTAAAGTGATGCCCATAGGGAAAAATAATCCAAACTCTGTGTACACAATTCTGGGTTATAAATTAGGAGCTATCACTCAGGAAAAGGATCCTGGAGTCATTGTGAATACATTGAAATCCTCAGCTCAATGTGCGGCAGCAATCAAAAAAAGCAAACAGAAAATCAGGAATTACTGAGAAAGGCATAGAGAATAAAACTGAAACTAGCAGAATACCTCTATACAAATCTATGCTGCAACCGCACCATGAATATTGTGCGCAGTTCTAGTCGCTCCATCTCAAAAAAGATACAGTAGAACAAGAAAAGGTGCAGAGATGGGCAACAAAAATGATCGAGGGTCCGGAATGGCTTCTGTACGAGGAGAGGCTTGGTAAGTTGGTGCTTTTCAGCTTGGAGAAGAGACGACTAGGAAAGGATAGGATAGGCTGTAGGAAGAGTCTCCCCCAGGGCCACGCGGGGCCGCTAGGGGTCACACTCTGGGGAATTAGCTCACCCCTCTGCTACGCTGTTTCAGCCTCGAGCTTCAGCTGAATCCCCCTCTTCTAGGAAGGGGGTACCCTCTCAGGACACACCACACAGTCCAGAGGATATTAGTCCACAGTCCTTTATTAGACACAACCAGCGTCCAGCGTACCTAGGGCTGCCAGCTCAGTCGCCTACCCCTGCAGGCCCAGGTCAATGTCTGCAGACTCTGGAGCAACCAAATATCAACCCCCTGGTCCATCTAACCAGGCCTCCAAGCCCCAGACTCTGGCCAAGCCTTCCCCAGGCAAGAAGCTCCCTCCTGGGCACAGCCTTTCCCACTTGCCTAGATCCCCCTAGTTCTCCAACCCTCAGCACCTTGGATAGCGCACAGCAGGACAGCTTGTTCAGGGAGATGTTGCTCCTTCGGCTCCCTGGCAGAGACTCTTTTCCTTGCTGCCTTGCTCTCCTTATGTACAGGCAGAGTGGGCGTGGCCAGGTTTCCTTTCCTCAGCCTTAAAGGGCCACCAACCTGCCCACTTCATCCCAGGGTTTCTCAGCCTGTTTACCCCACAGGCTGTTCCCCAGCTAGGGGCTGTCTCTGCCATGCCCCTGTGTGCGTTCAGCCCTCTGGCTGACCCACTCAGCCCCCTTCTTAAAGGGGCAGCAGCCCCACAGGACTGCTCCCTGCAACATAGACATTTATAAAAATCATGAGTGGTGTGGTACAAGTTAATAGGGAACAGTTATTTACCTTCTCAGATAGTACTAGGACTAGGGGACGCTCCATGAAACTAACTGGCAGCAGATTTAAAACAAATAAATGAAAGTATTTTTTCACTCAGCATACAATTAAATGGTGGAATTTATTGCCAGAGGATGTGGTTCAAGCCAGTAGTATAGCTGGGCTTTAAAAAGGATTGGATAAGTTTTTGGAGGGTGGGTCCATTAATGGCTATTAGGTTGAAGAGACTGTCAGGAGCTGGGAGTGAACAACAGAGAATGAATTGCCCCATTGTCACCTGTTGGGGACTTCTCCCAAGCGGCTGAAATTGGTCACTGTTGGAGACAGGATGCTGGGCTTGATGGACTATTGGTTTGACCCCAGTCCGGCACTTCTTGTGTTCTTCTGTTCTTAGAGGTGAGGAATCTCAGGCCTAGGGGCCAAATGTGCCCTGTGACTAGTTTTATGTGGCCCCTTTCCAGTGCCTGGATCTGGCCCCTGGATCCAGTCCCTACCCCCGAGTGCTGAAAAAGCAAGCGTACATGCATAGAGTTCAGATCTACAGCTGCCACTGGGTACCCGCCCAGTTGGGTAGGTAACCCACCAAATCTGGGATGCCTGACTCATCCCGGTTGTGTTCGCGACCCTACTGGCTCCCTGCGCTGACTCACTGTCCAGCTGCTGATACTCCTTAGGTCCCGGTCGCTGCTGTCTGCTCCTCCCCGGGCCACCGCTGGTGCTCAGATGAACTGGGGTCTTCCCGATTCTGGTTTTCTAAGTGGGAGAGGGAGCGAGGAGGCCTCTTTCAATGCAGAGAACAGGGGCGCTAATGGGGCATTGCGGGAGTGCGCGCAGATTACGCACGGCATGCCAGAAGAGGCCTCCTTGCTCCACTCCACCCCTCCCGATGTGGGGGAGGCTGAATCCAGACAATCCATTGCCTTGAAACAATTCCTTCAGGGACAGGAACTAATAGCTATTCCACTGTTGTGGGGAAATTTCACGGATGTGGTGAAATCTGTGGGAAAAAAGACCGATCCATTCAACGGGTGTCCGCGCACAGCGGGACTGTGATTTTAGTGCAGGAAGCCGTCTGAAGGGGGCGCTCTCCATGGTCTCTTGGTAACGCTAGGAAGAGGCCCAGCAGCAGCAACGCACGTTCTGCAGCACAACGAGAAAACAGTGTTATTTGGTGCCAAGCATGAGGGCCCGTGGATTCACTCTCTGCTGTTGTCTGCACTTCATCTCGGAGAGAGTGACCTTTAGAAATGGGCGCCGGGGAGCGCACGCCAAGGCAGAGCAAGATGGCCGCTTGGGTGGCTAAGTATTTGCCTGAAAGTATATCTCCTAAATTATCCACCCCGCTCTCTCTGCCATAGGGAGTGGGTTTCAGCGTCTTTCTTTGCCTCCTCGCCCCCCCCCCCCCCGATCCCTGTCTCCCTGCTCCCATTGCCCAGCAGAAAGCTGTGGAGATCGCCTGTCAGCCTGCATCTATCAGCTCAATCTGCTGCCTCCGTATTTCCCCCCGCTGAAGTGATCGTTTCTGACGAGCGCTGACTGGAGGAGAGGCTGCCTCGGCCTCCGCCTGACATGGCTCAGCAAAGCAGCAGGGGCGCCGTCGCCATGGTAAGCAGTGAGGCCTAATGCATCCTGACAGGGAGTGGGGCCGGCAGCAGCCAACGCACCCGCCCGCCAGGACCAAGAGAGGGAGCTCAGGAGAGACATTCCGGGGTGTTTTCAAGCCATGGAAGGAAAGAACCATGATGGCATCATGCCCCGCTCTCTGCCCCAACACACAGACGTACGCAACGTACACGCATCCGCACACAGGTTAGGGTTGCCATATATGCAGATTTTTCCAGGGTACTTCTGAAAAATACACGTTGCAAGCCCTGCATTGGTACCTTAGGCTAGGACGATGCCTATGCATGAATAAACTGATGCAAGTTCATTCCCCATAGTGACTGCGTGCTCTGGGCCTAATCCTGGCAACACTTACACACGGCAAGGCCGTCCCCTGCTACAGACACCCAAAAAGCCCAAGGGCTTCAGTGTTCATACCAGTCAGCTGCATGGAGGTTACTGTTCCGCCAACTTATAACAACCCAAATTCCAGACAAGTTATGGACGATGATGTCTCCTACCACTGGGGGGGAAGTAGGTTGGCCATACCCCCCCTTTAAAAGAGGACACTTATAAAAAAATGCATGTTGCAGGGTTCCATTGGTTCCAGTGCAGCCCCGCACCATGTATTTTTCATAAGCGTCCTCTTTTAAAGGGGAGGTCTGGCCACCCTAGTGGGGTGAATGCAAGTAGCGGGTCTTGGAACCAAGTGTAAGATGGGGGTGACACCCTGGCCCCCTCCTTGAAGCCCCAACTACACAGCAACACTAGGGGAGGGAGCGGGGCCAGCTCACCTCGCTCGCCCACCATCTCTCCGGCTGCTTGCAAAGGGAAGACGTCGTTTGTGTGGGCAGAAGTGAAGCGCTGCCCCATCCTGACCCACACTTAGAAAACCTTTTCCCATAATTGGGACACGAGCCTGGGCTCATCAGAGGTCAATACCCCTGAACTGCTATTCCAGGAGCCAGGCTTGTGTGTCCTGGTCAGAGGAATGACCCTTGTTTGCAGTGTCCTAGGCTGTCCTCCGTGCTTCTTCCTTTGCACCTCTCTCCCACAGCATCTCTGCCTCTCACTGGCTGCTTGCTATTCCAGCCATCCCTGCTAGCTCAAGGGTGGGGGATCAGGGAAGGGGGGGCGGGGGGAGTTATAAACCTCAGGTTCTCCCATGTTTGTGAGACGAGAAGAGGAGGGTTGTAGTTATCCAAGACGTGGCTCCTTTGGAGTGAAAACCCCAGCTGCGCTATACTTGTGAGAACCTGCCCAAGAAGCCTCTGGCAGAACCCAGGGCTCCTCAGCCCCAGCTGACTGCTCTGAGCTGACCACTAGGCCCCTCTCCCTAGCCTACAGGGCCTTTTCCTCTCCTCACCTGGAAAGGGATCCCCATTTAGTCCAGTTCTGTCCAAGAGAGTCTGAGAAGGGGGTAAAAGACCCTGCCGTAACGCCTCGTAAATTGGTGTTAATAAGGCCAGGCCTCTGTGCTTTCGCCGTACAGCTTTAATGCGTGGGCATGAAATATTCATGGCGCTGGCGAAGCAGAAATGGCACGGAACAACCCAAGTGTTTTCGAGGAGTGATTTCACTTGTGAATTTTTGACAAGGTTCCCTTTAGCAGCTGCAAACTGAGTGGGGGAGATCCAGCATCTGCAGAAAGGTACACCCTGGTAGGAGTGCTCCCAGCTTAAAAACTGGCGGGCAGGGGGTGGGGCACAGCTAGATGTCAGGGCTCACCCCTGAACTCCTGGCCTGGGCAGTGCTTGCCTTTCTCTCCGCGCCGCTGCCTGGCTTGCTTGGGTTAGGATTCCCCCCACCCCCACGGGATTCCCCGCCCCCCATCTGCCTTGGAGCAGATACAGCCCTGCAACCTGTATTTCTCATAAGTGTCCTCTAAAACTTGCGTATCTGGCCCCCTTGTCTCTCGCCTTGTTTCTCTTACAGCTGGTCTGGCGGAAGGGCGCGTGGCGGTGATTACTACTTAGGGGTAAGCTATTGTAATGTATGAACACGTGTCAGGGCTAATGTTTCTCCACATGAATGTCACTCCAGCAATTGGCAGCTTACCACACATCTGAGCATTCACACAATCTGAGATGCCACAGGGTAAATACTTTGTGGTTTGTTTACCATGGGGTATTGTGCCCCTCATTATAATATGTGAACAAGCCCCAAGCGGGGGTATACATATTACATCTGAGCACTGTAAGTAAGATGTCCTTGTAGTGTGTCTACCAGTGCATGTACGTACACATTACACTAACTACTCATTTAAGTCCCGAGAGTCACCACCACCACTGTCTCTCAACTCAAGCAAGGTGAGCCAATTCCAATCCATGTTGATCCATCACACACATAGTGGGATCATAATTGTCTGTTGTATCCATTACGAGTCCGGTGGATCCAACACCGGACAGGTCAGAATTTGCAAGTGGCTAGGGTAACATCTGCTAACACCTACAGTAGCTTACCCCTCGCTGACCGTGTCATGTCCGAACACAGCCTGAGAAAATCTGCCCCTCTTGCATACCCTGATTTCACACACCATTTACCTGTATTTTTTATTTTTTTTTGTTCTCTCTTATCTGCTGTATTGGAAAGGGAGGTGAGAGGGAGAGCAATTTGCAAGTCATCGGTGGTACAAGGAGTTGAATTCTCCAGCCTTAAATAGCCAGACCAGGCAAATAGTTTGCCCCAGATTCAGAGCAGCCCCTCCCATAGGGGAGAGGAAGGGTTCTCTGAATCACTGATGCGTGCTTTCAAACAAGCAAGGCAAGGGAGGGAGGGAGGGAGGAATACGTGGTTTTTATGTGACCCTGCCACGGAGCACCCATGCAGGTGGAGTGGAGGGTTGCCTGCTATGCACATTTTTAACACGTATGAAAAATACATGTTGCAGGCCCTGCAACGTGTATTTTTCATAAGAGTTCCTTAAAGGTTTGCATAGCAGGCAACCCTAGTGGAGTGTGTGGGGAGCAATTCAAACGGGGGGCCATGCAAGAGGCCGCTGTACATTTGGCTGGTCCAGATTTCCCAGCATGGCTCCGTGTGTGCCCATGAGCAGGGGCGCTGAGGTTCACAGGAGAGCGCATCCGACCACTCCACCTTCAGACGGGCAGTCAGATCTGTCTGTGACTCCTGGGTGGCCACATCCGGGGTAGTGTCTTGTCTGAAAACACCCAAGGACTCTTCTCCTTTTAGAAGCTTAAAAAGCCTTCTTTTAGGGAGAAGAGGGGGGTTTTCCAACACCTGGGAGAAAATGGTCAGTCTTAATTTGGGGAAATATGGAGCCATGATTTCAAAATATTTCTCGGGGGTTGCAGGGGAATATCAGCTGGCTAGGGGTTCAAACCTGGTTGTGATTAAATTTCTTTTTAAAAACCACCACCAATTTCAGACCAGCCCCCTCTGTTAGATTATGGGGCATTGCTGGCACTTACCCATGAGAAAATCCCCACAGCATCTGTCAAAGAATTTACATGGGAGAAATGGCTGGGGTGGGGTGGGGTGGAGATTTATTGTCAGAAGGAGGGCCGTGTCCCCTGGAAAGCTTGCTGAACATGGGGGTGTGGAGGCCAAGCAGTTAAGGGAAGTGCTGGGTGACAGAGCTTGGGCATGCAGGACAAGGGTTTAAGTCTGGCGTAGAGTGAGGTTATTGTATGGCTAGGCAAGTCCTTTAACTTTTTAAGATTGCTTCCATATATCTTCTATATAATATTAAAAAACTTAGTCTAGCCTCATAGTTGAGTAATAGACTCCTCTGAATTGGCATATATATGCAAATGTTATGCAAATTACACCCTGCCTTGTCCCACATTTTGAGGGTCACTGACCCTCATTTCAGAGTCCAGGGCCTCTTGCTCATGCTGGATCCAGATGCTTTGACCTGGGGTGTCCTTAGGTTTGTGTAAATGATGAGGAGC
Source organism: Sphenodon punctatus (assembly GCA_003113815.1). Classification (NCBI taxonomy): domain Eukaryota; kingdom Metazoa; phylum Chordata; class Lepidosauria; order Sphenodontia; family Sphenodontidae; genus Sphenodon; species Sphenodon punctatus. The sequence continues at coordinate 2,110,361 of QEPC01004913.1, forward strand.
ACCAGGGTCCCACAGTCTCGAAGGCCACTGCTGCCCTTGGCCTCAACTCCTGCTTCGCTGCTGGCTGTCTCTCCCTGTGTGCTGCTCTTGACCAGCTCTGCAAAAACCAGGGACAGAAACCTATTTCCAAAGGCATCAGACAAGCATCAGGCAGCCCACGCCCGTTCAGAGCAAGCAATCGGCTTCAGGGACATTAGCAAATTGATCGCTGGGGTTTAATTTTCTGTCTCCAGCAGCCTGATCCAGAGGCAAGAGAGGGAACAAGATGGGTTTGAGCTAGCCATAGAAATGCGAGCATCCCCCCCCCACCGCCCCGCCTCGAGCTGAGAGCATTCCCCTTCTTACTCCCCCAGGAAATCCACAAGAGCTAGGAGCAGTGGATCCCAAAAATGTTCCCTTGCGTGACCCGGTTTTGAGACTTAAAATAAAACCACAGTATCCCCAGACAGCAACAAAAATATGAAAGCGCCACCCAGTATCAGTCAGTGTTGTGACCATGTGTAAACATGCAGCTTGGCCATTGATACGTTTTTGCTGGATCCACACCCCCTAGCAAGACCAAACCACATGGGACTTAGCTCGGTTTCTTTTATTCCACAGTTACTCTGCCTATATCGTCCCGGTCGCCAGGCACAACCCTCGGGCTTCTCGGGAGTGCCAGTCAGGCATAGGGTTGCCACCTAGGCACATTTTAAAGGAACACTTATGAAAAATGCATATTGCGGGGCTTGCATCGGCACCTTAGGTGCCAATGCAGGGCCCTGCGACATGTATCTTTCATAAGCATCCTGATAAAATGTGCATGTATGGCAACCCTACCAGTTAGGGGGGCACAGTGATGGGCAGGCTGGTCTTACACACCTTCTTACAATGGCTCTACCCTGCAGGAATTTACCCTGGCCCCCACTTTGGGCCCGATCCTGGAACAACTCATGTCGTTTCCATGCCAACCACAAGTTCCAGTTAAGCTCCTCATCCCCTTGGCTTCATCCACCGACCCACACATTAAAAATTAAGGGAAAATTTGTGTTCCTTTAAAAATCTGCGTCAGTACTGGGACCCTTACTGGCCAGGCACTATCCCCTCCTGGGTTAGCTCCGAGGCAAAGCCCCTCCCAGGCTCTGGTCTCTGGATGGAGCCTTGGGCGACAGAGCTCTCCCTCGCAGGTTTTGCCCATGTCGGCGCTGGCTGCGTCCCCCCCCCCCCCCCCATGCCTCTCTATTAGCCCAGCCTGAGGGCCAGCTTGGCAGGCACCCTCCTGTGTCACCACAACTCTGGCTCGTTCGTTCTCTCTCTAAAGGGGCCGGGCTCCCTCAGCCAGCCTGCCCTGCTACACCATGGGTTGCCAGGAGAGGGGTACCAAGGGGTTGATTTGCACCCCATGGCCCTGCTCCTTCCCAGCAGCCAGGGTCACATTTGAAACAGGAAGAGGGGGGAAAGCGGTTCCCTTTTCTCATGTGAACTCACCCCCTTTCTGAGCACTGTGACATCATGATGTTCCAAGTGGGGACGTGGCTATGTGAGAAAGGGGCGGGGGGGGAATGGGGACTCCTCCCCTTTCTGACATGACCACGCCTACTTTCTGAGTGTTGTGATGTCCTAAAACGGTGGTCATGGCCATTGCATCAGAAAGGCGGGGCAATGGGGCTCTCCTGCACCCCCTGAATTTCAATCTACAGATGCCCTGATTGTGACCTTATCTGCAGATGGGGTGACCCAGCTTGAGGTCCCAACTCCAGCCGCGGGGTGAGGGAAGGAGATGGAGGAGACACGTCTCCCATCCATTTTGGGGCACAACAGAAGACAGTCACCTCTCTCTTAATAGCATTGATCTGACGCACTAGGGTCTCTTTACGGCCATGATTTTTAAACCCCTCGTGATTTGGGCAGACTTGATGCTTGTCTGAAGTTGGCCAGTTTTGGATTACTGTTATGATTATGAATATAAGTATTATTTTATATAGCACAGAAATGTGTCTGCTGCTGAACCATCCTGATAAGAGATGGTTCTCTGCCCTGAGGGGCTTACAATCTAGGATGGACAAAGGGGAGGGGAACATTGGGAGAGACAGGGAGATGTTTGAGAAGCTGCCAGTGCGTGTACTTGAATATTGGAGGATGAGACGCATCAATGAGCAATTTATAAGGGGGATCGGGAAGGTAGGAGTTCGAGTTCAGCTCTCTGTGACTGGCTGAGGAGACTGGTGGACGCCAGGCGTGGGGACGGAAAGGGCTGGAGTCCTATCCCTTTATGGCCTTAGTCTTTCCGCCACCATGGATTAGCATCTCCTCTGTCGGTACACCCATTGGCTCTTCCTCTTCTGCTAGGCCCGCTCTGCGACTCCACTCCAGGAAGTGGATCCGATCCATCCCTGCCAGATGCTGGGAGGGTTTTTTTTTTCCACCTCGCTGGTGACCGTGTTTTCTTCTCCACTGAGCTCTGAAACCCAACCGCCCCCAAATATAGGTCAGAGACGGGAGAAAGGAGTCCATCTCCATTAGCTTAATTAGGCTGCTCGCTTTCCAAGATTGAAAAGAGTGGTACGTGAGCTGCCGACGGCAGGAGAGTGGGGGAGTATAATGCAGGTGGGGGGGAAAGCAGCCATAGCGAGGGTGGCCATAGAGGCACATTTTTCCAGGACACTTATGAAAAAGTGGCCTACGGCACCAATTCAGGCCCTGCAACAAGTATTTTTCATAAGTGTCCTAGAAACATTTGCATCTATGGCCCCCCTAAGCTACCCATGCAAGCTTTGTCCACATTTGTATCCCGGGGTAATATCCCAGGATGCATTGCGCCAGATGGAAAGGCAATATGGGAGGCCCTTGCTGGGGACCTTCCGTCCCATGTTTTCAATACATCTCTATGATTATTAAAGGACTAGAAGGTGGGTACGGCTGTGTTTGCACGTTATCCCTTTAGAGAATCCTGTGACAAGAAGGCTCCGTTTTAACTGGGATGGATCAACGTCACTTTAGAATGTGCCCAACCCTAGGTAAAGGCCTGGACAATAAGCAGCAGGTTTGGCTGAGAGCGACCGGGAAAACGGAGCTACTGGAGGGGTTGTCAATGACCTATCCCTTAACCCCACTCCTCCCGCACAGAAGCCTAGTCCAATCGGCCTCCCCTTCAGCGAGTGGGGTGTCACATTGGATGTGAGAGCCTTCCACCTCTGGTCGCGTCGCTCCTGTCCTGTCAGACGGACAAGGTTTCGGCTCCCCGCTAGGCCTCTCCAAAAAGACCCTGCCACCACGAATCAATTTCAGCGCACGACAACAACCGCCCACGCTAGGCACACAGCAGCTGCCAATCACTGCTGGAGCGTCTTCTATTCCCTGGCTCCACCCCCCTCCACGCCACTTCATCCACCGGCCTGGACAGCAGCTAGAAGCCAACGGTCCAGGGATGGCTTCTCCCATGAACCTTTGCTAACACGGTGCCCACCAGGGCTTAAATTGCGGGGAGGCTTCCCAGGGCTAAATTCAAAGGGGAGCTGAGCCCTGGCAAATGTTCCCAGTAAGCGTGTGCCCCCCCCCCCTCAAATTGAAGGACCAGGAAAAGGCCAATATCAGCCATTTTGGGGTTGGAAACAAAAACCAGGAAAAAAACTGGATAACTTATTTGGGTTTCCTTAGTGACTTTCTTGCTCCATCCCCCTGCGCTGGTTAAATGCGATGCACAAGCCTTCCTGTTTTATATTCAGTTGTAGAGGGGCAGGTTAGTCCAGTGGTCGGGTTGCTAGCTGGGGACTAGGGTTCATTTCCCTGCTTAGTCTAACAAGCTCTGGGCCAGGAGTGTGGTTTTTGGGGACAGGGGTGTGGCTTCTGGGGCAGGCTTGGACCCTGGCAATTTATTTATTTTTAACAAATTAAGCATGCTCAGCGATACAGATTGCCACACTTGCATGCATAGAGACACAAATACAAACTGTCACACGCGCACACACAGAGGGACTGCCACGCCTGTGGATGCACGCGCACACACACGGACTGCCACACGCATACACACACACACTCGCCCACAAACTTCCACACACAAAAATACACATGCGTGTGCATGCAAACACAGACTATTGGACAACCATGCACACGCAGAGACCGACACACACACAACCTTTCTGTGTGCTCTTGCCACATCCCCTATGGGGATTGAAAGTGACAGACACCCCACACCGGGGGATGTGGCATTGACTGGGCTCAGTTGGAACTGATAATTAGCACCAGGATGGGATGTCAATAAATAATAGATCCATTTGCTGGAGAGGCAACTGCTTGTTGCTTTGTTGGGCCTGAGTGTCTGTACTGATGGGGTCCCCCCAAAAAAACTCTACTTGACTTTCCCATGTACTGCAGGAGGACTTCTCCAGTCTCTCCCACCAGGGCTGAGACCTACTAGAAATCTTGCCCTGATGGCTGCTGGCCAGCCAAACCCATACCCCTGCCACTTAGGCTCTGTGGTTCCTTCCTGTCTGCCATGCCCAGTGAGTTGATGGAAGCTACACCCTGTAACAGCCTATCTAAATGTTTTTTTAGGGTGCAACTGTCTCAGTGGGTGTTAATAAATATGCCAGTGGCCCATTGAGACCAGCGAGCCACCGGCGAGTTTGTAGGTGCACTGTCCGATGTTTGCTAGGGATTGCTCTCGGGCGTGTCAGTGGGGATCCTGGGCTGCGATCCTGGACACCTCTAGGGTCACAGTCTGTCCGAGCTACTGACCAGGCCACAGCAGGCTATCACAGGACCATGTTGGCGGTGGGTTCCCAAGCCATGTTGGGTCATGATGCCAGTGCTCCGTCATCACTTTTGTTAACACCCAATGACTTATTTATTAATTATTATTATTATAAGCTTTTATATAGCGCCAGCGATGTACCTGGTGCTTTACAGAGAATAAGATAGACACGGTAAGCAGCCAAGAGTAGCCTGTACACTCTATAAAAAAGCACCACTTCTGTATTCCTACAATGTAGGAATGAATTACAGCTCCGTGTAACAGAATTATATTACATGTGAGATAATGGTCCGACATATATAGCATACAAATTAAAATTATGAAGGAAAAGCTAGTGGGTAAACTCAAGGTGAGACACAGATCAATTAAACCCAAGTGGAAGGCCAAAGCCTGCGTCGCAGGACAATAGTAGTGACAAGTCTTCAGTGTCTCAATGAAGAGATTGGGAGTTGGGCTGAAACGAGATTTTGCCCAGTCGAGGAAACTTGATGAAATCTCTGTCTCGGTTCATCTTGGGATGAACTAAGAACCTCAGAATGCCCACAATTTCTCGTTGAATGCTTGGTGAGAAATTAAAATAAATAAATAAATAAATAAAAAAACACTGTGTATGCACAAAATGGGCAATGGGTTGTTTTTTTGCATGTGCAAAATGGCTGCTGCCCTTAACCAAACTGGCAGTGAAACTAGTGCTGTCATTTTGGTTAAGCATGGAAGCCGTTTGTGCATGCAGAGTGATTTTTATTTATTTTTTTAAAATTAATTTTTCACTGAGAATTTGTCCCAAGCTCGGGCAATTACTGGGAAATTGATCCCAGTGCCCAAACTTGCAACCGGACTGGTTACAAAAATGGAGTTGCAGACAAATGGGCAGTGTAACAGGGAACACACTGGGGTCCCATGCCACTTTAGGAGACATAGGGTGAGGCTGTGGGAAGAGATGTCAGCAGTTCACCTGAGGGGGAAGGTAAAGTCAGGTCACGAGCAGTGAGAACGCACTTGAGGTGGCTGGTTGGACTCCCAGGTTAATTGGCAGAGCTTGAGGAGAGAGCGAAGTGCTAGGAATAGAAGCTGGGTAGAGCCACTTTTATGGCAAAGTGAAAGTGACAGGAGTTGTGGAGAGCTGGGACGAGGCTGGCTGCTACAAGCTAAAGGGGGAGATTTGATCCGACCAAGCCCAAACAGAAGTGGATATTTGTGGGGAAGTAGAATTCTGGGTGGAGATGGATGGAGACTTATTGGAGCAACAGGGCCAACGCAGAGCACCTGATAGCTGCAGGATGGTGAGCGAGAGTGCTCGGGACTTACTGGGACTGAGGGGTTGCTGTTACAACTGGTGGAGAATGCGGGCAACCTAGCTGGACCCCATCATAAGTCAGGTAGCCCAGGAACCTGGGCTGGCCCATTCCCTGAGTAGGCTGGTGGAACTAAGGCGAAGGGAGCTGAAACCATTATGCCCACTGAGAACGAGTTCACCGGCTGTGGGGAGCTTGTGACAAAGTACTCGAACAGATTGGAGCGAGTAGAGTCCAAGTATGGTAAAAGGGAAGGAACATAATGAGATGGAAATCTATTTGGAGTTGGAAGGCTGGCAGTAGGAAGACAGCAAGCCTCAGATAAGAAGTTAGAAGAGTGGGAGAGACTCTTGGAGGGGTATCTAGAGCATTCATGGTATCATTCATTCATTTATTCAAGGCATTAAGATTTCGCCATAGCCATTAACATAAAAAATTACAAACTCAATATCATAGAATACAATCTTAAGTATAACACATTTACTACAATTACCCTAATTATTCCTGCAATGGAGATGTATATCTCCTAGCCCAAAAGTACAAGACATAATTTCCCCCATTTTAAATCATAAAATTTATTACAAGGTATCTAGAGCTAATGGAACAGCTGCGAGTGCAGAATAACATGATAATGCAAGCATTGTAGGCTCAAGCAAGAGTAATAGCACATGTGAGCCAGGAATTAAGAAAGTGACTCACCATGGGATGACGGGGGGAGATAAGTGTCCAGGCAGGATCCCGAGAGCTGAGAGGTGACTGATGAAAAAGGACCTCAGAGATAAGAATTATTGATGGACAATTAATAGTGAGGGAAACTGTGAATGTGAACTTGAGGGAGACTCAGAGGGGGGTGGATGGATGGGCAGGCCAATATCCCAAACCCTGAGAGGAAGGAGTTAGAAAGCCCTGACAGAAAGCATTAAAGCTGTGAATAAGCCCTGAGGGGAAAGGATAAGAAGGGCAAGGCTGTGAGAAATCCCTGTGGGAACGGGTAAGAAGGTTAAAGCTGTGAACAAGCCCTGAGTGGAAGGGTTAAGGGAGGAAATAGAGGAATGAGAATAGCACAGAGTAAAACCCAGAGGTTTGGGTTGGCTTGAAGGGGTGGTGGAGGCCAGAACCCCGACAAAGCAGGGAGTCGTCCACTGTGCTGGTGAAAAGGGAGGGGAAGGTCCTGAGTGGAAGGGTTTGGAAAGGAGAAGAACATGAGGAATGCCCTGAATGGGAACACTTATTGGTGAAAGTGGGGTTAGCGTCCCTAAACGGGTTGAAGGGAGACCTGGGAATGCCCTGAGTGGTAGGGTTTGGATGGGAGGAGTGGAGTAGAAGGACAAGAATGTTCTGAGAAGGAGGACTGGATGGGGTAGGTTGTGAGACCCCTCCTCTCAAAGAGTGAGTAGGGAGTAGACTCGATTGGCTGAAGGGGGAAGGAATGTAACAGGGAAACCTGCGGTGTCCTGTGCCCTTTAAGAGACATTGGGCATCCCAGGATGCCAGCCCTTTAAAGCAGTGAGGCAGTGGGTAGAATTGGGAAGGTGAAGTCAGGACAGGTGCAGTGAGAACACACCCAGGGTGGGCGGGTGGGCTCCTGGGCTGATCGACAGAGCTGAGAGCTAGGGAAAGAAGCCGGAGATTCGGCCCGGTCCAGCCATGGCAGGAACGGAAGTGGAGATCTGTGGGGAAGTAGAATTCCAAGTGGAGATGGACAGAGAGTCATCGGTGCAACGGGGTCGAGGCAGAGCCGCAGGATGGTGAGTGAGAGCAGCCCAGATGTACTGGGACCAGAGGGGTTGCCGTTACAGGCAGAGTCCAAACAAACAGGGCAGAGTCGGTCCAAACCAAACAGGGTCTAGGGCAAGAAGTGCCAGTCCAAAAGCATCTAGGCCTAAGGAAAACACTGCAGAGCCAACAGTCAGCCATAAGGCAGCTAGGGGACAGAGGAGATGATCCACTCAGATTCCTGTGGCGACTGGATGGCCTTATATACAGGCCAGCAGCCAATCAGGAAGCTGGGGGCGTGGAGCAAGGCTGGGGACAGGGGATGAAGCCTGACCAGCACAGGCAAGGCCGTTAACAAAAAACCCTTGGCCCTGGCCAGAGTGCCTTGATGGCACTGAGGCACCAACCACCATGCTCGGGGTCCTAAAGGTCCTTACGGAGCATCCTTTCAAGGTCATTGTCACAGGGCGGGGCTGCCAGGGGGGTAAATTGCTGCAGGATTATGACCTAAACATCCATCTCAGTCCAGGAATTAACTGACTTGTCTTTCTTTCTAATATATACAAGTTATTTACAGTCACCACATCTTGTGTATCAAGTGCAGCCTTACCAGAGTCCAAGGCTGCCTCTCTCATTCATGACCTCTTTGAGTTACCCAGTCCTCTCAGGTAGCCTTCAGCCTGGCTACTAACTATTGACTCCCCTCTCTGGAGCCAAGGGTGCTCCCCTTAGTTCCCAGGCTCTCTCTAGTGCTCTTATACAGCCCTCTGGCTTCCTTCCAGCACTGGTTTGGCTGCTCTCTTATATAGCTGGAGCCATGCCCCAAACACTCCAACTTCCTGTGGCAGCCATGTTGAGTTCAGCCAGCAGCCATCTTAGCCTCTCTTAACTGTATCTCCGTTCATTGTGGCTTTTCCCTACCACAGTCATCAAGGGTCCTAAAGTAGGGCTGACCGGCTGAGTACTCAGGCCAAATACCAAATTTCCGAGTAATCGGTCCAACTACTCAGTGGCCCTTTGTCGCTGTTTCTGAAGTTTCTGAATTCAGACTCAGAATTCCGGACCTTGGAAAACTTCAGAAACTTGTTGCAAAGATCTTGAACCCACAGCCAAAGCACTACCTAGAAAAGCAGGCTAGCAAGAGTGGGACAATCGCTCCAGAGTCAACCCCACAAAAGTGTAACTGGAGGCAGAAATAAAAAAAAGCTCCAACAGTAGTGTATCCACAGCATGGTGCACCATCAGCAGTGAGTGCATCCACTTTAATCATTCTGCCAACCAAGCAGTGCACTAAAATGCAGGCTAGCAAGAATGGGACATTTGCTCAAGAAGAATACGACAACCCCGTAGAACATTCTGCAACTGCCTGGAGAAATAAATCCCACCGAAAGCCAGCCAGCCCAGCCCTCCTCAGGCGCCCTGCCCGGAGCTCTTCTGCTATCTCCCATGCTCCAGGCTGGGACCCTTCCTCTTGGCTCCCAGCAAGAAGACCCCTCAACAAGTGTCTCAGGAGTGGAGAGGAACCCCTCCTTTTAGAGACTGCTCTCCCCTTCTGCACTGGGGGAGCTCTCCTAGCTCCTCTCCATCCCGGAGACACTCCCTGGGGCACCGGTCTCCATCCCCCTCCGCAGATGTGATCGCCGAGAGGCTGGTTCCTCTCCCCAACGCACTGTGGTCAACCGGAGACTAGCTGGTGATCTACCAGAAGATAATGATCTGTCTCTTGTTCCCTGCTGGCTTAGGGGGAACGGGTTTACCCCAGTTCTCTATCTCAGAAAAAGGGGAAGCTAACTCTGCTGATGTCAGCAAGCCCTTTTCCTCCTATAACTCAAATGGAAGCCTGAAGTCCCCATTAGATCAATGATGCCAACATATTAACCCTGGACGCTGTATTTTACCCCCTTTCTAATGCCAAGGTTGGCAGCGCTGCTGCTCTCTCATGCCCCTAATGCCAGATGGGCAGTGGTGCCCTTTTTTGACTGTGTGAGATGATAATCCGCTTTCCTTTTGGTGATGATGAAACCCCTTCAGCTCCAGCTGTAGAGTAATTGTCTCTTCATCCCCCTACAGTCAACGCTGGGTCTGGGAGAGAGATGGGGGGGTGGGGCTGTGCTAAGACAGGAAAGGTCAGTGCGTTTTGCGACTGTGACAAGCTGCCATGGAGTCTCATTTTAAAACTGCATCGTCTGGCTTGGGAACTAATGAAAAACAAGAGTCATCATAATCTCAAAAGCTGCGGAGGGGGGGGGAAGAAGGGGAGCTTCCCTTCCCCCATTCCCCGTCACTCCCTCTTCACCCTGCGGACACAGGAGATAACGCCACGGCCAGTGCCAGCGTCAGGCATCCAGACCGGGGTGGGGGTGTAATGAAGAGATCACCCCTTCTCACCCCGCTGGGGAGGTGGGGGGAATGCAGGCTGGGAGGGGAGGGGTGCGCGTTGATTAATTCCTACACCAAAAAGCTCTTTGCTAATGTCTCGGGCCTAATGGAAAAGTCGTGTCGGATTAGCCCAGCTGCAGTGAAGGCCCATCTGCAGCTCCCGCACCCGCTAGCAGGCTGGCTCCGGGGAGGGCGGCTAGCGGGGCAGTCATGTGGAATGGGAGATCTAGGCCACTGTGCCAGCGCTGAGGGGGTGGGCTGCTCTGCGCAGGCTCCCAGTCAGATTAATACTCCAGCGAGGCGCCGGCCTCGCTCCATCTGGGCAGGAGAGGGGCGCAGGGATGCCCACACCCTCCCACAACCACTGGCAGTGCCCAGCGAGCTGGGCCGCCATTCCTGGGGGAGAGTTTGCCTCGCCTTTGGAAGGATGCCGCTCCTACCCATGCTGTGGCTATTTCCTGCCCTACTGCTGCCTGGCTGGGAATGGGAGGTGTACGCGGTGCCCTAGGGACCCAGAAAGAGAAGGAGCGACTGTGCAGCCTCAGTGGGAAAGTCCCTGGCCTTCCTGCCCTTTCCGGTTCCCCCAGCACCCGACCGCCCTTCTCTGCTCCAGTAGCTTGTTCCCCTAGAAGGGAATGTCTGGGCGTGGGTCATGGTGACGGCATCTCTCAGCCACTGCCTTTGGAAGGGGAGGCTGAGCCTGCTAGTTCCCCCACTAGGTTCTCTTAATGCTGGTCAGTTCCAGTGTGGGGAAAGGGGCGGGGCTTCAAGGTGTGTCAATTTCATTGCCAGACAACAAGCTTGTCAGTTTCAGTGCGTGGCTTGCAGACTAGTTATTCCTGTTTATTCTGCCCCCCCCCGAGGACTCTGACCCAGTGGTCAGAGTTAACAAAGAGCAGCTTAAATGGGTATTTTCACACATGACAGTGCTGAGCACTGCCATGCTTTGACCCTGCCTGGGGTGAGAGCCCTTACCCTGCTCAGCGCGGCCTGGCCCCCTTCCTGATGGGCGTGTGGAAAAGATCTGGCCAGCAGGCGGAGTTACATAAAGCGGGCCGTCAGACATGACAGCCCGCTCTACCACGGCCCGGGAAAGGCTTCCCCAGACTTTGGCGGGGCTAACTCTGCGTTGTGAGGTGGCAGGGAGCCCATCTCACAACCTGGAGTTAATCCTGCCACGGTCCGGGGAACGTTTGCTCCCACCCAACAGCAAACGTCTGGCCCCAACCCCCATCAACGTAACAGACATAAAGATAGCGACGTTTCCCATCCAGGCCACAATTCACATCACTTTCACTTGCCGTGGTCAGTTGACGTCGATGGGTGTTAACAAACGAGATGATAGCCCCCTGGCGACTGTGTTCGGTCCACACAGCCCCCACTCACATGTTTAGCATGTTGACCCTAATAAATAGGCAAACTCTGCCTGTATTTCTTGTGTGTGTGGGCAGCAGCCCCCACTCACAGGTGTAACACAACAAACCTCCTAGATGGGCAGGTGTTCTTCCCCACCGCGCTTCTCCCATCAACCCCCCCCTCCCCCCCAAGTATCCTGCCCCCTGTCATGACCTGCAGCCCCGGCGAATGATGGGAAGCCAAAACTGTCCCAGCTGTTTCTTTCTTCCAGGCGATGACGACTCCGTGAGGGGGTCCAGCACCTGCTATCCCAGCCTACCCACAGGAGGTTCATACCTGGATTGATATCTGCCAGCACTTAGCGGCTGGAGCGAACGTTTTGCTAGGCACAGAATGTAGAGTTTATTCAGCAAACCGCATACTTTGAGTGCCTGTAGTGAAAACTGAGAAGGAAAAATGAAAATTAAAGGAAGTACTTGCTCGTGTACGACGCATGGCTGAGCTCTTTCAATATTTTTAAACATTTGGCGCATGGGCCTGCAGCCCTCACGGACGCCTGTACCAAAGCCAAGGATCCAGAGAACTTCATGGTGCTCATTACTGCGCTCTAGGTGTTCATGACCCTTGCTGAGCAGAAACGGTGAGCGATCCAGCAAATCCAAGCCCCTGTTGGCGTTGGCTCGATGGTATTTCTAGGCACAGACGGGCACTCACTCGAACTGTGGCCAGAGTAGTGGGGGGCCCACAATGCACAGGTGCCTCCTCCTTCGGCACCGTGCACTTTCCTTCTTCCGGTGACGATGCACTGCAAATCTCTGCCTCTCCCTCACTCCTGCTGGCCCTCTCCCCTGCCTGGCAGTCGGAGTCGAGTCGGATTTAACTGGGAGCCCCATGGTCGGGGTCCTCAGCTCCCGGCCACTGTCAGGCTGGTAGCTGGAGACCCCAAGTGCGGCGCCCACCCCCCAGGAGTGTGGCCTGGGGCGGCCACCCCAACCCACCACGTGGTAGGGCCAGCCCTGGCTGTTGCCCATCTTGGTGGACTAGCGCGTGACCATTGCCCTGTGTAAGCTCACCCCTCCAGGCTCCTGCCGCTCGGCAATTTGGCATTGGAACGTCCATAGTGGGCGATGTCATCATCAAGGCTTGCACTGCACTTGTGGACATGCTGCCGGACTGGGTGGTGCAGCTGGTTGACCCTGTGGAGCTAACGGAGAGTTTGTGGCAGGAGAGGTTCCTGAACTGCATAGGGGCAATCAGTGGGAGCCATATTGCCATCACCTGCCCACCCATAGCAAAGATGACTACTTGAACCGCAAGGGGTTCTTTTCCATGGTTCTCCAGGTCGTGGTGGACTACCGTACCCAGTTCGTGGATATGCTGGTTGGATGGTCCGGAAGGAAACACGGCACCTACATCTTCCACCAGTCCCCCTTCTTTGGCTGCACGTGAACTGGGGACTTTGGACACGACAGTGAAACATGCATCGAGGGAGTGCTCATGTGACCTGCTGTTCTGAGGGACCCTGCGTATCCACTGAACACCCGGCCTACAGCGCTGGCTACACCCTGGACTTCAACAACTGAGTGCCACCCACTCTGTTGCGGAGAGGGTTTGGGGGCTTCTGAAGTGGCACCGAAGAGTAATTGCATCCAGAATCCATTTCCAGCTGGAGACCACCCTGCTAACCATCGCCGCCTGTATTCTCCACGACATCTGAGGGACCAGCTGGGCTGCATTGGAGAACACCTCCCCCACTCCAGTTTGCTACGGCAAGGCAGTACCCCTGTTCCAGCAGAACAGAGTGGAGCAGCGCATAACCGGAGAAATCCAGGACAGCTTGTGTCATCACGGCAACCGCAATGCTCCCACAAATCAGTGCCACTTGGGCACTAGTGATCCTTTCCAAATGTAGGCTTTCCATTTTCATCTCACCCTTCCCTCAGAAAGCCCAGGGCGGCAAACAAAATAAAAACAAACGTATAAAAACAGATTTAATATTTAAGTTGAATATAGTTTTTAAAAGTTTAATAAATCCATTTAAAATGCTTCTTGAACAATTTTTAATAAAGTCTTTAGAAAGGTTTCTAGTTTCCTCTGGCCCATCCAGCACCCTCCCCCACTACTGTCTGCCCTTTCCTTTCTCTGTGCGTTCCCAGACTAGCCGGCCGTAGCCCTGAGGCTCTGCATTTTCCCTATTGGCATTTGCAGGCTGGCCGGGTCTGGGAATGACAATAGGAAGTGCAGAGGCACAGGCCTGCTGTCAGCTACTATGCCTCCCCCCACCCCCGTGCCCCTCAAGTGCTTCCACACTCCCTTCCCACCTCACCCCCCAAGAGGCTTACGGGCATTCTCCACTCCCCGTACTCCCCCAAACCTCCCACTTTCCCCAGAATAAGCCTGGGAAGCTCAGATTGTGAGAAATATAAGAACTGTAACAATAGTATCTCTACGTTAGGCCCCACAAAGTCACTCTTTTGTCTGGTGTGTGTGTGTGTGTCTCTGAGTGATTATAGTGTCCCACACAGTCTATCGGCAGTACAGACAGCACCTGCCAGGGGGACTGCTCCGCCCCATGGCACGCTGTCCTTAGAGCCCAGCTGCTTTGTGCAGCTCCCCCCGTCTCCAGGTCAGGATCCACAGCTCTGACCTTCCCAATGGTTCCCTACTGGCTCTTCCCCCTCTCTTAGAGGAGCACTTTCTCCCACGTCTTACTCCCTCAATGGCCTTTCACACACTAAGGCTTCATTTGCTTTTCTAGGCTGGCCCAGCTCAGCTGTCTCCCTCAATTAGCAGCACCTGTACACACCGCTACCTTGCTGGCGCTAGTTCTCTTGAAGGGCCATGCGGCCCAGTCTGGCTCAGTACATCAGTCCAACCGCGTGGGACTAGTTCCAGCAGCAGCAGCAGTGCCAACGCGTAGGCACCCTGGTGACCCACGAGCAGAGGGGCCCTAGCGGTGGCAGCGCGTATCTTACAGCCATTGCCCTCCCCAAGAGGGACTGCGAGATTTGCCTGCAAAAGAGGATGGTGCTGTCTACTGTGAGAGGTAGGGTGGTCAGTTTTAGAGGGCAGTTATGAGAAATACCGGTTGGAGGGATGCATTGGCTCTAGTGCAGCCCTGCAACCTGTATTTCTCATAACTGCCCTCTAAAATGTGTATATCTAGTGGGAGGTATGTAGGGGTGTTGCACCTGATCTAAGAGAGCCAGCCTCTTCCAGTGCAGAGGAAAGATCTTGGAGTCTCTGTAAAAGCTGTAGGGGCCCCTGGACTGCGCTCCCTACTGCATCAAGGCCTATGTGTCTTGGTCAAGGTCACCCAGAGAGTCTGTGGCAGAGCAGGGAAGAGGTGCCAAGGCTAGCTCTTTAGCCAATGGGCCGAAGGGTCTAAACCAGCATCATTTAACTGATGCTGGCAAAGCCATGCTGACTTACACTGGATTGGGATCGGTCTGGATAGGCCCAAGACTCACGTTTCACCTTCCCCAGGGACAATGCAAGCTGGGCTGAAGAGACAACAAGGCTCAGTTTCCTGGTTCTTTTGTCTGGGCTGTTGTTTCTCTCTGTGCTTGCAGATTCCCTCTCTGGGCAACAGGTTATGGCGTGTCCCCTCTACGAGAGGGTGGAAGGAGCAAGGATTACCATGGCGCTTTAGATGGGGCTCCCCTTGGGGACGGTCCAGAGGCTGCAGCTGGTGCAGAATGCGGTGGCCCGTCTCCTCACAGGAACGGGTCGTCGCGAGTACATAACACCGGTGCTCCGGTTTCTGCACTGGCTGCCTAGAGTCTGCCGAGCCCAATTCAAGGTGTTGGTGCTGACCTATAAAGCCCTTTACGGCCTGGGCCCCAGGTACCTGCGGGATCACCTCACCCCCCAGGTCCTGGACCGGCCCCTGCGGTCTGCCCCATGTATTTCGGGTGAGGACAATGAGAAAGGTGTTCTCTCTCAGTGGCCGCACCGTGGCTGTGGAACTCCCTCCCAACGGAGGCCCGCCTGGCCCAGGACCTCCCCTCTTTCCGCAGACAATGTAAGACCTGGCTGTTCCTCCGGGCTTTCGGCAAGGGAGACGGGTGGGTGGGATTCTTCTCTAACATGGGATAGCTTAGTGATTTCATTTCTATGCTGTTTATTTTTGTGTTATGTGTTTTTAAATATGTTGTGAGCTGCCCCGAGGTGCAGTAGCAGGAGGAGGAGGCCTATAAAATTGAGGAATAAGTAAATAAAATAAATCATTTTAATTGTTGTTGTTGTTTTTTTTAATAGTGTCATTCATTTTTATTTTTTTTTGTATTTCTAAGTGATGGTTTATTTATTATTTTTCTTTTTTGCAGTCGCTCCGAGTCTCTTGGGAGAAGAGTGGGATATAAATCCGAAATCATCCTCCTCATCGCTGTTCCCCTCCGAGTAGCCAATGGTGTGCGGAGCGGTCGGGCTCCTCGGTAAGTGGGTCAGGCACATTGGAAACCATGTGCTTCCCCTCCCCTTTCCCAGGGCCCTTATCACAACCCAGATGGTAAACAAAAGCCCTGTCTCCCCGGCAACCCAGCCGGCTGCGCCGCACTCTGTATGGACAAGTTCAAGGTGAGCCAGGCAAGGAGCGGGCGGTGCCTGTGTGCGTCCAGAGAAGCTACAGCGGCGTGCGGTGAGGAGGCCTCCGCAGCGGCAAGGAATTGTATTCCGAGAGAGAACCGTTACCCCAGCTGGCATCCAGGGGCTGGAAGCCCCCACCTCCTTGCCCCCAGCATTCCCATCCTCTTCTTACCAGCAGGACAGGATGAGGAAGGAGGTGGGCACTCCATGAGGCCCGCACGTTAGGACTACCACTCTACTCTAGGATTTCACCTGTACGGTTGCCACAGACGCAGGTTTTCCAGGGCTCTTATGAAAAATACATGTTGCAGGGTCTGCATTGGCGCCTTGGCCCTGCAACATGTATTTTTTATAAGTGTTCTGACAAAATGTACATCTGTGGCCGGCCTACATGCATGGACCCTGCCCCATTGCCCTCGGCGGAATGTAAGTGTAGGGGGCTAGCCCGGTGGGGTTAGGTTGGACAAGGAACCGAGGTGCACCCGTCCTGGCCGTCCGGTGAGCACTTCCCCACCTGTGGAGGGGGAACGGAACAACTGTACGGCCGGACGGTCCTGCCTTTGGCACGCCCAATGCACCCCGCCCTCCCACCATAACGGGCAGCCCTGGCAACCCCCACGCTGTGGTGGCGAATCCGCGGATGGTGGCATGAACAAATGTGTGGGTCCACTATGGTCCACCTGAGGGGCCTTTGGCCCAGGATCATCCAGGGGACCATATCCGGGTCAGTCACCTGCCAGGGCCAGGGCAACAGTGGGCCCACATCTGGCACCCCGGAACCTGGCATGACAGTGAGTCCCCGGCCCAGATGGGCCATAGCCAAGCGGGCCTTGGTCATGTCTAGCTTCACCCCTTGTTCCTTTGCTGTAGACTCCCTGGGCCCTGCCTGTATAGAAAGCCTTAGTGGACGCTTCTGTAAGGTCCCAGCAGAGAGCAGCATCCTGTGGGTCTGGGCCCAGTGCATGCAAAGCAAGAAACGATCCCTGCTCCAAGGAGCTTACAGACTAAATAAACCTAGAGTAGCCATTCCCACATCCCAAGCTGCAAAGTGCCCCCTTAACCTGCAGCTCCGTAAACCCAGCCTTGGGCTGACGACAGCTCCAGATGCTTCTCAGCATCTCATCCTCAGCAGATACCTCCCCCTTCCACTCCATTCTCTGAACTCCACTCCCCATCCCCAGCTCAGGGAGAAGCAGCAAGGCACAAGGGGGCTCTGAACTGGGGAAAGGAAACACTTCAAGCTGCCAGGGGCAAAAGGGATTCAGCCATGGTGGGGGGCAGGTTCCCCTAGGTCAGGGCCGCCATGGAAATTTTCAGAGTGGGTGAGAGAAGTGTGCTGGCCCTGCTCCCTCCCCCTTTGAAAATTTCCTCACGATCCCTTGTAAATGGTGTGTGTGTGTGAGAGAGAGAGAGAGAGTGAAAGGTGGCATCCTCTCAGAATCCAGGGCCTGGGATCCAGAGAGCCTCTTTGCTCCATGGTAGCTACAACCCTGGCTTTGGGGGGTGGGGGGAGAGATGTCTTAACCCTGCCCCTTTTCTTCCATAGGCACACTGCCATGGTGCTTTGAGGGGACCAAGAAAAGGGCAGAGTTAAGGTTTCCCCCCACCTTTTCCCTGATGTGGCTCCACCCACCCACAGAATGCTATGACATTATGGTGCTCCGCAGGAGCAGGCCCTCTAACCCATAGAGGAGTCTGACCCACTCCACTATACAGGACTTTTAAAAAAACACCACAGAGTTATTTAGGCTTCAACAACAGAGGCCACATAAGACTACCTACCTAGGGCTCCTAAGACACTTTGGTTCAATTTAACAATTTAAAACATAATCAGAACAGAGACACAGCAAGTCTACATTGAATCATCCTATAACTCTATAATCTTACATTCATATTTTTTAAATAAAAATCTAGCTAGGGATTCAGGTTTACTGGCTGGCGCAGATTTATCTTCTGCAAAAGAAAAGGCACAAAGTGGTTTGAATGATATCTTCTATTGTTGTTGTTGGAAAGAAGCAACTTTTGAGCCACGCAGGATCCTTCCTCAGGCATGCAAGCCTAGCCAGTAGAAATATATAAAATGAGTAAATATCATATATTTCTATTGGTTACATTACATGCCTGAGGAACGACCCCGTGGGGCCCGAAAACTTGCTTATTTCCACCAGCAACTGTTGGTCCAATAGAAGATATCATTCAAACCACTTTGTCTCTGTCATTTGGGACTAGGGATGTATGAACGCGGTTCGGAAGTTCGGACCGAATTCGAATAGTTTGGTCGACCGAACCGAACCTTCGACCCGAACTCAAATTCGACCGAACTGTTCGGTTGAATCCGAACTAGTTCAGAAGGCCAAAAAACCCTGGTTTTGAATGTACGAACTCGAATGGTTCGGAAGTCGACCAAACTCAAATGATTCAGAAGTCGACCGAACCGAACTTTCGAACCAAACTCAATTTTCGAACCGAACTGAACCAAATGTCCAAACTCGGTTCTGTTTGCACATCCCTACTTGGGACCAACATGGCGACTACACTCTCTCTGGATTGCAAAAAGATAAGAATGGAGTCCACATTTCTAAATAGCTGTCCCTCTTTTCTCTCCCCCCCCCCAAACACTCATTTATTTATTTATTTAAAACATTTCTGAGTTGCACCCCCCAGGCCTACGGCATCTCGGGGCGACGTACAGCTTCATAAAAACAATCAGTTAAAACATTTTTAAAAACAGCACAATAAATTTAAACTTAAAACAGGATTGGGAAACAGAAAAGTAAAGGTAGGGGAGAGCCAACACCCTAACCCACCCCTCCTCCCTCCTCCTCAAAGGCCTGGGTGAACAGCCAGGTTTTACAAGCCCGCCGGAACGTCAAAAGACTCGGGGCCGGGCAAGCTTCCTCCGGGAGGGAATTCCAAAGACGCGGCCCGGCCACCGAGAATGCCCTCTCCATTGTAGCCCCCGCTTAACACGGGGACCTCTAAGAAGGCACCCCCCCGGCAGACCAAAGGAGCCGCTCTGGGGCGCGGAGGGCAAAATGGTCCCTGAGGTACGAGGGTCCCAGACCATGAAGGGCCTTATAGATGAATACCAGTACCTTGAACCTGGCTCGGCACGCTATCGGCAACCAGTGCAGAGTCCGGAGCACAGGTGTTATGTGCTTCTGACGACCCGTCCCCGTCAGGAGCCGGGCCACCGCATTCTGCACTAGCTGCAGCCTCCGAACCAGGAACAAGGGCAGCCCCACGTAGAGTGCATTGCAGTAGTCCAGCCTCGAGGTGACGAAGGCATGGATGAGGGAGACCAGGTCCGGCCTGGAGATGTATGGATGCAACCTCTGCACTAGATACAACTGGCGGAAGGTGGCCTTCGCCACCACCTCCACCTGTCGATCTAGGCGGAGATCCAAGTCCAATACCACCCCCAGACTCCGAACCTGCTGAGCTATAGGAGGGCAAACCCCCCCAATCAGGGGGGCCGACACCTCCCTCGCCCTCCCCACCACCATCACCTCTGTCTTATCGGGGTTGAGCTTCAGTCTGCTCTGCCACATCCACTCCGCCACGGCCTCAAAATACTGGGATAGCAACGAGACAGCAGAGTCTGGGTCATCTGAAAAAGAGAGGTACAACTGAGTATCAGTATATTGGTGACATCACACCCCGAACCCTCTCACGATCTCCCCCAAGGGCTGCATATATAAATTAAATCATAAAGGAGATAAGATGGAACCCTGCGGAACGCCACAGGACAAGGCGCGGGGGCAAGATGTTTCAGCTCCCAACACCACCCGCTGGCTTCTCCCCGAGAGGAATGAGCGGAACCATTCAAGAACAGTCCCGCCAGACCCCCCAGGTGTCGCAACCGTCTGAACAGCAGTCCATGGTCCATGGTGTCAGAAGCGGCCGAGAGATCTAGCAGGACAAGAAATGTTGAACATCCTGCATCCATCTCCCGGTGGAGGTCGTCGACCAAGGCCACCAATGCCAGCTCGGTGTCATAGCTGGGATAGAACCCAGATTGAAAAGGGTCCAGGAAACCGATGCTGTCCAGATGCACCTGGAGCTGGGTCACCACCGCCCACTCAGTAACCTTCCCTAAAAAGGGAAGGTTAGAGGCAGGTCGGTAGCTGGCGAGCACATCCACATCTAATGATGGTTTTTTCAGCAGGGGGCGCACCACAGCCTCCTTGAGGCAGGGCGACAACCTCCCCTGCTGTAGGGACGCGTTGACCACTCTTGCCAGCACCGTCCCCAACGTCTCCCTGGAGGCTTTCACCAACCAGGATGGGCAAGGATCGAGTTCACAAGTGGTGGCTCTCACAGACCCCAGAACATCCACTGCATCGGCCGGCGTCACTTCCTGAAACTCCCCCCACAAAGTTGGACCAGACGGGGCTTCCATGACCTTGCGCTCCCCACCTACTGATCTGGTGGTGGGACAGTTCATCCATCACAAGGATATCCCATATCTTAACAAACCATAATTTCAGTGGAGGGGGGCTTGACTCCTTTCACCTTTGAGCAATACAGTTCAGTTTATTAAAAATGCATGTACCGGTAGATATTATGCAGTGCAATAAAAAAGGAAGATCAGGTTGAATACAAAGCTCAGTATAATAAGGCAACGATGACAACACAGAAAATTTAAGAGCGAATCTACATTAAAGCAGAAGACATCGGGTTAACGGATACCAAAAGACAAAATCAAAATAGGAGACTTGGCTGTATTCTATTCAGTTTTATAAACAAGCATAAAACATAAATTACCTAGAAGGTCTGAGCAATACATAATCTGGCTGCCAACAACAAAAAGGAAATCAGACCTTAATTGCACACAACATGGGCCTCCTTTAAGGGAGCATTTAACAGTGGCTCCATTGGAACAATGCCTCCCACAATAGTCAATATTATCCTGTTCATCTCCTTCCAAAACCCTTGGATCTCCGGACAGCTCCACGTCCACCACATCTGGAAAAAAGCCTCCCTCTCCAATAGTTTGCACCCCTGTTGAAGCAGGGGACAAATACTATCTGTGGGAAATCTTATAGGATTTTTCCCTGTGTGCTATATACATGTAGACGCTGGATAGCCTCTGTCCCAGATCTCCTTCCATTGATCAGTTTCTTTCCCCAAGTCCCTCTCTCTCTCCCAGGCCTCCATCTGCTTCATTTCTCTATCCATTAAAATGGTTTATATTTTGGAGATCAAGCCCTTGTCTCTTGGGCCACCATATGTCAGTTGCTCAAATGGGGTAAGGGCTCTTGAAAGAGCTTGTTTTATACATTTGTTCTTGGCTATGACGTTTCTAATTTGAAGATACTGGAAAAGGGAAATTGTCACCTCGTTGGAATTATTACAAATTTCCTGGTAAGACTTCAAGTCCTCCCCCAGGATGGAACAACTGACCAAACTGAGTAATGCCTGCTCTGGCCAGACTGACTGGCATGCTTGAAAGGTTCCAGGGAAAATGAAAATCCTTATTATGAACCGAGTCAGAGGAGAGGGGGAAAAGCAGCCTCTCATGTTTATCTAGTGATCTTAATGTGGTTTGTCTAAACGGATGCTGTTTAATCCTTTTTGGCCTAGATGAGTTTCTTATCCAGCAGCATATATCTGAAAGAGACATCCCTTCACACCATTTTTGTTCAATATCAATTCAAGTCTTTGCTGAAGGTTTCTACAGACCAGTTTACAACATCCTTCAACTGTGCCGCGTGGTAGCAGTCTGCAACGGTGGGAACTGCTAGCTGCCAGGGACTGTATAATACTGAGGCTCCTACCCTCTGGTTCCAGATGAAGTTCTTGATAACAGTTTGCCAGGATTTTAAAGTTCTGTCTGGAATGCCTGTAGGCAAACACTGACATAAGAATAAAAGTTTCTGTAGTAGGTTCATTTTTATTGATGCCACTCTGCCTATCGAGGATATCTCCATCTTGGTCCATTCCTTAAGGACTTTTGTTATTCTAGACCAAAATTGGGCTATAATTGGCATTTTAAAAAGGTCCTCCAGTTTTCCTGTAAGATTAATCTGAAGAGATCTCATTGAACTCTTGACCCGTTTAAACTGATAAAGGTTTTTGCATTCTGAATTGTAAGGCCACAGGAATGCGAAACCCGCCCCCCCTATCTCTGACTTATCGTAATTAATTTTGTTGCCGGATATGGAACTAAATCTCTGAGTTTGAATTACTATTGCTTTAAGGGAGGAGAGTGGATCCTGTATGTAAAACAATACATGATCTTATGTTCTCTCCCATGCAGAGCGTAGCACGGGGTCTTCCCAGGGCCACCTGGGGGCACTGGGGAATTAGCAAACCCCACTGCTCTGCCTATTCAGCTCTTTGTCCTTGGCTGAATCCCCCTCTAAGCAAGGGGGTACCCTCCTGTAGGACCCAGAACAGCCAAAGTCCAAAGGATATCCCCCTCCTCACGGGAACGGGGCGGCGGGAGCACTTAACACCGGTGCTCCATGCTCTGCACTGGCCGCCTATAGCGGCACTGAGCCAGATTCAAGGTGTTAGTTTTGATCTATAAAGCCCTGCATGATCTGGGCCCCTCATACCTCGGGGACCACCTCGCCCTCCGTGCCTTGGAGCGATCCCTTTGGTCCACCGGGGGGGGGGCGCCTTTCTGGAGGTCCCCCGTGTGAGACGGGGGCCCACAATGGAGAGGGTGTTCTCAGTGGCCGGGCCGTGGCTCTGGAACTCCCTCGTGGAGGAAGCCCGCCTGGCCCCAGGTCTGCTGGCGTTTCGTCGAGCCTGCAAGACGTGGGAGGATGGGGTAGTTTTTGGAGGGGGGATGGGATGATATTTTTAAATGTATTGATGAAGTTGTATTTTGAATATTGATTTTATGGAATTTTATTGTGGTGTTGGTTGTTGTAAGCCGCCCTGAGATATCGTGGGCATGAAGGGGCAGCTAAAAAATACTTATAATAAATAAATAAATAAATAAATATCAGTCAACAGTCTTTATTAGACACAGTCCCCAGTATCCACAATCCCTGGGGCTGCCAGCTCATCCATCTCCACCCTTCAGGCCTGGCAGTCTCGCTCAGGCACAGGAGCACCACAATATCAAAACCTCCCCCCCAAAGTCCATATTGACAGGCCTCAAACCCCCAAACTCTGGCCAAGCCTTCCCCAGGCACAAGGCTCCCTCCTGGACACAGCCTCTCCCACTTGCCTGGGTCCACCCTGGTTCACTAGCCTTCAGCACCTTGGAGAGCAGAGAGTAAGCAAGATCGTCAGAGACGATGTTGTCCCTTCAGCTCCTAGGCAGAGACTCCCCTCTTCTCAGCCTTGCTTCTCCTTATATCCCAGCAGAGTGGGTGTGGCCAGGCTTCCGCTCCTCAGCCTTAAAGGGCCAGTGTCCTGTCCACTCTGTCTCTGGAGCTCTCAGCCTGTTTCTTCACTGGCTGACCCTGAGCTATGGGGCTGGGGCTGGGGCTGGTTCTGCTGGCTGACCCACACAGCCCCCTTCTTAAAAGGGGCAGCAGCCCCGCAGGACTGCTCCCTGCTACACAGGGCTTTTCCTACTAATCTCCATCTTCCCACAGTACTACTGAGCGAGGGAAAGACTCTCTGTACAGTCAGTGGAGTGTCATGTGAAATCCTTACCATTCCCTGTGCTCTTTGCCGACCCTCTTGTTTTCTGCCACCTGACCCAAGCAGCAAATTGCTGGAAACCAGTGGCTGCATGAACGAGGGTGGCCAGATATGCAAATTTTAGAGGACACTTATGAGAATTGGCAATGCAACCCTGCAACCTGTATTTCTCATAAGTGCCCTCTAAAATGTGCATATCTGGCCACCCTCGTGTGACCGCATTGCTACAGGGGAGGCAAACACAGAGTAAGGAATGTATGGTGAGTTTGCAAGGAGGCAGAGGGGCGTGTGAATGAGCCCTCGACATAAGAAATTAGATTAGTACCCCCTTTCCTAGGAGTTCGTTAGTAAACTGCCTCCAGCCAAGCCCCGCAACATAGCTATTCCCCACTCAATACCACACATGCTCAGAGCAGGCCAAGAAGCAGATTAGCCAAGGGCCTCCAGTCAGTGCCCCCCATCCCGAATTCAAATATTGGGAGGCCAAGTGGTGCATTTAAGTTCTTCATTAGAGGAGCCCCCTGAGGGGGTCAGTGGGGTGTAGCTGCAGGGCCAGCCCAGGCGGCACATCTGTCCGTGCATACGCCAGGCTGGTTACTATCATTAGAGGATGGAAATAGAGCCTGCTGTGTTAACCACGTCTCCGTTGATCAGCATCGGTCCCTGCCCGAGCCAAGCTGAGGACTGTGTGCCAGAGGCCCCCCCGGGGGATCGCTGCCATGTGCCATCTGCAGACGGGCTGTGATCGGACTGATATTGGATGGTTGTTGTGGGTCCTTGTTGCTGGCTGGGGTCATGGGATTCTGTTCACCTGTAGCAGGCCCCCACTTTACTGTGGGGTAAGTGTTGTCAGGATCAGGCCCAAAGTATAATGTCACCCCACGACAGTCAGGAGCAGACGGCCTTCTCTCTCAGGCTGGCCTCTCTTTTACGCCTCCCGCCACACCCATCCCCTGCCTCTTCCTGTCTGGTGGCCGTCTTGTATGACCCACATGGCAGCGATCACCTCTCTCAGGCCAGCCTGAGGGTAGGATAGACAGGGTAGATGCCCCGGACCCCATACAGCATTAGGGCGCTACATTAGTCTCAGAAGGGGTGGCAATGACTCTCCCGAGTGAGGGTGGGGGCGGTCCTGGGGCTCCTAGCGTTCAGAACCCAGGCCAGCTCCTAGGAAATACCCTTCTTTTCCTGAGTCAAACACCCACCCACCCCACAGGGTGCCAAGGCAGGCCCTTCAACATGTATTTGTCATAAGTGTCCTGGAAAAATGCATATATGGCAACCCTACCAGGAAGGCCAGGCCATAAGGGATGTGGCTGGCAATCCGGCCATATTTGGAAGACTGGGAGCCCAGGAGGGACCTACCCAAGAAGCATGCTGAAAACTTGTCAAGGGGAGGTGTCTCCAAGTAAGGCTGCCTGTAGTTGTGTTGAGTTGTTGGTGCACCGTAAATAAGTGTTTGAGCATAAGAACATCAGAAGTGCCATACTGCATCACACCAATGGTCTACTGAGCCCAGCGTCCTGTCTCCGAGAGAGGCCTCTCTCGATTACTTAATGGAGCGATCCATTCCCTACTATTCACTCCCAGCTCCTGATTAGGGGCAGTGGTCGGAGAGCACGAGGGGGTGGAGGCCCCGTCTGGTCCAGCTTTGTGGGGGGAGTTTCAGGAAGTGACGCCGGCTGATGCGGCGGATGTCTTGGGGTCTGTGAGGGCCACCAGTTGTGAACTTGATCCGTGCCCATCCTGGCTGGTGAAAGCCTCCAGGGAGACGTTGGGGACGGTGCTGGCGAGGGTGGTTAACGTGTCCCTGCAGCAGCGGAGGTTGTCTCCCTGCCTCAAGGAGGCTGTGGTGCGCCCCCTACTGAAGGAACCATCTTTGGACGTGGATGCACTCGCCAGTTACCGATCTGTCTCTAACCATCCCTTTTTAGGGAAGGTCATTGAGCGGGCGGTGGTGATCCAGCTCCAGGCACATCTAGACGCATTGGTTTCTTGGACCCTTTTCAATCTGGGTTCCACCCCGGCTATGGCACCGAGACGGCATTGGTGGCCTTGGTCGACGATCTCTGCTGGGAGATGGACGCAGGATGTTCAACATTTCTCACCCTGCTAGATCTCTCGGCCGCTTTTCACACCGTGGACCATGGGCTGCTGGTGAGGCGACTGCGTGACCTGGGGGGTCTGGACGGAACGGTTCTTGAATGGTTCCGCTCATTCCTCTCGGGGAGAAGCCAGCGGGTGGTGCTGGGGGATGAGACATCTTGCTCCCATGCTTTATCCTGTGGCGTTCCGCAGGGTTCTATTCTGTCTCCATTGTTGTTTAATGTGTATATGCAGCCCTTGTGGGAGGTCGTGAGAGGGTTCGGGGTGCGATGTCACCAATATGCTGATGATACTCAGCTGTACCTCTCGTTTTCAGCGGACCCAGACCCTGCTGTCTCGTTGCTATCCCAGTGTTTGGAGGCCGTGGCGGAGTGGATGTGGCAGAGCAGACTGAAGCTCAACCCCGATAAGACAGAGGTGATGGTGGAGGGGAGAGCGAGGGAGGTGTTGGCCCCCCTGATTGGGTGGGTTTGCCCTCCTGCAGCTCAACAGGTTCAGTGTCTGGGGGTGATTTTGGACGCGGATCTCCACCTGGAGCGGCAGGTGGAGGCAGTGGCGAAAGTCACTTTCCGCCAGTTATATCTGGTGCGTAGGCTGCGTCCGTACGTCTCCGGTCCAGACCTGGCCTCCCTCATCCATGCCTTCATCACCTCGAGGCTGGACTACTGTAACGCATTCTACGTGGGGCTGCCCTTGTTCCTGGTTCAGAGGCTGCAGCTAGTGCAGAATGTGGCGGCCCGGCTCCTGTCAGGGACGAGCCGTCGGGAGCATATTACACCCGTGCTCCAGACTCTGCACTGGCTGCCGATAGCGAGCCGAGCCAGGTTCAAGGTTTTGGTGTTAATATACAAGGCCCTTCACAGTCTGGGGCCCTCATACCTCAGGGACCGCCTCGACCTCCGCGCCCCAGAGCGGCTCCTTCAGTCTGCCGGGGGTGCCTTCCTGGAGGTCCCCCGTGTTAAGCAGGGGGCCACAATGGCGAGGGCATTCTCGGTGGCCGTGCCGCGCCTCTGGAACTCCCTCCCGGAGGAAGCTCACCTGACCCCAAGCCTTTTGACATTTCGGCGAATCTGTAAGACCTGGCTGTTCACCCAGGCCTTTGGGGAGGGGGAAGGGGGTGGGGGAGAGGGTGTTTTTTCTTCCCTCACCCTTATTTATTTATTTATTTATTTATTATCCCAGCCTGTTTTATTGTAGTGTTTTTATGGATTGTTTTATTATATTGTTTTGTTTTATAACTAACTTGTTAGCCACCCCGAGCTGTTCGCAGGAGGGGCGGGATACAAATTGAATGAATAAATAAATAAATAGTCAGTTTCCGTCCCCCCGACCTACTTGGCTAATACCCATTAATGGACCTATACATACTCTAAGAGAGGCTAGAGCTCTCGGAGTCAAACCAGGTCACCTGAGAGACTGTTTGGGTGTGTGGATCCAGCCAAAAACCTCTGCGTGACCAAAGCCAGCCTCCCACTCTGGGTTACGGTGCTGTCTAGAATGCCAACTGAGATGGTGGGCTCCTGGTACTGGGTGCCACACAGAGACGCCCCAGCCCCCCAGGGCTTGCAATAAAAAGAGACATAAAGGGCAAGTTGGTGTCCACGTGCGACAGTAGCTCTTCCAGCTTAGTCGATAGGGGGAATGCAGTTGAGATAACGGATCTTGACTTCAGCAAGGCTTTTGATTTAGTCCCACACAAAGCTGAATCCAAATTATTTATTTATCGCATTTTTACGCCACCCCCTCCTGCATAAGCATCTCAGGGCGGCTAACAACATTAGCCCTTGGGGACTGTTCGGAAGCTGCAGCTGGTGCAGAATGCGGCGACTTGGCTCCTCTCAGGGGCCGGTCGCCGTGCGCACATGACACCGGTGCTCTACAGTCTGCACTGGCTGACTGTCGCATTCTGGGCACAATTCAAGGTGTTGTTCTTGGGCCCCACCTATCTGCCGTCAGCCTGACGCAATCCCTTGCGGGGACCAGCAGCCAATCTTGTCTGTACGACAAGGGCCCGCAGGGCGCGGGCCCAGTATTGTGGAACTCCTTTCCCCCAGAGCCTGAGAATATTCCAGGGGCGGTGTCAAATGTTTCTATTTGGCAGAGCGTCACCAGCGAGGCGGCCTTGAGATGGATGGGTCGCCATTGTCAGCGCTATATAAATGATGATGATGATTCTTGATTCCCAGGCCAGCAGGGACATCCTTTCTAGGGTTGCCAAATATGCAAATATTTCCAGGACACATGAAAAAGACATGTTGCAGGGCCTGCATTGGCGACTAAGGCACCAACGCAGGCCCTGCAACATGTATTTTTCATAAGTGTTCTGACAAAAATTGCATCTTTGGGAACCCCAATTGTTTCTGCTAGTGGGCTTAGCAGCAATCCCCCTTGTCTGAGCCCCATCGCCCACGTTGTGAGAGGGAGTCAACTATCTCACACTGGCAGCCCAACTAAGGAGGCCTCCCATCCCTCTCCCCTTCCTGCTTTGCAGAGCTGCACCGTGTAACATGCACAGCCCCTCTTCCCTCGGTGGGGGGCGGGGGAGAGATTAATACCTGATCCTGTGGTTTTGCTGAGCTCCCAGTACCACAGCTCTCTCTAATTTCAAGAGAAGGGGAGACAGGGGGACGTAGGAAGAATCCAGGAAACAAACAGGCAGCAACCTGCTTACAGCAGTGCTAAGACTCACTGACCCACTAACCCACAAAACCCAGGGCCGGATCCTGAACACTGCAAAGTGCCCATGAGTGGCTTGGCCAGGAGGTGTGCGGCGCGCTGGAGTCCCTGTGTTCAGGATTGGGCCCTTCCAGTTTTGACTTTCCTCTGAGGTGTGGTGGGGAGGTTGATCTAGTTAAGAGGCTCTGTAATTTCTGCTTTCCTATCTTTCAAACCCACTCTCCTCACTTGCACTTTAAGGTCACTGGCTTTACTAAGCTGGGATCGTATTAAAAGAGGAGAGAGGGAAAGAACCAAGCTCTAAGCTGCTTGTGCCAGCTTGGTTGGATCAGAGGAAAGTGCCCACGTAGCACGGTTGCGTTGTGAAAATGCACCCGAGGGGAGAGCAGCACACAGCCTGATACAAAGAATCATCCCTCGTGAGGGCGATATCCCTTTAAGAGCCAGCTCACTCTAGCCTTGCAGAGGTACGTGTTTTGTTTGTTACATATATCCTGCAAGAAAAAAAAATCTGTACTGAATACCAAGAGAGACAGACAGTGACAGAGCTGGAAGGAGAGCCCAGAAAGCGTCTTGATGCCTACACAGGGGAAGCAGCTGGGTGTGGAGAGGGAGAGGGAGAAAACTAAGCTGGAGATTAAAATATTAAATTCTGCAACCAATGAAGCCAAATTCTGCAAATTCACCACAAGCATTAACATTTGCATAATTAGCTTGATTTTAATAATTATGCAACAGTCTATACATGCAAATTTGGTTACCAGCATACTTTTTCAACAGGTTTGACAAAGAATCACAACTTTGTTAATCAAACCCCACTCAAATCCTCTGGAATTTCAGCCCCCCAGAACTCCCATCTCATGTTAAAGCCCCCGACCTCCCTCACCCAAACATAGGGCCTTCAGACCCCACCCACCCACATTCATCTCCCAGGGACCTATTCACCTGCAGAGGCCGTGGTCACATCTCCCTGACAGACGGCAGCTGCAGCAGGAGTTTTAGTTTGAGGGTCAGGCAACAAACTTATACCAGAGCCAGGATTTAAAGATCCTGGAGACAGCTCCCACTGCAGTTTCAATGCAAGTTCTGCACGACACTACGAGGATTAGCTGATTTTGCAAACATCACTGCAGATTGCAGCAATGCAGTCAACACCGGTCCCTGATTATGGTGCATTGTTTCCAAGATGCACCTGGTGGTGGTGCCACTCTCCTTGGCACTGATGAGACCGCACCGTGCAATATTGCGGTTTGGGCGACACGTTTCCAAGACGGAGGTAGACAAATGGGAGAGAATTCAGAGGAGGGCTGGAAGACAAGCCCTACTATGAGGAAATGCTGAAAGAACTGGGTACGTTCAGCCCAACGGAAAGAGAACTACGTTGGCGGGGTCTGCTAGTGGTTTCCAAGTATCAGAAAAGGGGTGGTGAACATTTATTTCTTCACTGTCACAGAAGAGAGAGTGAGAGGGAATGGGCTTCAGCCGGAGCAATCCAGATTTCAGTTAGAGATTTAGAAAAACTTCCCGACTGTAAGAACTGTTGGACAATGAAATAAGTGGCCCGGGGTGGGGCTTGGAATTAGGCTGGCCACCTAGGCGTATTTTTAAGGAACACATTTGGAAAATACATGTTGCAGCCCATACCCATGCCCTGGAATCCCCTGGATCATGTTTTCAAACCCCGGCTGGACAAGCTTCAGCCTACGATGCTGTAAGCAAAGGCCGTGCCGCTTGGAGCAGGGGGCTGGATTCAATGACCCTTCACGTCCCTTCCAGCCTTGCAGTTCTATGATTCCGTGACACACACATGATGGGAATTAGGCTCAGTGCCCCAGGGGGTGGGGCTGCTCAGGGGGCAGGCTCTAGGGATCCCTTGCCTTCAACCCGTCCGCTGCACAGGGTGCTGCTCCACTGGGCAACTCCCGCCATTGTTGCTGCTCCTACAACTGGCTGCAGGAATCGCCACAGAAGAACAGGGCCGGTTTTGGGGGGGCCTGATGCAGGATCTCCACAGAGGAGAAAGCATCTGAGCAGTAGTTCCCTCCAGCCTCCTGAACTTTCTCATGGCTCCACAGGGGCAGGGAGGAGTGGGGAAATGAAGCCCCATTCCCAAGAGTCCTGCTTCTCTTCCGGCCTGTTGGGGGGGGGGGGAGGGCACCACTGCTCTCCTGCTCCTGGAAGCCCCATGCCAGCTCCCTCTCCCTGCCCCCCCCCCTCACTCCCACTGCAGCCAGACTGCTGGGCCCGATGAAGGGGGGGGGGGGGGCTGCATGAGTCCACGGAAACTGCTTTGAGGACCCGAGGCACCTGACCCTGATTGTGCGCCCCCCCAATTGCCACCCCCAAGATACATTCTATTCCCCAGATGGACAATTAGCACACCTCCCAATGTTTTGAGTGGCTGAAGAGAGACGAAAGCAGTAAGTAGGGTCGCCTTATATGCCAATGTTTTCAGCACACTTATGAAAAATGCATGTTGCAGGGTCTCCGTTGGCACCAATGGAGGCCCTGAAACATGTATTTTTCATAAGCAGCTGCCACCTCCAAACACAGGACATTGCCCGACCTAGGCAGGACTGCAGGATATGCCCTCAAAAGCGGGGTGGTCAGGCCAAATATGGGCCACTAGGGAGGTGTGAAACCCCAGCCTGGCCAGTCACCGTTTGTCAACTCGGATGCCATTCTGAAGTAACTTCACAGAAGCCGCTGCAGCTACAGTGTCCGAAAGCTGCTGAGCGAATTCCCAACCAGCCCTCCCTGCCCCTCTCAAGTCCACGGCTCAGGAAGGGACTAACCAAAGGTTTGGCTAAATATAAAACTAAGCCTCCAAGCGCTGTCTTTTTCCAGCCTGCCAGCCAAGGAGGTGCTTAAGGAGACAAGGATAGAGGCCTGCGAGCTGCAATTAGAAAGACACTCTGTGTGCTAACGTGAAGCCTTTCGCCTCCACGGGGCTGGATTAAACCTTGGCAAGGTCACCCCGGGCCAGGCAAGGGAGCGTGCTGGGCTTTCCCCTCCAGGCTGCTGCACATCACAGAATTCAATGCACTTGGGAGGCTGAGGAGGGCAGGGTTTGAGAGGGGAAGCCCAGAGCTGGGGTAACAGGAAGTTGAGCTTGTTTGGGGGTTACCTAATACACCTGAGCCTTGTCCTATGCCCCTCCCACAGCTTCCTGATTGGCTGCCTGCCTAGCTATATAGATAAGGCTGGTTGGCAAAAGCAGGAAGTTGGGTAGAACTTTCAACCGATTCCGTTTTGCTCCTGTTGTTGGTTCCTTAGGCCTGCCCTGTTTCCTCAGACATGTGCCGCCTTTGCTCCTGTTCTCCCAGCCTTGTCTTGCTCTTTGCCCCATTCCAGCTCTGCCTACCTCCCTTGCTCCCAGCGTTACCGCCCGGCTCCCTTCTCTGGTCCCAACCCAGCCTTCCACCCATAACCCAGATGCTCCAAACCCCACGTCCCTTACAACTAGGGGGAGGGGGGGGGCACCTATGCAAATGCTGAAGAAACAGTTATGAAAAATACATGCTGCAGGGCCTGCATTGGCACCTAAGAGTGCAGGCCCTGCAACGTGTATTTTTTCATAAGTGTTCCTTACATTTTTCGCATTGGTGGCCACCCTAGTTACAACCATTTGGGACCCGAAACAGTGGGGCACTGGAGGCCGAGCCAGCTGAAGAATCCCATCTCCCAGTGGCCTGGGCTCGTGCCACAGCCTTGACTCCTAGCCGCCTCGGCAGGGTGATCTCTGAGGAGAGCCAGCTGCTAAGCCCTTCCAGGAGCTCCCTCCCACCCTCGCTTGGAGCATTAGCGCATTCGCTCGGGCCAGGAGCTGGTCTCACTGAAGCAGTGATCTTGACTATTTTGGATCCTAGCATTATGAGCTTGCTGGGATTAATTCCCCCATAATGCTCAGCTCAGATCCTGTTCAGAACATGTAGGTGAGAAAACATTGCAAGGAAAATGTAGAGGGGGGCGGAGTCATTCCAGCAGCACTCTCCAGCCGTGACAGGAAGACGCAGCTTCACTCAGCATGGGCAGGGCCTCATGATCGCAGGCATGTTTGCAGAATTTTGCATTTGGCCAAGCTGTAGGGTGGCCATAGATGCAACTTTTTCCAGGACACTTACATGTTGCAGACCCTGCATTGGCGACTTGTGCAGGGGTAGGGGATGCAGGCCAATGAGATGTCAGCATTGTGAGCTAGCCAATGGGGTCCAGGACCTGGTATCTATTCTCGGCTCATGGGCCCCGTGCCACAGGGGTGCTTGATGAAGAAAGCCCTCCCCTTCCCCTGTTGATAGGCCCGTGTAATATGGTGAGGTTCTTGTTGGGAAGATATGAAATATTCAAAATGGATGCAATGGCATGCTAGGAAATTCATTTGCATTCACAATTTTCAGGATTTAATTAACTTGCCTAATTCTGCTTGCAGAATCTGGGTTGGCTGCTCACAGAAATTGGGTTTCCCGGCTGCAACGTTGGGGGGGAGAAAAAAAGGTTGCAGAATACACAGACCGTTAGCATGGTGCCCCCCTTGTGCTGACAGAGCAAAAGCTGGGATCGTGGGATGCTGTTCTGGGGAGGGGTGGCAGTACCAAGCCCACCTCCATACTCCGCAGGATGAGTGGGCAGGAACGCTGCCCCCTCACTCCCCGTCCTTGTCTAGTAAGGCTCCTTGGGGAAAGTGAGCTAAGAGCGCCCCCTGCAGGAGTGGCATCATCACCATATTGCCCCTTATCTCCCCACCCAGCCGTGCGCCCCCCCTGCACCTGACAGGCCCCCTGCTCGTCTCCCCCAGCAAGGCTGCTGCAGCCGGGGCATCCATCCATGAACGCCCCTGCAGGAGCAGTTTGGCAACAATTGCAGTGACTCCCCTGCCAAACTGGTAGTTTGGGGGGAGGTGGAATGGCAGGTGCCTGGTCAGTCCATGTGGAGATGGAGGAACACTTAGTCACTCCGTCGGGGGGGCCGACAGCTATGAAAGGGGGCATGACAACCCCTTTAAAATGCCCCCTTTCCCATGTGACCATGACCCCTGCGGTGTTGTGATGTCATGAAAGAGGTGATGTCAGAAAGGGGCCTCGCAGCTCCTCCCCCCCCCCGCTCTGCCTCCGATGAATTTCCTCCTGAAGGGAGGTGGTAAGTCAAGTTTGGGGTCCCTCCTTAGTTTTGCCCCCATGAGTCCAGTCTGGGCTCCTCCGCACCCAGGTGTTATTTAATTTCCTGGAAGCTGCACGAGTGGGTGGATTCACTGCTCTTTTGTGGGTGTACTGCGGGGGGTTGTGGGTCCAAAGAGCACCCAGCCCCCCTTTGTTACGTGCATGTTACACAGAAATGCAGACGTAGACCTCCCACCCTCCAGAGAAACCCCTCCTCTGCGTCTCCCTGATTCTCCCATGGGGAGGGCGTCAGTGTCCCATTTCCTCCCAGCAAAGAGCCACCTAACCCAGAGATAATAAATTGCATAAGCCTGTAATAGGCTTATAAAGGCAGGCAGCTGTTTGCCTCCCTGTTATTGCTCCGGCTGCTGGGACCTCGGAAAAGCACCTTGTAAAAAATTTTATGGTCTGTACAGTAAATATCTTTAACATCGGAAAGTCAGGGGCCAACGGGGCTAGAGCAAGGGGGCGGAAAGGCCTTGGGCACAGAATGAGGGAAGCACGGGCTCTCAGAGAAGCTCTCCAAATGGCGCCCATCGACACAAACCGATGGGCCTTGTCCAAGGCGGGTGAGCGTGCACGTTCACCTATTCACATCTGCGTGGTTCGGTGAACGTGCACACTCACCCGGCTCTCACGAGGCACCCAGTTCATAGGAACGGATCAATTAAACGCCACCCTGCGACAGGGCTCCTGGATAGAAGGGCTTTCAGGATCTGGGCTATAGATCACACGCTGCCAGCAGGTTTATTCTCCCAGTGTGCTTCACCCTTGGGGCTGAAACTCACACTGCTCCCTTTCTGAGGTGGCCCTGCCACTATGGAGCATGGGGTGATTTCAGACGTTACGTTCGTCTGAAATCACCACAGTCAACCTCAGTCAACCGCAGGGTGTGTGTGTGAACGGAGGTCTGTTTGCGCGCATCCAGATGTTCACCTCAGTCAACCACCCCTGCGGTGAATCTAACCACGCTTTGTTCTCCCACACCACAACAGTGGACAAAGCGTGGTTAGGGGGAATCCGGAACAAGGGGAAGGAAAAGTAACATCGGGGTCCCGGCGGCGGGTGGTGGACGGCGTTTGGTGGGCGGCGGCAGCAGCCGGATAGGCCGCTGAGGCTGCCTGTCTCAGAGAGGGCGGGCGGCCGGGGAGCGCTGGGGGCAGAGCCGTGCGGCCGCACGCTGCATCACGTGGCCCCGCCCCCTCCGGGAAGGGGGGGTGCCCCTTTAGACATTACGGCTGGGCGCTTTTACCACGGGCCGTGGTTCGGCGGTCCCCACGGCTGGGGGCGAAGGGGGGGGACATCTGTTGGCACACCCCTTGACCCCCGGCCGTGGTCCGAACCACCCCACGGCCCGGGGTGA